>OY744539.1:54366698-54431698 GCA_963556195.1 Sepiola atlantica | reverse complement strand
AATAAAATAAAAGTTGTAGGGAAAGAAACGCAGGGCAAAACTGTGCCAAGGTGCAAGCAAATGTCCGATTGCCAAAAAGTCCGGTGTCGAAGAGTCCAGCGGAGAGAATAAGATGTAGATAGTTAGGTCGTTGGAGGCACGAGAAGTAGTGAGAGAGGTTTCAAAGTTAAATTCCAAGAAGCCACAACTTCAGGTACGGCGAAAATAGAAAATCCTAAAAGGGGTAAAAAGTCCAATAATTTTACCTTTCCTAAAAGTTCGCTTTTAGTACACCTCTTTATTTATATATATATATATATATATTTATATATATATATATTTATATATATATATGTATATATATATATATATATATATATATATATATATATATATATATTAGTATTTTAGTATTTCTACTAGTTTTTCCTCGACGTATTTTCTAAATTGTCTTCTATACTATGACGTACTGGCAAAGTGTTGACTTGTCTAAATTATTAAAAATAATTAGCACCCCACTCACATTAATGACCAGCGAACAATGTCCCCACAAATAATCAAGCTCATCATAGGTGAACCTGTCTTTAATCTTCTACTGCTTTCCGTATAAGGTGTCGTCTAGACTTATTAACTCTCTCTGTCTCCCTCTATGTCTCCCTCTCTCTCTCTATATATATATATGGAAGTTGTAAAAAAAAAGTAACTGCGGGGACTTGGAAATACCTGGATAGTACTTGGGCGCACGCTTACCTCTCTCGGTTTGTAGGACTCGTATACATTGTTAGGTTATCAATCGGAGAAAAGGAAACATCTAATAATTAAACCTAGTAACTAATAACTAACATATTGGCAACACACCGTTGGGGACAGTATTCTCTTTAGTCCTGTGTGGCAACCTCCCTAAAACCGGAACCTCGATCAAATTATCCGGTTTGCAAACCTAAAATTAATTAAAACGTATATAGTCTCTGCCTATCGCCTGGCCATTTGCACTCCTTTTCTGTTTGTTAATCAGGCGCAGAGGTAGCACCCAGTCCCTGGCCTTCTTATATGACTAGGACAATAAACGCTGTGTCTCTTTTTCTCTATCAGGGCGAAGTTTTTTCGTCACTAAGTCTTACATGACTAGTGTGGGTCGCTCATGTTCCGACAGGTTGAGGGTACAGATTAGACAGCTTGTATGGCTGCTGTTTTCGACTGACAGTACAGGAGCCTACACTCTGAGTTAGCGCAAAGAACGGTTTCTGTATCATCAGTTTTATAATACAATGGAAAGCGGTATGCGTTATGTCGCGCATGGAAAAGGAATCCTATAGTTATTCCAGGTAAGCTTTCTCGATTCCACAACTCCCATGGACAACGTAGCGACAAATAGACTGGTTGTGTGAGCTTATTGGAACCTAACAGGCATTAACCTTGCCCACCTCCACTCTATCACAATAAACAAACATGTCCTTGCAAAACAAAAAGCTAAGCTAAACCAGGCACCCAACAAACACATATTAGCTTCCGCCATTTAGGCTCGAATTCACTAATATCTGCGGACTTAGAACCAACATCAACAACGTATACATTTTTCTCCTGACAAACTTACCGGATATCCTAACACTAAATGCTAGGAGTTTATGTTCGTAACAGCCTCCCCTTTACTAGAGAAATAGGTTAGAATCAGATGGCAAAACCTACATGTGTTTTAGATTGACATTATATCACAGCGTTAGTTACTTATATCCATTAAACATTTCTCTTTTGACCCAGGACTTCACTCTGCAAAACTCTGTCTCTGAAAGCATTGATACAGCACTCTCACTTAACTCGCATCCCCGAATACATGTATTTGGGCATGTTAATGCCCACCATCCTTATCGACGCAGGCAGTAACTCTAGTCTCAATTCTCTCTTAGCTCACTCCCTCTCACAGACTGTCGTTTTCCCAACCCGTCTATATGATCGAGTAGACCAGCAAGATTTACTTCCCGACCTGTTATTGACCTCACTGCCCGTAGCTTCTGTGACGAAAGCCAATAGCCCGCACGTGAATGCTGATCACATAGTGGTAATTATTTATGTCACCCAAAAACTCGTCCAAAAGCTGATGATCTATTGCTAAAAACAATGAGATGCTACAGTAAGGCTGATTTTGAGTCAACAATCAATTACATCAGCGACGCCATATAGAGTGAAACCTTCTCACTCCCTGGTGATCAGTCTGCAAATAGGTTAATCGAATTGGTCCAAGCAGGCATTCAACCATGTGTCCCTGTGTGAAAATTATTAAGCCAACCCTTATCTCATCAATGGTTCACCTCGAAATCGGCAGCTGCCATTGCTGAAAAGTGGCAAGCATTCCGACAATTCAGCCGCCATAAGTCAATTGCGAATAGACAGAAATTTATAGAGTCAATAAATAATTGTACGGCAATTATAGGTGAAGTAAAGATGAGGTATACAGGGATAACAAAAAATGGATCCAGTATCACAAACTAGATACTCGCGATTTACGGAAAATCTATAATAGTATTTTGAACAATGCGGACTCAACAATTTTCCCGCGCTTTTGAACAAGAATAATGTCGTGTGCACGGCAACTGATCAGGCTGAACCACTTTCTTAGCGATTTGCCTTAAACTCCACTTTGGACTCGGCTAACCACCCCCTCCTTTCACTGCTATTGCGAACTGACGCCACACTTGGCCCCCCATGTTCATCGCACTATATTGGCCAAACAGATCATAAAACACTTTCACATCTCCACAGCTTGTAGGCCTTATCTTATAACTGTAATAGTCATATAGAAACGTTCTGTTGAACATGTCACTTTCCTCTCGAAACTCGACAACAAATGCCATGTTGAATCTTGCTTTCCTGTTAGCTGGAAAATGTACTATCTGCTACTAGTCTTCAATTATGCTGGGGATAGAACTGATATTCAAAACTCCTGCCTAGTCAGTTTACTCCCGATCTGTGGTAAAATAGTTGAATCCTTAATCACTCTAGCGATAGTACGGCACCTAGTTTATGCTACACCTCTTTCTGACCGCCAGTATAAATATAGACAACACAATCTACTGTGGATATCCTAACAATCATTTATGAATAAATATGGCATACACTGGCCAAATCAGATGAAGCTAGGACAGTAGTGCTTGGTATATCTAAAGCATTTGACAAGGTCTGGCATGAAAAGATTTTCTTAAGTCTTCACTCATATGGTATTACTGGATAAATACTTAATATAATTAGATCCTTCCAAACCAAAGAAAGATTCAGGTTGTAATCGATGGGCATTCATCTAACATGACCTAAATGCTGGTGTACCCCACGGATCCATCTTGCACATTTATTGCTCCTGATGTTAACTTATTATTTACCCGATGGCATCGAGTCTGTTTTAGGTATGTTTGGTGACAACACTACACTCTACTCTCGTCATGTGGGCAACACTGAACGCGTACCTATCAGTGGCAATAGATACATTCTTAGAAAATGAGCTCCATGCTGTAGTCGATTGGGCCATTAATGAGTGGTATCTTTTAATGCCGCAAAGACACAGCTCCTTTCCTTCAATAACTACAAGAAACCTCTTCAACCACCGATCAACATGTCAAATAACACCTAACTTGGGAGTTCAACATTCAAACTGATTGGCCTAACATTCAAAGGAATCATGAATTGGAACAAATGCATTGAAGACATTACAAACGCTGCTGCAAAGAAGGTTGTCTCCCTCTACCGTTCTAGTAAACTTCTCACACCTGACATTATCCTTTATATCTAAAAATTCACCATCCGTCAACGCATGGAGTATTGTGTCCACATCTGGGCTTGTGCATCATCCACTAGTCTCTCCTTCTTTGGCAAGCCTCCCTCCCCCCCCCCCCAAAAAAAAACAGTCGCAAACTAAATAGGTCCCTAACTATTCCCTAAGCTCCAGTCCTTATTCCATCGCCGAAATGTTGCATCCTTGTGCTTGTTTTACAAATACTTCAATTCATTGTGCCCCGATGAATTCCCTGCTCTAATGTCCCCTCGGCTTAAATACACTACACACACCCTACAATCAGCTTAATCCCATCTATTCATTGCGGAGGTTTCTAGCTGCAAAATCTTCTTTCCTCGTGCTGCCGGCCCAATCAACTCTCTCACTGCTCCTGGTTTCTACGACTGTATCGCCATGAAGAAGTTTAAAACAAATGTGAACATACATCTCGCTACACAGCTCCCAACTTATGATAACACCCACAACTGTCACACTAATTCTCAGTAGCCCCTTACATCTACAGGGACGACCGGCTAGGTTTGGGGGTTACTATGTTTAAATAAAAATAAAAAAGCTACCACCTGGATTAAATAGTAGGTTCCGTACATATTCCAGAATCCGACAAAATTCACCTGAATAATTTTGTAGAGTACGTTTTGAGAATAGCATCCAATATAAGAACATTAATTCGAATAATCCAAATTATACAGGTTGAGTTGGTTGGTACTAGCCAGGGATGGACCCTTGACAATTTAGCTGGCAGTGTTTGTGGGCTCGAGTAAGGTACTGTTAAGTCTTAGATGATCCACTCTCCATGGCTTTACCTACTCCATATGAGAAGGGGTTACTTTATTTCTAATCGTCTTAGACGCTCCTAACACGGTATGCCGCCATGTCTTATCAGGGATGTTTTTTGTATTCCAATTGAACCTCACCTTGTGCACTGTTTTTTTCAAACCCAAAATGTCATTGAAGAAAGGTACAAAAATGAGTAACCGGGTATATTAAAAACAACTGGTGTTTACATTATTTTCTTATGTTGCACTCTCGCTCCTGCCCCATTTCCGTTTTTTTTATTGTAACGACACGCAAACATCTACATGTTCTGCATATGTAACATTCCACTTAGTTTAAAGTGACACGACACACCCCAATATATTACACATAATATTGTAAAATATTGTACGAGCATAATTATGTTAGTTGGGAATAATAGGAAATAGAGTTCAATGGGTGAAGGTCAGCTACATCTAACGAGGGGATTGACAGAAAAAGATGTAACGTAATATTGTTTAAAAAGAAATTAACTGAGAGAATAAGTCAATTCGGTTGGAAGGTTCAAGCGACAAAACTTGAGAAAAATTGACTTGAGACTCGATTATAAATAAAGGTGTTAAAGACTGAGAAATCCGAGCCCTCCTGTCGTTAGCAGAGAATAAGTCAACGTATAGCACCTAATACATTGATCAGTTTTCAAATTATTGGTATAGTTATTGTTTTGTACTGTAATGCCAACTTTATATCAAGAGCGAACGTTTACTTGATAGAGATATAGCTACAATGGGACAATGGAGGACGGTATTTTCATGAGTGGCTTTTGTAGCGTTGACGGCACAAGGTATGCTTTATTTGTACTAATATATCGATCACAAACATATTTGGACTCAGTGTAGCATGAGGGCATCAGAACTTTTATTTGAGTAGAGGTAATGCACCACTATAAGATTAGCAATGATAAAAACCGTGATAGAAAAGACACCGAAATTATACCCGTTGGTTACACTAAATCGTGGGGGGTCCATTTTACAAACAACATGCTTATATGTCATGCAGAACTGTCATTTCTCAACGCCGAGGTGTTTGTGCTAGATGATCATGTGGCCGGAGCCTGCCGGGAATAAGCTCTTTGTTTACAAAAATTGAAGCGACGACTTAGAATTCCTTGAATTGGATAAGTATTGGACAATTTTGGAGAAGAATAATGCTCTTTAGAACGTGAGGATTCAACACGCAATAAGATAATGTTTAACTATCTATATATAGATGACCCCGGGAAAGGCAAATGAGCAATCTCAAACCGCAAATCTTTTAAAATGGCACAATACAAATAATTGTAAGGTTTATATTAAAAGTTTTGACTAATCTCCAATTGCAATAAGTGTTTCATAAACTTTAATATGAACAATCTCAACCGTAATACAATAACGTGACTATTCCTGGTATATACATGTATGTAATTCTCGCGATTGTGTACATATTATTACATTTATTTTGTATGAATCGATAATTTATTGAAGAAAAAGTCTAGTAGTGTAAATAAAAATGATAAAAAAACATTAATTCACAAACTAATGTGATGCTGTAAAATCAACCAGAATGCATTGCCTTTTCTATTTTACTCTAGCGCTGTAACTGCAATGTTTTTTTAATAGTTACAGAAAGGAAACATTCGAAATGAGATAGTGCAGAATAAAGTGATATTGATTTTCTGAAAATGAAATTAAATTAAAGAACAATTAGATATTAATACACATCAACCTTAAATTCAATATATGTTAATGTATATTTGAATGCCGATTTAATCGTAATATTTTTCAATCTTGACAAAATTAAATAATTTAAAAATGTGAAGTCGATTTCCTGATTTAAGTAAGGTACAATAAGTAGAATGCAATTATTTAAACATTTATATTTAAATTTTAATATAATTTATATAGATATTTTACATAAAACCAACACCCAATTTAAGAATCATTTCAATATTTGAATATTTTAATATTTCAGAAATTTAGAAAATATATTAAAAAGTCCCTCGAGTTATCCATTTTAAATATAGATTGTTGAAGATACGACATTATTTAATAGGAAAAAATGATGGAGTCTAAACATAAAAAATACTTATATTTTATTGACTACAAAACATAAAAACAAAAAATTGTCGTTGAATACGGAAGTTCCGTAAATTCTAGAACATCCTGATGTAAGAGGAGTCGTTTTATGTGTAAGCATACATTGAGCACGCACATTAGTTTCGTCTGCCGCTTTGTTTACGTGTGCAAATTGATAATCCTATGAAGATGTGTTTGTGTACATTACCGTGCTTGTTTTGTTAGTAGAGCGTTTATGTACTACCGTGCTAGCGGTGTGTCTAGTTGTCCGTAGTAGTCTTTTTTGTGTTTGTCGTTGCTTTTGTGCTAGGTGTAAAATTTATCTTTTATGCATGTGCCATCGTGCGTCGCTTATAATGGAAACCAACTGGAAGAAAGAGAAATAAAGTTGCACGTTTGGGTTTTTATAGTACGCGTGAGAGTTCGTCACTGAATATTAGTTAAATTTAATTGGTCGAAATGAACTGCTGATTTCAGTACTAGAAGTTATATATGTAATAACATTTCCAGCCACTTCAAACGAGATTACTACTTCCAAAGATTTCTATCCCTAAAACGCTAGATAAATACAGGCAGTATATAATAACCTGCAGCATAATATTCAAGCCATCCTGATTAGTACATTTCTGTGTTCCGGTTGAATTTCGTAGGAAGGTTCTCTATCAGTGTTTCAGTTTTTTTTCCTAACACATTTCTATGTGTCGTTTTTCATACACGAGAGATTATGAACTACTCAAGTGCATTGATCTGGGTTCGGATTACATGTTAAGCATATGCAAATTATACACAATTTTGCATTTATATTCAAATTTCGTCAAATTCAGATTATCTGAACACCCTTATATAAAAGCTTTACTGAACAGGATTAATACGTTTTGAACCACGAAATTACAGCCATAGAAGTTGTATATACGCACACCGTTTACTAGAGCAGTTTTATGTCGATTGTGTAATTCGCTTTTATACTGCATTCAAGGTGGCCTCACTAATGTTTACCCCTTCTAGTGCGGTTATCCTCACTCGCTTATATGTATTCATGTTTATTAAAACATGGGTTTTACTTTTAATGAAATTGAATCTCTTGCGATTATTCTGGACTTACATATCAATGTTCGGTGCCAAATAATGAATCCATTTCAAATGCTTATATTTTATATTAATCATGACGACTTAGTTTGTTTAAACCCTCGAGAATCCGCCGTCATTTTGATGACTTTATAACGTATAAATGATGTGTTTATATCTGATTTTAATTAAAGCCATACTGTGTTGAGAGGTCATTTAATTAAATCAACATGTTTTAGCTCGTTTTTCAAATTCTCACCGGAGGAATGTGACTTGCGTACTGCAAATATTTACATATTCTGGAATCAGTTTTTCTTTTAAATTAGAATCGAACTATTCTATTAAATCACACATTTATGGCATTTTTGTCGCTTTTATGGCACATTTATACCGGTATTTCATGTCACATTTGGTAGAAATGATGAACACGTTTTTATGGATTAGAAATTCTACACTTGTAGTATAATGCTAGCCTGCTTTCAGATATTTCCATCCGACGTAAACGCTTACCCCACGATATTGGTGTTCACATACTTATAAAAGTACAGTGGTTAATGTAGTTTCGAAATATTTTTTGGTATGAGGGTCTATCTTTAGTTGTAGGTGTTTGTGACTCATTCCATTCTTCTGAACGTCTCGTTCGACGAAGACCCCGCGTTATAAGTATACCATCCCTTGACCGAGCAGCCACTAAAACTTAACCCTAGCTCGAAGGTCAAGGACGTTTATATTAGTTTGAGTTTTACGTTCTACGAAGCGGTGTCACCAGATGAAATTTTTTAAAAGGTTTATTTCTTAGAAAATGTGCAATCACACATTTATTTTGAAAGAGAGCAACACATGCTATAATAAGTAATATCTACCTTTACACTTAGCAACATATCTGGATTTAGTTACCAATCACATGTGTATTTTAATATTTAACGACATCATATATATGTACTAGTATATCCATCTTATTAACCTGTCCTATTTTGCTGCATAACCACTTTAATACTATAGGTGTATATTTAAAGAATTTCTCTGGACGCAAATCTATTATCTTGATTACAATCAAATGTAAACATTCATGACACACATCCCTATTTTTCTTAAAGTACTAACATGCCGCTTTTTAATCCTTGGGAAGTTATTAGTGCTCGATTATTTCTGATGTTAAGCATCCAAAAATGTGTTAATATCATGTGTTACTGGTAAATGCAATAGTACATAACAAAAGAATGATGTTTACTTATTTTTGAATAAAACATGACTACATTTAAGAATTGCCTGAAAGAAATCTTGCAAGCTATATGCCGCTCGATATATCGAGATAGCAATCGCAAGCGGTTACTAATAACTTATACATGTCTAATATTAGATATAGTTAATTAGCTTTGCATAATTAGTCGACCTTTGCGAAAGGGCAACAATCAGTTCACGTTTCATGAGATTTAAATCCTTCTTCTTGATCAGAATTTCAGCATTCAAAACATAGAAAATAAAACAGGAAAAAAGAGATAGTCCGGCCTAATGAAATTGAATTGTCTTGACATAGCAAGAGACCTGCGCGCAATCAATCAGTGATTACTTCTCATTTAAAAAATGAAACCATTACACTAATTTATAAACCTGAAGGGCGCTGGTATGGAAGGGAAATCTCTTTCGTTCGACATAATCGATATTGCTCGTGTTAGAGAGCGTTCACGATTTGTTACTTTGACAAGAAAATGTAGCGTCTCATAAATCAGGATGAAAATTCGCAAAATCGGAAAACACTATAAAGACACAACGTCGTTGCAGAATAAACGCCTGATATTCAAATAATCGGATATCCATTAATTATAATATTGCTAAAATGTTGTATTATTTTATGAGTAAATACATTTGCTTTGCAACCATGGTAAAAGTGTTGGATCATTCTACCGTCGTTGAAAGTAACTCACTCATGGCGCAATGGTGTACTTGTATCAGAACAATATACGACCTAATATAGAGTACTGATGTCATATGTAAGTTGTACCATCGTTGCTTCTCTCAACTGACTACGAAATTGACTTGTGGGGATGGTCTCTTCTAGTCCATACACCCTTTCACACAGAAAAGTTGTCACTAGCCTCTCACTATTTTATCGTTATGTTCAGGGTAGGTGTTCGACGGTGGTCGAAGCCGTGCTGATCCCCGTAAAAAACTTCCCAGCAAGAACTCGTGTCGTTAAAGCATAACGAATACATTTCAATCTCATGTATATTTAGAAAACAGAAAACAGGACTATCAGAAACAACGATTTATGGCCTAGATCATCCTATTTGGGGAACCAGATACCACGGGACTTCTTTCCATCCAACTTCAGCATGATCGTCTTCATGTCTAATGTAAACAAATACTTGCTCAGCGATTCCTGTGAGTAAGCTGGATCTATTTCCACCCAGTGTTCCCAGCTATCTCGTGACGACAATCATCGTTCCATTAACGATCTCTTCATACCGTATGTGCGAGTGGCCTCCGGGTCTTCATGAGTGTTGATGCATCTTAAAAAAAAACTGAAGCAGTTTTAATTGGATTTAGTTTCTTGTAATTGTATTTGAATATCTACAAAATGTCATCTTTATTATTTGTATTATCTGGAAGAATGCAGCATTACCAAATGCGAACTATGCTTTTGTATACATAACATAGACACTGTTGGATAATAAACGGTTTTCTCTGGAAAGGATTTCATATATAGAATGCCATTTTCCTCGCATAGCTAAGAAACGTGATATTTACGTTATCACTGATGTGCTTATACGTCAATCTGTTAAATGATTTATTTGCAGAGATTAATAGGCTTTTGGTGAGTGGAATCATTTTGATGAATATTTAACTATCTAACGATGCCCCAGTGTAATTTTGAGGTGTGGCTTTCTTATTTTAAATCGATAACATTGAATACGATTTGAGATGAGATATTGGCGCACCTACTTAAATAAAAGCTGGCAGTCCTGTTCATAACGAAAGATATACCTAATTGTTAATCTATTCAAGAAAGATCATACATCATTTTTAATTACGACCATATTTTGAAAAATCTTTCATCGGTTTTAAACATTGTTGTTACGAATAAATTACAGGTTGTAAATTTCTCAACACACAAAAATGTGTCTTGTTCATCATTATAAAAAAACTGATGTAAAGTATTGCAGGTTATTTTAAGAGTTATTTTAAGAGTATATGATAGTCACCACTTTATTATTATAACGTGTTATTTTAAGAGTATATGATAGTCACCACTTTATTATTATAACGTGTTATTTTAAGAGTATATGATAGTGACCACTTTATTATTATAACGTGTTATTTTAAGAGTATATGATAGTCACCACTTTATTATTATAGTGTGTTATTTAAAGAGTATATGATAGTCACCACTTTATTATTATAACGTGTTATTTTAAGAGTATATGATAGTCACCACTTTATTATTATAACGTGTTATTTTAAGAGTATATGATAGTCACCACTTTATTATTATAACGTGTTATTTTAAGAGTATATGATAGTCACCACTTTATTATTATAACGTGTTATTTTAAGAGTATATGATAGTCACCACTTTATTATTATAACGTGTTATTTTAAGAGTATATGATAGTCACCACTTTATTATTATAACGTGTTATTTTAAGAGTATATGATAGTCACCACTTTATTATTATAACGTGTTATTTTAAGAGTATATGATAGTCACCACTTTATTATTATAACGTGTTATTTTAAGAGTATATGATAGTCACCACTTTATTATTATAACGTGTTATTTTAAGAGTATATGATAGTCACCACTTTATTATTATAACGTGTTATTTTAAGAGTATATGATAGTCACCACTTTATTGTTATAGTGTGTTATTTTAAGAGTATATGATAGTCACCACTTTATTATTATAACGTGTTATTTTAAGAGTATATGATAGTCACCACTTTATTATTATAACGTGTTATTTTAAGAGTATATGATAGTCACCACTTTATTATTATAGTGTGTTATTTTAAGAGTATATGATAGTAACCACTTTATTATTATAACGTGTTATTTTAAGAGTATATGATAGTCACCACTTTATTATTATAACGTGTTATTTTAAGAGTATATGATAGTCACCACTTTATTATTATAACGTGTTATTTTAAGAGTATATGATAGTCACCACTTTATTATTATAACGTGTTATTTTAAGAGTATATGATAGTCACCACTTTATTATTATAAGGTGTTATTTTGAGAGTATATGATAGTCACCACTTTATTATTATAGTGTGTTATTTTAAGAGTATATGATAGTCACCACTTTATTATTATAACATGTTATTTTAAGAGTATATGATAGTCACCACTTTATTATTATAACGTGTTATTTTAAGAGTATATGATAGTCACCACTTTATTATTATAACGTGTTATTTTAAGAGTATATGATAGTCACCACTTTATTATTATAGCGTGTTATTTTAAGAGTATATGATAGTCACCACTTTATGATTATAACGTGTTATTTTAAGAGTATATGATAGTAACCACTTTATTATTATAACGTGTGACGATATCAGTATTCTTTAATATCTCAGATAACATAAAGTAAGCAATTTTAAATCTGATGAATTCATTAGATTGGTTGTCATATTTTATTAGTAGCATAATGATAAATAATAACAATTGTACTTTATATGTTTAAGTGATCTTGTACAGAATCGCAAGCACATATTCGCAACAATTGTCTTTTTGACTTCACATTCTCATTGATATTATTGATTGGGTAGTATCGCCCTATTAAGCTCTGCTATATATACCATTTTTTCTAATATTACACAAGAATATGCACCCATGTTTTAAAAAGTGTTAAGGTTTAATTAATCAGTATTTAATAGATTACGACTTAGCTTTATTTGTCATGCAAGACAGTTATTCCACATCGTATAATATCGAATAGATACCCCCGATATTTAAACACAAATATCATACATAGCATTGAACATCTACTGAAATAAACGCAATTCTAGCCGTTCAAAAATCAAAATTTATTTCATATATTTCAATTATCATCGCAAATCCTGTAATTCGGTTGTGCGGAAAAGTGACACGAATGCATACAGGCACTAGTGGGTAGGTTATAACATATGCATCCATTACCAAATGCACGCATACATATACATGTAAGTAAATACATAGCAATAATGTTGTAATATATATATATATATATATATATATATATATATATATATATATATATATATATTACAAAATTATTCCTATATATTTTAATCACACAAATTACATGCAAAATAGTCGTCAGGTGTGATATTGTGTTATATTTGTAAGACATCCATTTTAATTATTTTAATTTGCCGTCATTTGCACATAACTCATCACGTGACCAATATTTTTTAAATATTCTATCACTTTGGCTTTCTTTGACAATTACTCTAGCTTCCGTAACTCTTCCCATTATTAACCCTGATTATATAAAACCGACTATAAAAAATAAATAAAGAAAGAATAACACGATTGAAATGCTCAATTAAAACAACATATAATTTAAACGTTGGCTAAAACACGACTTAACTCACTAGTTGGAGTTAAACCGAGGGATAGGAAGCGATAAATACATATGTGTATATGTCTCTCTCTCTCTCTCTCTCTCTCTCCTTCTCTCTCTCTCTCTCTACATATATATATATATACACTTACTGATAGTAAGTTTTCTTGAATACATATTCGTTGTATATTACAGATGACGTACAACGAGTACGTGACATTAATCTGCCATAATTGTGCCTGACACTCGACAGTTATTCAGACTTAAAGAGAGGACAAACAAAAATGCATACAACGGTTATTACGATTACACTATTGCAGCCAGGGCATACCAACAATGTTAAATATACAGTATTATCTTAACGTCGATAAGTATGGTCCTTTGTATTGACTTACACCTGTATCAATAAATGAGGCCGACATATAATAATAATTAGTTTATACTTCTCCCAGGTTTACTCTTACTCTCAGCAACATCTGAATGTTTTTGTATTTTGAACTCTAATCATCATATAAAAACATTTGTCAATGAGGATTAAAATCAGCCGAACACATTTAACGTGCAGTAAACACCAACAACTGATCAACAATCAAGCAAGTTTATCATCGGAAGTGTATTATTATAGAACAAATAAGAACATCACACTTTAATTGCATACATCCACCTGAAAACGGAAGGATGTGCCAACGTTTTACCAATTCTTTTCTTCTTCTGTAAGAATTATTTTCGAATTCATGGCATGGATATTTTACTTGAAGCTTCCTGTTATACAAAAGCACCATAAGATTTGAACACATCAAAAGTTAAATTACCGTCAAAATGTCAACACTTCTAAGGTAAAGTGTAAAGTAAATATAAGATGTGGGAAATCATTAGCTAACTTATGAACAAAGTAGCGGCATTGTACGATGATCAGCATTGGACTATTCGACACATGTGTGACGGTTACCATTTCCATAACCGTACCATTGACCTTTGAGCAAAATATGCATTAATAAACTCACTTCTATGTAAGACAATGATCGATATTTTGAACAAATTTGATAAGTATTGCAAAAGCGATGTAAACACCAGGCTGTACACAACACACATAATTACAAACACCCATGAAAGAATACATAACCTCAAAGCTCTTCTCTATCTAATATAGTATCTTCCCACAATCCAAAAATAAAAAAAGACTATTGCAAGGCGCAGCCAGCATTGCGTGGTTTTTACTAACTAAGAAGAATACTAAATAAACCTCGACTATTTTTTCACAGTATCATTTAACATATTCGATACCAAACTTAAGACTAAGTGACAAAAACACTATTTATCGAACGTAATGGTTAATATATAAAAATTGAATGTCAAGGATAAATTTATGAGCGCGTTGTTCTTGTTTATTGTTTGTTATGTAATATTGATATATAAGTAAGTGAAAATAAGAAAAGTATACTTTGTAACGATGGTTATTGTATGTATATTTCGAGAGATCTAATTTCGTCGGTCTTGGCTTAGTGCAATGTTCTTACACAGGATTTTTACAGCGTAATTCTACAGGAAACTATCTGGGCGGGCGATCTGATGCGTTACTTACTGATTGTACATCTGCACTCAAGGACATTCTTTCTTTGACGACTTAAGCAAATAATCCGGTGATTATGGACATTTTATAGCGGTCCTCGATCCTTATCGCATAAGATATTGCCAAGAATATCAAAAGTTATCTGTGTTTAAGAGAGGTTCTTGTGTTCCGTAACATTACGATAGGCACGCCGATAGTTGTGCGCTATCTCTCAGCTGATCTGCAGGCCGAGAGTGGCAGCCACAGATAATTGTGATAATCTAAAGACATTTGCTTGGTTTTGACGCGTTTTTGTTTTTCTATGGGTAAATATATGGGTCTATGCTCACAGAGACAATGATGAAGTTGCTGATACTGTTTGAGGGTTGGGTATCGGCAACATTTATCAGTTTATCACTGAGGGTAAGGGCCGAATAAGTGCGCGTGTCGGGGTTGAGAATATATATAGAAGACCCACCCAAGGCACATTTATGCACGGATAGATACATAAGTGCATAGATTCGCTCATAATATATGGTGCGTTGTTAGCTGACATAATTACGTATCAGTCCCTGACGTTTGTAGTTGGAATTCATCTCAAATATATAGTTTGAAACATGCCGGTGAATATAAAATGAATTGGAAACAAGAGCGATGGTCACGACAAAGTAAAAATTCATGTCGCTCCTGTCCACGTTGTTTAACGTATATGAAGTAAGAGCCGATACCTTTAACAACACACACACACACACATACACACACACTTATATATATATACATATATATATATATTATGTGTATATGTATTATGTTTATATATATCGTAAACTAATTTGTTTAAGTTAGCACACTTTTTATATTGTAGTTCATTCGTGTTCAACTTTATATATATATATGTATATATATATATATATATATATATATATATATATATATGAATATGTATGTATATGTATATATATATATATAAAATATTATGCTCGACATTCATATAAATTGTTATGCAAAGAAATAAGTTGTAAACTATATAAATACCTATTAAAACAAATAAGCAAGGCGTAAAAGTGGGGATTGTGTGATATATCCCGTTTAATGTATATTGAAGGAAATTAGTTTGAAAATGGAAGAAACCATTCATAAACATTCAGATACATTTGTTGTTTTTCCAAATCTTAATAGATATTAGACGTCAGTGTATGGATATACTGAAACCAGTTTCATTAAACATTTTGCAATGTTTTTAAATGAATCACAATCGAGATACAACATTGCAGTTGAAGATAAACTATTTCAGATTTGCATTCAATATACTCCGTAGTAAGGAAACATTAAGTAATTAAGTTTTCTCTGAATTGTTTTAGACCCCTGATTCATAATAGTAAAATTTGAGACATTTTACAGAAACAAACCATGGAATATAATTTAAAAAAAAATAGAATAAGGATTCTAGGTAAGTTTTTGTTTAAATATATCTTTGTTTTACTCTTCATATAAGCGCGTACAACTTACTCTTCATATAAGCGCATACAACTGTTTTTATTCGAAAAATAATTTTCCCAACTCTCTGGGATAAGTATTCAGTAAATATCTCAATCTTTATCTCTGTCTCATTCTTTCTCTCTCTCTCTCTCTCTCTATCTCACTCTCTCTCTCTCTCATATATATATAATTATATATATATATATATATATATATATATATATATATATATATATATATATATATATATATACACTTCTTTGCAATATAGCAGAGTGCTCGATTAATTGAGAATTTAAATTAAAATTAAAAGCGTAATATTTACTTATTTTGTACGGAAAAATTAGTACAACATTCGTACCGTCGGTTTCAAGCACAGATAGGACTTTTAGCACTCCTGTTTGCTTCAGCTTTTGTTGTCATCTGTTTCGGAAATGTGAAATCACGTGTTACTCTCGTTTGGAGGCGTTATTTGCTAAGAGCGTTATGTATGTTTGTTTGTATGTTTGTTTAAATTTAGTGTAAGGAAGGTTTAATAAAGTATGAAACAAAAGGAGGGGATGAAAAGTAACATTTGAAACAAGAGAAGATGTTAAGAGGTTAAAAATATGATTATAATGAGGGCATGCAGAGGTATACAACTATATATATATATATATATATATATATATATATATATATATATATATATATATATATATATATAATTATCATAGAAGAAACAAAAAAGCGAACCTAAGTAATAAATATAGAAAAAATGCAATTATTAGAGAAGAAGAAAAACAGTGAATTCTAAGTAGGAAGTATAGAAATAATGCAAAGAAGAATAAGTGTGTTAAGTAAAACTTAGTGAAATAGAAGAAATTCAAAAGTAAATGAAAAGAAAGCTGAATAATTAAAGAAATTAAAGAGCAAAAAGTAAAAAGAAAAAAACTATTAATTTGAAGAAAAACAATAATGATAATTAAAAACGAATCACTAAATAATATCTAAATAGTTGTGCGCAGTTTTATATATATATATATATATATATATATATATATATATATATTCATATATATATTCATATGCAAGATAATCAGAAACCCTTTAATATATATTACAAATCAATTATTTGTAAATGTTTATATATATATATATATATATATATATATATATATATATATATATATATATATATATATATATACAAGACAATACGATAATCAGAACGCAATTATAAGAAAATAAAGAAACAATATAGCACTTATACATAGATTTAAACACGTCAATTAAAGTACATTAAAAACACACAAATTATAAAGCGGTTAGACGTCAATTATTATCCGAGAATATCATAAGATGAATAATGTCTTAGCTCAAAATATTTCTGTTATTTCAAGAGAGCCCCATTAAGTAAATCAATGGAGCTTTAACATCTGTAAATATTGTTACAACCCGCTCTGGATAAGTATTTTAAGAGCTGACAATTTAAAATAAGCTTATTCGTAAATATACCAGCGAATATGTTTGAACATTTTTAATATAATTGGCTCCAGATATTTGGCCTGTTATAGTGAAAAATAAGTTTTCTAGAAGTTGGTTTTGTTTTGTTTTATGTTCATAATTATTGCACAAATCGACTATATATGGGCTGTATCGTATTTATAAAGAAATATTGTGATGATAAAAAGATACATATAATCGGCAACCTTGCGTTGGGTGATAATAAAATTAGATTTCAGAAGTAAATGTAAGCAAGAAAAAGTGTTTTGCTGGTGAATTTCGTCGGACACTTTTCTTTGCAAAATAACGAATATGCCATGAATGAGGATTCTACTTATATATATATATATATATATATATATATATATATATATATATACTTGTGTAATAATGCAGGATACCTTCTCTTATGCATGTTTGGTTTCACATTAGCGCCAGTTTCTGTTTATTTAATTTTTGATTCGTTTTTTTTTATTAGTCGCACGACTGATTTAGTATTGTCGTCCATGTTGTATAAACTTCCATCTATCAGCACTTGATAACACATAGCATCTCCAAAAATGAATTCAGGAATATTATAAACAAGAACACAGCCATTCTTGGGATCTCATATTGCAGTATTCGTCTCCCCATGATGCAAGCGTTGTTTATTCAAGTAAATAAACCTAGTATCAATCGTGCTCGTTATGAGGGGGGGGGCGAATGTATGGTCAAATGTAGTTTAAAGTTGTATTTAAATGTTTTCAAAGCGTCTTCTTAATAAATTCACTTGTCCTTTGCATATTTATCATCCGCCTGAAGATGACTGACGTCAGTCGAAAACGTTCGCGAAAATATGGCGATTTGTTTATACAACATGGACGACAATACCAAATCGGTCGTGCCACGAATCAGAAAAAACGAATCAAAAATTAAATAAACAGAAGCTGGCACTAAACATGCTTATATATATATATATATATATATATATATATATATATATATATATATATATATATATATATATATATATATATATATAAGTAAAGTGAGATGTTTCAATAGTTGTCGGTATAAATTCATTGATAATAAAAAAAATATATTTTGTATAATACTTTAAATTATTTCGTTATATAAATTAAATATATTTCTTATTACAATTGATTATTTATATTTTAAGGTTAATCCGAGCAACACGTTAAGTTGTTATTACGTATGACATAGTGTGAAGAGTTAACTGTATCTCACATGTATTTCTCTCCTTGCGAATCTGATAACAGTTTTATTTTTCATGAGAGGGGTTTCTATTTTTTTTTATTCCGATGTCAATTATTTCTGGCTGTGTCATTGACTTCAATCCTCAATGAAGCAATATGTACATGTCTTAATTTTTATAATTATTCGACTATATTATTTGCGAATGTTTAACGCAAATACGAAGCTACTTTCATAGAACAATACCTCATTTCTTTCTGTCTCTGTTTCTCAAAGATACATATATACTCAAGAAGACATATATACTTCAATTAGTTTATCTGTGAGATTATTAAAGTATACGATGTTTACTCATGTTCATTTCTATCTAATGAATACAAATAAAGTTGGCAAAGAGACCAAACAGTAAATTACACGATAAGATAATGCAGCAAACAAGCCCCAAAATACTAGAACCTACACGAATGTGTGGGGAAAGCAGTTCACTGGAAATATATACACGACTACATTTCGAACACGTAGACAAATAGTACAGACATAAAGCAGAGACACTAATGGAAAACAAAAACACACAAAATCCTCTTAGATATGGATATAACAATATATACACTAATACAGGAATGTCCAGCTATATGGAAAAAATGTTGCAAAATCAGAGAGTTTGCTGTCCAAGCGACCAACAGTGTGAAAAGCAAGGCGAGAGAAAAAAATAATATATTACACTTGCCAGAGAATAGCAAGAGTATGCCAAAATAATACCAATAATTGTAGGAGCACTAGGAACAGTCCTGAATAAACTTGTACAAAGACTATGAGGAATTGAAATCACAATGAAGACTGAGACTATAGAAGGAACAGCAATGTAGAAAGCATCCAAAATTTAACAACAACATCTAATGCGGAAACCAACCTAATAATCTACCGATGCTAACAAGTCACACAGAAGTGTTAGTAGGAACAACACATAAGCACAGAGAGAACAGCACCAAACTAAAAAAAAAAGTTGCACCAACCTCGGCTGATACCACGCAAAATTGGTGTGATGGATGAAGGGGGATAGAAAGGCAGGGAAGGGATATAAAATATCCAAACCTCCACTGGAAAAGTACGGAGAGTACTGGGACCTTGGGGAGACGTATTGCTACCCTAATTCCAGAGAAGAGCAATGATCGTTACTAGCGAGGAATCAATGGTAATTTGCTTTTTGGATAACGCCAACTTATTGGCAATGGTTATCGAAAGTGGTAGAAAGTACTGGTCATCTCGGGAGACTTGTCATCACTCAGACTCTAGTCAACAATACCGCTGATTATGAGTGAGCAATCACTGATGATGACCTGTCTAATAACTCATTGTAAGTACAGAATTATAGTAATATCTACAGCAAAAGCTATATATACATATATATACAGGGTGGGCCAAAATAAGGGTCCTATCTTTAAATTTGAATAACTTGAATTTGAATAACTTCCACAAAATAAAAGTTAAACTCACCAAACTTTGTGTGTGTGTAGACTGACCCTTCCGAGATTTTTTGAAATAAACAAAACAAATTTTAGCCGAAAAACACTTCTTAAAACTTACAAAAACTAAAGTATTGTTTTTTACACTGTTTTGAGTTTTTTAAGCAAAAATATTTTCTAAATGAGGGTACGTTCCTTAGGGCTAATACGGCTCATACTTGCTTCGGAAGGGGTCCTTTACTTATTCTAAAAAAAAAAAATCAATAAATAAAAAAGTTATGAATTTTTAAAAATAGGACCCCTATTTTGGCCCACCCTATATATATATATATATATATATATATATATATATATATATATATCGAGAGAGAGACAAAAGTATATGATATATACTTGCAAATATCACACACAAACCCATATGCTTGATAAAACCATATTTTGAATAAGTCTTTCATATTAGGTGGCAGTAATATACACGTTAATATGAGAGTAGCTCAGTTCAACCTTGGAAGAGTTGATGTGAAAACAGAAAAATAAGACATTTGATTGGGAAACTTAAATATGCAATGTGCACAATATTTGTAAATGCAGTCAGTAGCTGAAAGACGTTTAATGTGGTTAAAACGCAATGCAATTCACAAGTAAGTCTAAAAGGTAGGTAGGGTGAACCCAAACGTGTTTACTAAAATAAAAATCAATGCACTATTATTTAAGTAAGTCTACTATGGTTACAGCGGTCTCATCGACCCCTACTTATTTAATTCATGTAGCACAACATCGTGAGACAATATGTTTCAAATAAGACTGTATAGATTCAGATCAATTGTATGCTAAAGTGCAAATCAAATCTAAATGAGAAATTGACGTCACTCACACAAGCACACATAAGCACCGCATATACAACTTTTCTCGTACTCTCTCTCACACTATTGCCCCTTCTCTCCCTATCTTAATATATATATATATATATATATATATATATATATATATACACATGTATATAAACATATATACTATTTATATGTTGAAGTAAATAGAAGGTAATTGAATTAACGTTTAATAGTAATCTATCGTCATAAGATAAATCTCAATATATTTAATATAGCAATACATTCTAGAGATGAACGATTAGAATTAAAGATTGTAAAAGTAGAATATTTATTTATAAAAACATCAAAAGTTGAAAGCAAGAGCTTCATATCATTAATGCATGGATCTTCAAAGATTAACTTTTTTCATCAGATGATAAGGAAACACCAACAATGTAATTGTAGATATAAATATTGTTGGCAGCATTTAATTGGGAAGTTGTACATGAAATTAAATTAAATAGGACCAAATATAAAGAATTTTTTGTTGAGGTCAGAGTGTAGAGTCAGGGTGGATGCCGTCAAAAACGCGTCAAAAGACACGTCTACAAATTTTGACGGCGCTCACCATGATTCTACGCCTTCGCCTAAAGAAAGGACTCTTCATCTGTTGCTCCTTATCTTATTTTATCTCATAAACATTTTCCATGTTAAATGCTGCCGATAATATTTATATCTACAATTACATTGTTAGTCTTTCGCTATCCTCTGATAAAAAGAGTTTATCTTTGAAAATCCATATATTAAAGATATGAACCTCTTGCTTTGAACGTTTGTATGTTCAAATAAATAAATGATGTATCATTTATCTTAAACGTTCATCTCGAAAATTGATTGCTCTAGTAAATGTAGTGAGCTTTATATTATGACGATAGATAAATAAATATTCTATCTTTACTATTTTGTTCTCATGTTTCATCTCTAGAATATATATATATATATATATATATGTATATATATATTTATATATATATATATATATATTTATATATATATATATAATGTACAGTAATAGCTGAGATACTTTACGTATGCCTATTGTATTCACCGATCAGTAAAAGTGTGTCATTGATATCATCAATATGACGAGACTGAACGACATTCGATAATTATATTTATTAATTTATTTATATTTATAATGTTGTCATGTATATATTTGTTATTGTTCCTATTATTTACTGTTGTGGTTAATTATTAGATTTTTTATACTACAGTTTTAATTTATTTACTTTGGTTTCATTTTTAAATATATATATATATATATATATATATATATATATTTATATATATTTATATATATATATATTATTTTTTAATTATTTGCAAACTAATATACATTTTTGTGGTTTTATATATAATATTGGTTGCTAATTTTTTAAGACAAACTAATTTACCTTTTTTCCGTTACTAATTATTTCTTAATTCATGTATTATTACTTTGACTAAGTTTAAATAGTGCACCAGATATGTGTGCTTGTGTCTACATTTTGATATACATTCTTGTTTTTCGTTTAATAAAACAAGATAAGTTAATCCGTTCAATATTTCATCATTCGCTTTAATGACTTGTTTTAAGAAGTATGGCCATGTGAATGCGTAGGTTATGAATATAATATTATATGCGTCTAAGCGGTAAGGAGAAACTGTAACTGTATAGCAACATATGTTAGTTATTATAGTTATAAGGCTCCACGTGATAGAATAATGGTGTACACAAAAATAATATAAATGTAATCTAACTGAATTGTCAAAGAAACATAGAAAATAGTGAATACGGATGTGTATACGTCAGCATTATAAAGACAATTTAGATTATCGAGATAAGTAAGTTAAAGTTTTTCAATTTGTGTCAATGTTTTGAAATGTTTATGCTATTGTTATTAAGTGAGATATTTTCACCTGTGCTTCATGCTCCTCCCGATAATGTAAGTGAAGTGAACTTTGAGTCCGCTCCAACAATTTTCTGCAATATCATGATATACCAGTTACGCGTAAGTAACACCGCCAATATATGTACTGGGTGTACCAGAAAAAATGGCTGGATTTTGAAGTAAAAAACTTAACATTTTTGTGCAATAACAGATGCATCCTCATAATTAAAATTGCGTCTCTTAGATGACATTTTGCCGAACACGGCTCACTCAAAAACGTCAAAAAATAGTGCATCTCGAGAAAATAAAAAAATAAACTTACTAACATTCATAAAAAGTTATTTGTCTCAATTATATGAAAGCTATGTAATATTTCGTTTCGCAAATACAACCAGTATTTATGCTTAATGCTTGTTTATGTGATAATGTAAGGATGAGCGTAGATCAGTTCTTGGTTGCCTAACATGTGTAGAAAATGACTCGACAGTTTTTTAGCATTTCAATATTTTCTAATTAT
This sequence comes from Sepiola atlantica, assembly GCA_963556195.1. Classification (NCBI taxonomy): domain Eukaryota; kingdom Metazoa; phylum Mollusca; class Cephalopoda; order Sepiida; family Sepiolidae; genus Sepiola; species Sepiola atlantica. Next base: position 54,408,024 of record OY744539.1, on the reverse strand, counting down.
CTAAAACTGCCTTCATTCTCTTTTGTCTTAACTCTATGAAATGTTTCCATTAATGATTGTTCATCTTATTCAATCACTATAAAGAGGAATGCAATTATAATTGCGATGTTTGACGAATATCGAAAATTGCATTCATTAATTTTAGATCCAAATTCACTAAAAATGTGTGATCCATGATCTATGATATGTTTCAAGCACTGGTGAGTGTCTGCATCCAGAAATGTCGATAATGGAACAACAATCGGAGAAGACATTGCAGTTGATCAAAACATCTAAAAATAAATGTATCAATTAAGTCAATACCATTTTCAAAACGTTGTGATTATTATAGATAATGCAATTTAATAAAACAAATTTAGATTAGTTTGTTTTTGCAAGATTCCAACTGACCAGACAGAAAGGGAAGGACGTGAAGTGTACACCAGCTTTTATTTGGAAGAAGTGAGATGGCTAAGTGTTTAACACCACGAATAACAACCTAGGTGTGTCAAGTTCGAAATCAGTGTGTCCTACAGAAACACTATTACTATAAATGTTAGCAACATCATATGGTATTTTCTGTAAGTAGCTGATGTCTTTCTAGAAAGGATTCTAACTAGAAAAATATCAATGCCAACAATAAACTTATCAAGTTTATACAAAATGATTGCTGATTTAAAAAAGAATGCCATGTTATTTGAGTAGCCAATGGTTAAACCCTTGTAAAAGATAAATAGTAAAATTTTAATATAATTTCAAAAATAAATTATGAGTGGTTAGAAATGTTGGTTGGAAACGTACTACAATAATATGGGAAAAAGTAATACATGTCCTGAGTTCAGTTTTAAATGTTAGAATAGTAGCATGATGCGTTATATAAAAACCAAAAAAAGACATGTAATAGATTCGGCTTACTCATTTTCATTTACAGTCTAACACTTTTTTAAAGATATGCACATCATATGTCTCAAACTTAGCCAACACTGCAACTTATATAAACACCCGTTACCACACAGTTCTGAGAGCAACCTAATTCATGTACAAATCGTGTTTTACAATGTATTCTTTTTCAACATAATGGGTGAGAAAGTAACTCGTGTTCATGTTCACGTGAGCATAATTAATTTAAATAAGTAACAAGTCTTACTTTTAGTGAATTTTTCGTTGAATTGTGTGAGAAAACTTTCTATATTCCGTGAGAGCTGTAATATTTCCAATTTCATAGGAGCAGATTTCATATTCAAGTAGTTTCCTGTAACACTTTATTTAAAAATATTTGAAAACATGATTTGGTCATTCGGATGTATTTTCATGTAACCTGGAGGCAACACATACATTTTTGACTAATGATGAAAACTTTAAGCATGTTCCTTAGTTACCACGAATTTTACTAGATTTGAAAAAATGAGTAATTTATTTGATTATGGAGTTTTGCAATAAATGAAAGTGTTGTCTATTAAAATAATGAGTTTAGTTACATAGGTTATAATATAATAATTTGGGGGCCACAAGTGAATGAATCAGTTAAAGAACCATGCAATGCAAATTTAATTAATACTAAACAAAATTTATAAATAATAATTTAGATATCGATATTTAGCCAGAATATAAATTTCGGCAGATTCAAATATCGGTGTAAAATATACTATTAATGTTTATATTTAAGGAGTAGTTCAAGGATTCGGGAAGTTAACAAAATTGCTCATATGATAATGCGTATTTTATCATATAAATACACGCTAACTTACAAGAATATTTGTGAAAAATGAAATTATCATTATTTATTTGGTTGGACTTTAAATGTATTATACGAAATTAAACATAATTTGCTACTGTAGCTAGTACTTGATTTAGTTTAATCGTAAGAATTACTTGTATCCACATTTCTTAATGTTCAACAAAACAATATAAATTGCATGAACATTTAGTTTATTTATGTAATTTGGCCATATGGGATAAACCCATCATTTTAAGAAACTCATATTCATGAAAAATAATTTAAGTTTTCTTTATGTCTCGAAGACATAAACAGATGTCGATAAGATTCTGGTTGAAAAAGGCAAATTATAGGTCCCCTTTATTTAAATTTGAACCCGAAGGTATCGATGTTGTTCTAATTCACTGTCATACAAGTATATATATATATATATTGTCTGTATCATTCTGATGTGTATTATTTAATGAATATTACATTTAAATTGTTAATAAATAATATTTTATTTAAAAAAAATATATGCATTATATTGGCCTCTTTAACGTTTTAAAAATGACACATTTAAATGCATTCAAACAGTGGAATTTGTTCATACATAACTTACATGAGCGTACCAAGGCACACCACGTATATCGGATAGTACACACCATACTTCAATAAGACAGAAGTTAAACGTTAGTGGCCACATGCCGTTTAATATAAATAATATCTGTAGCCTCCTGATGTTGATTATTTCATGACTCGAAAATTAGAATTGAAAAAAGTCTGCATTTTATTTGTCTCTTTTTCGTAATATATATATATATATATATATATATATATATATATATATATATATATATATATATATATATATATGAAGTACTTCGGACACACATCTAAACTATGGCTAATTTATCAGCCAATTCCCCTCCGAAACTAAGATCCTGATTCGGACCATAGAAAACATCTCTCAAAGGATATCTAAACATGTGTTGTCTCTTATATTCAACAATACTTGCTTGCAAGAGAAGATTCTGCCTATACATACATATATATATATATATATATATATATATATATATATATATATATATCTGGTTGAACAGGAGTGCCAACTTCTGTTTATTCTTTTTTTGAGCCAATTGTTCTATTCGTCGAAGAATAGATCTCATACTATCAACCATGGAGTGTAGGAAATCTCCATATTTCACGTAAACGTTTTTGACCATCATTGGTCGTCTTCAGGCGGATGATTGATCAATGCAAAATAAAATTGGTGAATTTATTAAGAAGACGTTTCCATGTGATCAAAAACATTAAAAACATTCAACAGCATTTCAACACGCCTTTGCACCCCTCATAACGAGCATGGTTGATGTTGGCCTTTTTAATATAATGAACAATGCTTCCATTATGGGGAGGCGAATACCGCCTGAAGACGACCAATGATGGTCGAAAACGTTTGGGTGAAGTATGGAGATTTCCTACACTCCATGGTGGATAGTATGATATCTATTGTTCGACGAATAGAAAGATTGGATCAAAAAAAGAATAAACATAAGATGGCACTCCTGTTCGATCAGATATGTATAAAAGAAGGAATGTTGCCTAATTATACAATATATATATATATATATATATATATATATATATATATATATATATATGAAGCAATCCAACAAAAGATATAAGCGTCAACTAATATCTTATAATTAGTACAACATCCGGATAAAAACTGAAGCTCAATATACTGGATAGAGCATTAATATTATAATATAAAATGAAGTAATAAAAGAAGGTGTCAATCAAATTTTATTAGAATTCAAAGTTCTTGCAAAGTATCCTTAAGTCCTTAGCTCATGAGTTTTCAAAGATAATTCTTCTCTTCAGAGGACCATTACCGCAGTTATACTACTACAGGTAATAAAATTACGCTTTGAAAATATATAATATATTATAATATATATATATATATATATATATATATATATGAATAGAAGAAAGGATAAAATGATGCGACGGTATGAAATTAAACGCGGAAGACTTAAAAAGCGCAACGTTTCGCCCAAATGTTATATCGGCTTTGTCAAGAGCGAACGATAAAATGCATTTTTTGTATTTTATTCGTTCGCTCTTGTCAACGCCCATATAACATGTTGGTTAAACGTTTGGCTTTTTAGGTCTTCCGCTTATTTCACTTTAATTTCATATATTTGCATATATATATATATATATATATATATATATATATATGGGGGGTTGCATAAATATACATATATATTTATAAATATATCATAATGTTAGAGAGGATGCTTCTATGCATATTTACGCATGGCATTAATAAAGTAACGTTGAAAATTGTGATTCATACGTATATCGACATTTATAAGCATGAATACACACATACAACATCAGAATTTCGTTGCCTACGGTGATATACATAATACTGTAATTAAGTGTCCTTCACAAATGAGTTCCTTTGTAATTAGTAGTCTGATATACTTTCCATCAATAATGTTTTGAAATATTTACGCCTGGACTGCAGTAAATAGTGTTTGCATATAAATGTGTGTATTGATAACATTAAACTGCTTAAATAACAAGATAAATTCCTACTCATATATGTATATATATATATATATACATATATATATTTAAATTTGTATATACAATATTTCATATGTGCATACATATGAATTGTAAATAGTTTATGTATATTTATATGAAGTAAGTATTTACATATTGTTTAAGTTTAAACGGATGATTATGAATTTTGGAATACGACTGTACAGAGTAAGTGACGACAATGTGTCTAATATTTGATTTAAGTTTCTGTTCTTGGCAAAGGAGACGATGTGAAAGATAAATATAAGTATCGGTGTCGGTATAGTAATATTACTTTGTATATATTTGAATTTACAAATATTGCAGTATTGTATATATATGTATATATATATATATATATATATATATATATATAACTCTGCAAGACATTTTTGAAAACAATCCATTTCTTACGACTGTTTTTTTTTAGTTATTGTCATCAAATATACGTGTAGGAGACCAAGGGGGAACTGAACAAGAGGCTTGGTGGACATAAACGAGACATTAAAAATAACAACTCCCTTAACGCGCTGTTCTCTTACGCAGTACAACAGGATAATTAGTTTAATTCTGAACAGGCTAAAAAAATGGTATCCATATCAAATAAATCTCAAGGACGCGTTCTTGAATCAACTCTCATTACACACTGTAACACTATCAAACAACGTTATGGGTTCTATAATTTATCCGGTTTAATTAGCAAACTTATTATGTCCGAACAAAAATTAAATTCAGATCCAGACAAGCCACTATGTACAAACGTTTCTCTCTATACTTATCTCTCAAATATCTATATAAACTTATATGATTTCAATTAATTACTTTCCTATGCCATGCTATCATTTGCTCGTATACATACATGTTCATATTTATATTTTACTTACATGTGGAAACATTAGTAACTAATTAGTGATACATCTATCTTTAAACTAGTTTTAGAAATATATTTAAATGTATCCAGTCATGTTTTTAAACTGCTGATATTTTCTATATTCTCATACTTCATTGTCAAGTGACTATATGTATAGATGCATGCACCAGTATACATGTATATATGTATACGTATACATATATGTGTATATATATATATATATATATATATATATATATATATATATAGTACATGTATTGTATTAGTTTCTGTAAATGTAAATCCGTAGAAACTCAAGTGTTTATAAAAAGTGCTCAATACTAAGTAGAGCTGTTTATAAGTATACATTTTTATTTATACAAACATTATTAGTTACATATGTGCATACATGTTTCGGTTGCACTTTCCCAAGAAAGACAACCTCATCAGACCGAGAATTTTTCAGGAATGGATGGATTTGAAGAATTTTCTATCCTAAGTAACTCTTTTTTTGGATCTAGCATCTTCTATTTCTAGCATCTTCTAACTCTTATGAATTATTATCGGATTACTAATTTTCCTATCTTGACCTTTTTTGCCAGTGGTTGTCCACTCCTTCATTCTTTTATTATTTATTACCCCCTATGGCGTCTCCATTGCTTCTGCTTGTCTTTATTTTATTGCTTCTCGGTCTGATGAGGTTGTCTTTCTTGGGAAAGTGCAACCGAAACATGTATGCACATATGTAACCAATAATGTTTGTATAAATAAAAATTTATACTTATATATATATATATATATATATATATATATATATATATATATATATTACAGTTGCATGTGCTTATACGCATATAAATAGTCTAATGATTACTAAATAATTAATAATGAATAACTAATTATTTAAATATAAAATAAAATAATTATAATCACACACAAATATATTTTTTAAAAGCGATAATACTTCAATTGTATTTCTTTTTTCGTAAAAGTCTTACATTATCAGTCCAACTAGGAGATTTAGACTGATCTTAAAAACATATACACAGAGCCATACTTCGTATCGTATCATAGATTTTTTCGTTTTAACCTTTCATCTGCATATGTCGCACAATAATAATCACCCCTTTTTTTTCCTTTTTAATTTTCTGGTTTTATTTTTATGTATGGGAATGTGAATATATGTTTGTGAGCTAAAATGTAAAAGGGTTTTCATATGTGAACACACTACTAAGCCCTGACCACTGTCCTATCCCCCACCTTAGCCTGTTTCACCTCTTACACTCTCTTTACACATACACCAGACAATATTTAAGCCCTTTTAAAAAAAATTCACAAAATTCCCCTCTCCCACTAGCTTATAATCCTAGACCCTTATTGCTACCACTGCCACCATCAAATTGATTCTTACATTTTGCTGTCCTTTCCTATATCGTTCGACAGCTCTGAGCCTGCTTGCAAAAAAATGTCTGTACGTGTATGATGTTTTCTTCAAACAAATCATCCTGAGGAAGTCTGACAGTAAAGACCAAAATGTTGATGAATACATAAATGCTTTTTGGTTTTCGTTTTTTCTCATTTATATATATATATATATATATATATATATATATATATATATATATATACATATTGTTTAAAATAACTCAAAACTTCTTTAGACTATATATATATATATATATATATATATATGTGTGTGTGTGTGTGTGTGTGTGTGTTGGGGGGGGGTCCGTGTCTGTGTGTGCATATGAGCATATGTCCGTTTTGACTTGAGAATGAATTGAACGAAGATGTGAATAAAATCAACCTTGCTTAATATCATCGATACTATATTGTGGTAAATCATAGATTTTATTTTGAATTTGAATTATATCAAGGGCTTTTTCGAAAAGTTACTAAATGAGATTCCTACATCAATCCGTATTTTGCGCTGAGTTCTGCACCGAAACAGTTGCTTGAATTCTGTCTCGTTAAAAGTTATTCATCCCTCCGAAAATGTATACCATGTAACTGTTATTTTTGAAGATCTGCTTGGCTCACATTCTCATCCATTATCGAACACTATACCTGTCCGCTCATTGTTTATTTTCATGTATACAAAAAGCGTTGTATTTGAACGCAAAATAAAGCCTATCTGATTACTATATTATTTCTGCTAGATGAATTCGATACTTAAAGTAAAAGGACTGTTATTATCATTTACTATATGCTGTCACTGAATCAACTTTTCACGGCTAAACAAAAAATACCTCAAGCACAAAGTGAGGAAGCCGCCTGCGTCAACCCGTTTTTTTTGTATTTTAAGTGTATACCATATTTTGTTATTACCTGTTGCACGTGTTATGTCGTATCGGTCCTTTAAGGCGACACCATGACACATTCTTTCCTATGTCTCATCTAGCTGCTTGTGATCGCATAACATTTTATTTACCTCACATGAGTTTCATCTTACACTCACGAACTAATAAAATATACTCACATTCTGCTAAGTGTGTTTCTCGTATGTATGTTAAATTTTAAAATAGATATGATTAACCAACCGATTTCCCAACCGTAACATGCGTTAGAATATTAACAATTTAATTAATTTTATAATCAATTTTACATGATCACATACACATCCGATTGGCCACATTTGGATGGGATCGAATTCTGAAGTATTATTGTATCTTTCAATGAAGGAAAGTTGTTTTCACATAAATACCACTAAAATCAATAGAAAATAAATTCATCACGCGAAACCTTCTTACATAGTAATATGACTGACGTTACTTTGGTATTGTTCTTATTGTTTTAGAAATTCCAACTATACGTAGGTCAGTACCCTCTGAACATGTACGTGTTTTTATTCGATTGAATTGAATTTTGAAAAAACGTTTGATACATACAGATATTGTTTTCTAAAATAGCCAACAATGTTTGTGCCTGCTCGACTGAGTGTCGCTAAACGTCAGGGAAACGCTGTGTAAAGGTAGATATAGTTGTATAATGACGTTATTAACTTTCAGAACGATGTGTAAAGGTGAACATAGCTGCATCATGAAGTTATTAGCTCAGGAAACGATGTGTACAGGTAAACATAGCTGTATAAAGACGCTATTAGCTTAAGAAACGATGTGTAAAGGGGGATGTAGTTGTATAATGCCGTTAATAGCTTCGGAAACGATGTGTAAAGGTGGATATAGTTGTATAATGACGTTAATACCTTAGGAAACGCCGTGTAAAGGTGTTTACTGATGTATAATGTCGTTATTACCTTAGGAAATGATGTGTAAAGGTGTTTACTGATGTATACTGACGTTATTACCTTAGGAAATAATATGTAAAGCTGAATATAGATGTATAATGACGTTATTACTTCAGGAAACGCTGTGTAAAGGGGGACATATCTGTGGAATGACGTTATTACCTTAGGAAACGATGTGTAAAGGTGACTATAGGTGTATGATGACGTTATTAGGTTCGGAAACGATGTGTAAAGTTGAATATAGCTGTATGATGACGTTATTACCTAAGGAAACGATGTGTAAAGGTGACTATAGCTGTATGATGACGTTATTAGGTTCGGAAACGATGTGTAAAGTTGAATATAGCTGTATGATGACGTTATTACCTAAGGAAACGATGTGTAAAGGTGACTATAGCTGTATGATGACGTTATTAGGTTCGGAAACGATGTGTAAAGTTGAATATAGCTGTATGATGACGTTATTACCTAAGGAAACGATGTGTAAAGGTGACTATAGCTGTATGATGACGTTATTAGGTTCGGAAACGATGTGTAAAGTTGAATATAGCTGTATGATGATGTTATTACCTAAGGAAACGATGTGTAAAGGTGACTATAGCTGTATGATGATGTTATTACTTCAGGAACCGATGTGTAAAGTTTAATATAGCTGTATGATGACGTTATTACCTAAGGAAACCATGTGTAAAGGTGACTATAGCGGTATGATGACGTGATTAGGTTCGGAAACGATGTGTAAAGTTGAATATAGCTGTATGATGACGTTATTACCTAAGGAAACGATGTGTAAAGGTAAATATAGCTGTATGATGTAGTTATTACTTCAGGAACCGATGTATAACAGTGAATATAGCTGTATAATGACGCTATTAGCTGAGGATACGATGTGTAAAGGTGAATATAGCTGTATAATGACGTTATTACGTAAGGAAACGTTGTGTAAAGGTGAACAGAGCTGTTTAATAACGTTATTAGCTTCGGAAACGATGCGTAAAGGTGGATATACCTCTATTAAGACGTTATTAGTTTAGTAAACGATACGTACAGTTTATTATAGCTATATAAATACGTTATTTGCTTATGAAACGATGTGTAAAGGTAGAATATAGCTGTATAAATACGTTATTTGCTTATGAAACGATGGGTAAAGGTAGAATATAGCTGTATAAAGACGTTATTTGCTTATGAAACGATGGGTAAAGGGAGAATATAGCTGTATAAAGACGTTATTTGCTTATGAAACGATGGGTAAAGGTAGAATATAGCTGTATAAATACGTTATTTGCTTATGAAACGATGGGTAAAGGGAGAATATAGCTGTATAAAGACGTTATTTGCTTATGAAACGATGGGTAAAGGGAGAATATAGCTGTATAAAGACGTTATTTGCTTATGAAACGATGGGTAAAGGTAGAATATAGCTGTATAAATACGTTATTTGCTTATGAAACGATGGGTAAAGGGAGAATATAGCTGTATAAAGACGTTATTTGCTTATGAAACGATGGCTAAAGGGAGAATATAGCTGTATAAAGACGTTATTTGCTTATGAAACGATGGGTAAAGGGAGAATATAGCTGTATAAAGACGTTATTTGCTTATGAAACGATGGGTAAAGGTAGAATATAGCTGTATAAATACGTTATTTGCTTATGAAACGATGGGTAAAGGGAGAATATAGCTGTATAAAGACGTTATTTGCTTATGAAACGATGGGTAAAGGTAGAATATAGCTGTATAAATACGTTATTTGCTTATGAAACGATGGGTAAAGGGAGAATATAGCTGTATAAAGACGTTATTTGCTTATGAAACGATGGGTAAAGGGGGAATATAACTGTATAAAGACGTTATTTGCTTATGAAACGATGGGTAAAGGGAGAATATAGCTGTATAAAGACGTTATTTGCTTATGAAACGATGGGTAAAGGTAGAATATAGCTGTATAAATACGTTATTTGCTTATGAAACGATGGGTAAAGGGAGAATATAGCTGTATAAAGACGTTATTAGCTTAGTAATCGATGTGTAAAAGTGAATATGCTTCGGAATATACAAGTAGTATCAATTATGAAGAGAATGATTTTTACACACTTGACATGGTATTCCAAAATTGTCGCGAAGGTTTTTAATCAAGAAGGCCCTACCTCGACACAACGGCGCTTAGCTTTAGTGATCTTACGCTACCCGTCTTTCAACGTAACTATAGTAGTTTACTGATGTATCACGTATATCATTTTTGTATTTGACTTGAGAATAAATTATTGTTTAGAAGATGTTCTATTTACTTACTGCACCCTCAATTGTGACACATTTGTCATCTGTTTATACTACACATAACTTAATCCCGCTGTTAAATTCCGGGGTAGTGCTTGTGTAGAATATGTGCTGTTGCCATGGCAGCATATAACCTGGCTTAACCTGTTCTTTTTTAAGGTTAGCTGTTCTGTTGCTATGATACCTCGTTCCCAAGCATCACATCCTGGATGGTGAAGTATAGTATAGGTTTCTTAAACACGATACTATTCTTCAAGGCTTTACCTTCTTCCTTTGATGCGAGAAGTGTAGTATATGTTCGTTTTGCTATGACACTTTTCTTTACTATAAACGAATATCGATACATTTTATTCATCAGCTTAAAAATGTGTAGGATTTCGTCATACATTAGATTATTAATAAACAAGCGAGACTTTTCTTTGCATTGATTTTTATATTTCGAGTTTAATTTTAAACTTTGTTTAATACTTTTATGCAATTGGATTTTTATTTCCATAAATAATTAATAAAATCTATCATTTTCGTTATCTAAAGAGAGTAACTACTATAGTATCTTCAAACTACACAAAATAATGTATGGAAATAACTTATTAGAAAATCTATTTAGTTTAGTTTATTTTTAATATATATATATATATATATATATATATATATATATATATATATATATATATAACTTATTTGTAATATAGCAGGAACACTCCCAGCAGAGTGCTCGATTAATTAAGAATTGAAGTTAAAAATAAAAAATCAAGAGCGTAATATTTATTTATTTTGGTACAGAAAAATTAGTACAACATTCGTACCGTCGGTTTCAAGCTTGTCGTTTGGACGCGTTATTTTACACAACACTCTAAGCAAATGATGCGTCCAAACGAGAGTGACACGTGACTTAACATTTCACAACAAACGCTGAAGAGAGTCGGGTGGCTAAGTTCTTCCGTGCTTAACACGGTACGAATTACTATTGTAATTTAATTGATCCCTTCCCTTTAATAACTATGGTTATATCATTGCGGTTCTGTAATTTCATCAGCGCTACATTTAATGCATAGAAGTACTACGAGTGATTCCTATCTAATGTATTCACAGTATTGAATAACAATAACAATAATATATATATATATATATATATATATATATATATATATATATATAACTATCTAAATAAAAATGATGTAGAATATGTATTAGGCGTATATATATAACACATACTAATTATATTATTAAAAACTACATGTATATATAGATATATATTTTTAAATATTTTTGATATAAAACTTAAACAAAAAATACATTAAATAATTAATCACCTTAAAAGAAGTGGAATGGGTTCGTCCGAACTCTTTAAAATAAGCAAACGTTTTATAATGAACGCATACATTTTATTAGACCCAGACGAACAACACAGGTAAGTAAGACATTTTTAAATAACTAATATAAGTTAGCAAAATATTTATCTGGTTCAAAACTTAAGTCTAATATACGGAACGTTTGTGTTCTTGTCTTTTAAGGGAAGTGGGGTCTTATCAACTCTACTGAGAAGCCATGAAATAAAATACTGTTTTCTTTTTAAAATTCCCGCAACAGTTTTTCATGGTAAACAACTGATGATCCCCTAAATAATGTTAAGACTGGCGTAAATCCTCGGAAGAAAACTAATATAGTAACTGCAAAAAGTAAATTGACATATAAAAGTTATTTCCCACTGAATGAGTTGGGACTAAACTTTTTTAGTTTTCTGTATATAGTTTTAATGGTTGAGAAACCTCCGACATATATATATATATATATATATATATACGTGTATATATATATATATATATATATATATGTATATATATATATATATATATATACGTATATATATATACGTGTATATATATATATATATATATATATATGTATATATATATATATACGTATATATATATATATGTATATATATATATATATATATGTATATATATATATATATATGTATATATATATACGTATATATATGTATATATATACGTATATATATGTATATATATATATATGTATATACATGTATATATACATGTATATATATGTGTATATATATGTATATATATATGTATATATGTATATATATGTATATATATATATGTATATATATATATGTATATATATATATGTATATATATATATATGTATATATATATATATATATGTATATATATATATATATGTATATATATATATATATGTATATATATATATATATATGTATATATATATGTATATATATATATGTATATATATATTAGTAGTAAGTTTTTGAAAGGCTGTGGGCAATGCAATTCCGGGTAAGATGCAAGTTGAAAGGAAAGGAACAAAAACAATAACAATAAATCGAATACGATATAAGGCTTACTATTTATTTATTTTTTTTCTCTTTTTTTTTTTCATACATAACAGCAAGAGTGTATTAGCTGTTCATGTGATGTCCGGGTGATTAAAAATCACTATTTGATATTTCGGGAAAAGACATCCCTTTGTCAAAAATAATTAGACCAGAAGGAGAATAATATTTTATTCTTCTCCGACTGTGTAGAGAATAATACAAAACAAAATGGCTGCCAGATATAGACCGCAGCAAATAATAAAGCAGTTTCACAGGGAATATAAATTAAATTAAGTTTTATTTTAATATTATGTTAAATATATGATTGAATATATGATTTGGTGTTTAGAATATTTGTGTAATGTTGGTTATGTAGGAAAAAAAAAGTGTGTGTGTGTGTGTGTATAATAAATAATTGACTTAAAATAGTTATTAACAAATCCATTATGCATTGCCTGTTTGTTAGCGGTGATTTTTCACCGACTTAGCAGCTGTTTCAAAACTTTCTATCGTAATGGTTGCATACAGACATTCGACACATCTATTTTCGGCTCGTTATAAAGACTCTTAATAGTGAGAGATTGGTTTAAGGGATGAATTAAGAAGTTGGTCTACGTTTATTGTAGGTTTTAATTGTAATAGTGTAAGTATAGAAGTATACATGGGGTGCTATATCTTGTAATTCCACTGGAATGCTGAGAATATATACTTCTCTTTGATCTAAGGCAATAGGCAAAACCACCTAAATAATGTTGTCTATGACAATGGATTTTTAAAAATAAAAAAAATACTCTATGTTTGTATTATATTTTTATGTGGATTGTTAGTGTGAGTTCCTTACTGTTTACATAAGGCTGTCCTCCGAGATAATACACCCATTGCACTTGCTGCCATTTTCTTCCAGGAACGGCCTTTAGGGTGAACTTATTTCTAATATGCACTCAATTCATTTACGCTGCATTGAAAACTCTCAACATATTTCAACTTATTAACAATTTTTCTAAATTTTCACCACTTATTTATTTCAAACTTTGACTCTGTATTCCTCTCGTGATTAGAATTCAATTCTTTGAAAAGCTAAAGTTTTAGGAAAAATAAATATTTTTTCTGAACGTCTGTAAGACGTAATAGTTTTTGTATTGTTTACAACGGTCATTTTCATCATTTAACTTGCTTATATATATATATATATATATATATATATATATATATATATATATATATATATATATATGAACATTGGTTTAATTGTTACGTATTTTATATGTAAGTAAATACACAATAACATATAGATAATAGGTGTTTCTATTTATTATGCAGTGGGCAAATATTTAAACCAAACACACTGAATAAAACCTTACATCCATCGGTTAAAAACAATGATGTTTACGTTAGAGTTATTTGTTTCCTGACAATGTGGCCAAATTATCTCATGCAATGAAATAAGTTATTAGCTTGTTACTACGTGGTCCCAGTGCAATATCCGATTGAAACAGAAGGAAAGTGATTATTTCCACGTGTTAATTAATCGATAATAACAACGGAATATAAATCATATACGATATGCAAATTGTTATAAGAAATGAATCCACTAAACAAATCTAGCATTTGATCTTAAGATGGTGATAGTTGACGAAACTGTAGACACTGTGTAGCTATACTTTCTGTATATGGTTAGTTTGTAAGCGTGTTAAGAAAAATGTAAATTGTATTTCTTTTTAGTTGGCATTGTGCCGATACTCGAATTCTGGTTGAAAAAATCTGTTATTTAATAAAATAGATTCATAAGCAACCTTCTACGGGAATGTAAACAGTTATTTTTTGTGTGTATATGCTATCTCGAAACCAGTTGATATTATGTATTCGGCGTTATCTTAGGTTATACTTGCTGCCTACTAGAGAATATGTAGACACATCTATCATTTCCCTGTTATTGTGGATTCATTACAACCATAAGTCAATTTAACGAATGTATCTAATTTTAGGAATCACATACTCCGATTGTCGTAGAGTTCTATCGTATGGCTAGATATGTATACTCGCCGCTGTCAGTGTAACTATTACGTAATTTCATCGTAATCACGTGACAATCGCTTGTGGTCCCCAACGACTAAGTGAACAACATCAAGGTGCTACTATGACCGGATTCGCGCCATGTGACCGTCTGAGATTGTAATTTCCTTGCGCTGATGAGAGCCGTAAGATGGAAACGACGTCGTATATTTGTGAAATATTTACAAAAAATATATAATATAATAAGATGGCCCTTTCAAATAAAATTGAAAGTAAACCCCTGTCGGATAGATTAATAACATACATTTACTTGAGGCCCCAGTGCAGTACCCTGACTGTGTCTTGATATTTATAGTCGCAGATTTCAGGGTACATATCACTTAATTTCTTTCGTAATCACGTGAAAATATTTCGTGGCGCCAGCATTAAATTGTCTCTGTGAACCTGGTTTGCGCGTGGTGATCGTCTGGTATTGTTATTGTTCTGCGCTAATGAAAGCCCCAAACTCGAAAAGTTAAACTATTTAAAAAATATTATTTACTCGTGAATATATATATATATATATATATATATATATATATATATATATATATATATGAATACGAATCCGATGATTGTAAACTTCTAAGTTCTGCACTTATGTGCTATTTTACAAATTATTACAATCGATAATGGAATTCAAAATAGATTACAGTATTCTAACAGCCAAGGTTTCAGATAAGTAGAGTCTACGAAGAAACTGAAATTGAAGAACTCTGACATAAGTTTGTCTTATAAGGAACTCAATATGTTCTGATGCTGCAATTAGTATATGATGTTTTTTTGTCGGCATTTTTTTTGTTACTCCCAAATGTTATTGTCAAAAACTAAATCTGTTAACCAGTTGAGTTGTTGGCCTACTGAGTAATAGGTTTTTCAAATAAGTTGCCAGATCGGATTAAGAACATCAATAGCGTGAATCAGTTTAATATAAGGTTGAATTAATTCAGAGACGGTGGTAGTAGGGTGACATTGAGGAGGCACTTTTGCGAGTTATAAAATGAAGTGTTTTACAGAATTTGATCTGGTATATCGATACTGTGCTAAGAGTTTACAGTTGAATTGAGAATATAGTTAAATGGGGGGGGGCAAGGAGGCATACCACACAAATGATAATAATAATGATACTACTACTACTACTACTACTACTACTAATACTAATACTACTAATAATAATAATCCGGAGTGCCCTTTTTAAAGCAAGAGTTTTCTCCACATTACACACGACATTGTGTCTAACTCTGTTTTTGTCGGAAAACAAGAATATACGGGCATGATATTTGTCTAATAACAATACTTTAACTTATATGTGCATCTGAAATATGTGAATATGAATATAAAACGTCGTGCGTACATCATTTCCCTTAAATACTCTTTAAAATACTTGAGAAACTGAAAATTGTGAAATATTTAGTACTTTATATATAACACATATTATTAAATTTTACAAAAATTAGAGGAGTCTGATTTTCACGAAGGGCGTGCACCCCCTTGCCTCTATTTACATGAAACAGAATTTAAGTAAATATAGCATATATTACCACCAGTTATCCATTGAGACTGTATCACAGAATTCCATATTGTCAGTTAATTATTGATGGAGTGAATTTTGTAAATACAAATATATTAATATATACACATACCTTTTTTTTGTTTAGATAGGCATGTTTAAATGACAAATTATTCATTTATAGAAATGTTAAAATGCGTAGCGAAAACATTCTGGTCTCCAATAGCGGTACCTGTTAGAATACTTGACGTACTTAAAATCGATAATGAATACAGTGTATCAGAGAAGATTGGTATGGTTGCCCTGGAAAACACACACATATCTCTCTATCTCTCTCTCTCTCTCTCTCTCTCTCTCTCTCTCTCTCTCTCTTTCTATATATATATATATATATATATATATATATATATATATATATATATATATATTTATATATATACAGGGTGTTTCAAAAGTCTTGGGAACATTACAAATGCGTATATCTCATGAACTATTCCAGGTAGAAAAATGAAACTGGTGCCATTTTAAAGCTTGCTTAATCAAGTTTTTGGTCATACTAATGATTTTCGTGTTATCTTTCCAGGTGCAGTAATGGCGTTCTCTAAACAAGAGAAGGCATTTTGCGTCCTCCAATTTGCAAAGACTGAATCGTGGACATGTGTTCAGCGTGCATTTCGCAGGAATTTTAAATAAGAAGCCCCTGAAAGGAAATCCATTGTCAGATGGCATGCTAAATTTGTGAAAGATGGGTGTTTGTGCCCAAGTAAGCGAACAGGTCGCCCTTCAACTTCAGAAGATGCAGTTGAGCAAGTTCGGACAGCCTTTCAGCGGAGCCCCCGTAAATCAGTGAGAAGAGCCAGCAGGGAACTTCAGCTTGCTCTAGCAACTGTCTGGCGTGTCTTAAGGAAACGACTGCAAATGGTACCTTACAAGCTCAAGTTGGTCCAAAAGTTGAAGGACACTGATAAGCTACTTCGCCGTGACTTTTGCATTGCAATGCAAGAGAAGTTGGAAGATAACGGCTTTGATGACCGGCTTGTTTTTAGCGATGAGGCGACCTTCCATCTGAATGGCAAAGTTAACAAGCATAACACTCGCATATGGGGTACTGAGAATCCTCATGAACTTCTTGAGCACGAGCGAGATTCACCAAAAGTGAACGTGTTTTGTGCAATTTCCAAGAAAGGTGTCTATGGACCGTTCTTCTTTGAAGAGGCAACTATCACTGGTGAATCCTATCTCAACATGCTGGAAGACTGGTTAATGGCTCAGTTGGAACAAGCAGAATCTGATGACTTCATTTTTCAATAAGATGGTGCACCACCACACTGGAGTCTTAGAGTAAGGCAGTTTCTTAACACAAGGCTGCCTGGTAGATGGATTGGGAGATCTGGGCGAGGTGATAACGTTCTCATGCCGTGGCCTCCTAGGTCTCCAGATCTTACCCCGTGTGACTTTTTCCTTTGGGGCTTTGTCAAGCAACAAGTCTATGTGCCGCCCCTTCCAAGAGATATTGACGAACTAAAGGCTCGAGAAACGGCAGTTGTGGGAACCATTGACGTCAAGATGCTGGAACGCGTTTGGCAGGAAATGGACTATCGACTAGATGTCTGCCGTGTGACGAATGGTGCTCATATTGAGCAACTTTGAAGATTCCCCACAAAACTTCAAACTTTAACCTTTCCAACGGTACCAATTTCATTTTTCAACTCCTAGTAGTTTTTGAGTTATTAAAAATCGTTATGTTCCCAAGACTTTTGAAACACCCTGTATATAAAACGATTATAATTTTAATAAATAACGTATTTATATATATATTAGACTAACTACCAATTAGTTCCTCTATAAACCTTATATATATTATATTAGTATAATAATATTACGCAAGGAAAATATAGGCGTAGAATATATATATATATATATATATATATATATATATATATATATATATATATATATATATATATAGATGTATATATATAAATATATATATATATATATGTATATATATATATATATATATGTATATATATACATATATATATATATATATATATATATATATATATATATATATATATATATATATGCTTTTAGCATTTTAGACTAAAGATTACCCCGGGAATCAAAAGCGGGAGCCTCTGTGTAGCTTAATTGCTATAAATATATTTCCAGAACTTTCTATCTAGCTCTAATTACGCATCGAGCACTGTTGAAGTAAATACTGAAAATTAATACATAAAAAAGGATATCTCCTCATGAACTTTCATGTGGATACATGAAATAGTAATATATATATATATATATATATATATATATATATATATATATATATATATATATACGAAGGAAAAGCATGGGCCCGTGAATTTGTTGGGCTGAGAGGAGAATAAATGTCAAGAGAAGTAGAAACGAAGAGAACAATACTATGTGGAAAAGGATCGAGTTGATTATATTAGAAGAGACAATTGAGGTTTATGATTATACGCTAGAGCTGGGGAAACGTTCAGAATTATAGACTTGCAGATGTACATGTGACGTGTTGAGTCCTACCTCTTACAACATTTATGCTATTTAACTTATTTGAGCACTCACGAACTGTGATCTATATTTTAAGGCATCATTTTAGCATAACTTAAATAATAAATAAGATTATTCTATATATCATTATTCGTCCACTTCTTCTTTTCCTACTCCTCATCATTATCATTATTATTACAATTATGAGTATTATTATGTTGTACTTACTAGGAGTTCTCACACATGTCATCAGTGATTTCTCACCGACAACCGGTGGTATTCCCTCGAGTCTGAGTGACAACAAGTCTCCCCACATTCCCAGTATCTTCTACCTCTTTTTGATAGCCACCGCAAATAAACTTGAAGTATCACAACACCCGTTTACCATTGATTTCTCGCTGGTAATGAGAATTAGTGTTATGTGGGAGTTGGGTGGAAATAAGCCTCCCCATGGTCTCAGCAGTCTCTGCAATTCTAGTAGAGGTCGGGTTTGTGCTGCCCCTATTCGGTCTTCTCATCCTTGCCCCTATGCAAATATTTTGTGTGGTGTCAGCCGAGACTGGTACAATTATTTTGGGTGGTGGAGGAGGTGTTCGCGGACAGCTGATGGTGTTTCTTGCTATTAATGTCCATTAGTTTATTTTTGTGTCGTGTCAGTTGAAACTGTGTAATTTATGGGGGGGAGGTTATAAAGTGATGTTTCTTGCATTTTCTGTTCTTTTGTTTGTGATGTGGTGTTCTTTCTATGGTTTTGTTTTCTTACTGTAGTAGATTCCATGTGATCCTTCGTAGCTTATGCGGGTTGTTTTCCGCATTAAATGATTTTTTTGAAGATTGTAGCTGTTTTCATCATTGCCGTCCTTTGTCTAGTTCCAATGATCCGTTTGATTCTAATTTCTCCCAGTCTATTTTCCAGTTTTGGGGGGATTGTTCCTAGAGGTTCTACGTTTATTGGTATTATACTGACTTTCTTCATGCTCCATATTTCTTTCAGTTCTCTGGCTAGTTTCGTGTATTTTCTTCGTTTTTCCATTTCTTTGGTCTTCACTATGTGGTCTGCTGAAACGGCGAGGTCTACGATTTTGCAAGATTTCACCTTCTTGTTGATTATTATAACATCCGGTATCTTTGCTTGTATGAGTGTGTCTGTTTGTATACCCATATCCCAGATTATTTTGTGTTTTTCGTTTTCCAGTACTGTTTCTGGTGTATGTTTGTACCAGATGTCTGCGTATTCGAAATTCAATTGTTTGCACAGTTATCGATGTATTGCTTTCCCCACACGGTCATTTCTGTTATTGCATTCTTTTTGGGCAAGTTTGCTACATTCACTTATTATATAATTTACAGGTTCGTCTTTTTGTCCACACAGTCTGCATTTACTGGTTTCCTGGGTTTTATCTATTTTAGCTTTAATGAAGTTTGTCGTAATTGCATTTTTCTGTGAAGCCATCAATAAAAATTCCGTTGCTCTATGGCAGTGTCCTTTTCTTAGTCGTGTCTAGCTATTTCCGTTGGTTTATTCTCTTGTCAGTCCTCCGAAGCGTCCATGTAGTTGTTTTTTGTCCCACTTTTTTTCTTGCCGTTTTGTTTCGGGTGTGGGTGCTTCTCGAGTTGCTTGTTGGAACGGTGACTCTTGCTGCAGTGATAAGGATTGTTGAGTTATGTAGTACTCCAGCTCTTTTTCGAGTTTTCCACACAATATTCTATACATTATTATTATTATTATTATTATTATTATTATTATTATTATTATTATTATTATTATTATTATTATTATTATTATTATTATTATTATTATTATCATAATACGCTGTAGCAGTATATATACGTATTATTCTTATTTATTATTCCTATATAAATATAAGTAAATCCACTTATCAGTTTGCTATATAAGTGTTTGTGGGGTGTGCATGCACAATAATGCACGCTAGCATCCAACGTGTAAATAAAGATAGTTACTGTTCCTTTAGATGCTTAGAAAGATATTAAGAATAATTACCGAGTAGCTGTACCACTATAGAGTAAAAGGGGCATAAAATATGTAAATACTATCAAGAGAGAGAGAGAGAGACTTTTAATTAATTATAAATTACCTGAAATTATTGTATTTAACTGATACATGTTTAAAACTTAGGTAAATTGTAGAACTAAGGAATGATTAGTACGTCGTATACTTCAAAACGCGTACGGTTAATAATTTAACATTTACTACCGCAATCGTGCGAAATGTTATTGAGAATTTGCATCGTCGTAAATACATTATTATGAATTGAGTTTGATTACGGTGTTTTGTTCAGAATGTGAAAATCTTCATTTTTAATTAACACTAGTTTGTGTATCATTAGATGGATTTAGTGCCCACACGGGGTAGAGTAACGTACACAATATAAAGGCTTATTAGTCTAACCATGCAGAAATAATTGTCCGAAATGTCTTAACTTAATAATAATAAGTGTAACTTAATTACAAAAAATCAGAAAAGAGGTATGAGTTACAGGCAGCCGAATTCATTCTTATGAAAGCTAGTTGGCGTGCCATGATGCTCGTTAAAACGTTCTTAGTTTCCCTGAAAACATTGTGTTGTGCAGGTATTTGAGTAGGGTTGATGATTTGTCATAGCTTCTACGCATAAGATTAGAGAAAGTACGGCGGTAATGTGAAGAGTTTCCTAAAGAGCTATCACCTCTCTTCTTCCGTGAATTTTTGGCATTAATATTCTGGCTGCAAAACCTCATTCTTGAAGCACATGCATGACGAGCAGTCATGTATTGAGCGGTATAATCTCATCAGACGCCACTCTCATCTTTGTTTACCGAAAACAACATTCTTGACACTTGTCGACAAGCTCCCCTGCCACAGCCGACTCTCTCTCTCTCTCTCTCTCTCTCTCTCTCTCTATCTCTCTCTATCTATCTCTCTCTCTCTATCTATCTCTCTCTCGTGCATTATTTCCATTGATCGCTCGACTTTGCCTACGCTTTTCGCACAGAAGCATATTCTACGAATATACCAGAACGCAATGCTTATTACTATCGACAGAAGTCTATAGAGTTTTATTTTATATAGCATCGTACGCAAAGTTAGCACTGTTAACTAATCTCCTGCGATTAATTTAAACACAGTCGTAATCTCATGGTTTTCAATTAAATCTAATTAAAATGTTTTTTATTTAAGAAAGTTTCGATGCAGTTCACTTTATTTCCCAACTTTATAGATTTTAATTAAAACAAAACAGAATGCGTTCCCTTAATCAAAGTGTTTTAATCCATGAAACGTTTTTTTTCTTCTGTTATAAGATTAGATTTAAAATAATTATACAGATCCGACATATTCTCATTAAAACTTATGTGATTCTACAAAATCGAAAACTTTCGTTTATTGGTTTACTTATTTCTATTTTAATTTAGTACCCAAAAATAAAATATTTAGCGAAAGTGAACGACCTTTATCTGTAAATGAAATTGGTTAAATTAACTGTACCGCTAAAGGATACCAGACAAACAACTCATTATATGAAAAAGATTTACTGGCAATATTGTTTACGATAGTGTTTAATAACATTTACTTATGCGAATTAAAGCTAATTATATAAAAAAAACATAACGTTTGTATGAAATCGACATATATAATCTTCTAACATTTAATCATGTTAATGTAATCAAGTTAGCTTATATAAATCGTGATGTAAGATTTTCTCAATTTCAATTACTATTATTTTTGTAAATATAAGATCTGTATGGAATTCGACTTCGTCTGAGTTTTAGTCGTTTTGTATTTAATTCGCCAATATATTTTATTTGTATTGCAGTTGGCCTTCTCTTTAGTTGTTTTAAAGCGTAACCCGAGTGACTAAGCATCTCTCAATTTTAACCCCAATTCCTTCGACTCATTTTACCGTAACCGAATACCCAAAACAAGCTTTCAAGCCGGCCACAAGACTAATACACGTCTATCACAATCATCATCAGGGTTTGATCAGTCCTGGAAGAGGACTAGCCCCATTAGTTTCCAACCACCTTATTAGTGAGTATCATTCAGGGGTTTTGCCATAGTCCCCACACTAGGTACTGCAGGTTGGCGAAGTTATTTGCCTATAGCTAGGTGACAACATACGGCGTCTGATATGCCTAAATGGTCACTCATCTTGTACAAGCAAGGTCACATCGCTTAACTTCGGTAATCTAGCGGGAACCGTTGTGTGAACGTGATTATGAAGTATACGCAAACGTTATATATACATATATATATATATATATATATATATATATGTATATATATATGTATATATATAACTATATGTATATATATATATGTGTATATATATGTGTATGTGTAAATATGACTATATATATGTGTATATATGTATGTATGTATATATATACATATATATATGCATATATATATATGCATATATATATGTGTATATATATGTATATATATATTTTTTGGGTATATGTATATATATATGTGTATTTATATTTATGTATATGTATTTATATATATATATATATATATGTGTGTTCTTAAAATATACATATATGTATATTTAAAGCATATACACTTCATAATATCCAATTTTTTTCCAAATTGCTGGCTCCATGAAGTTGTATTACAAACTTCAGAGCATATATATTATAGGTCAATTCCAATGGGCAAAAGGACAATCAATCCATACGCATACATTACATATGTTCTTTCAATTATATTATATTTCATATATTGTTGAACGATGATAACCACCTATTCCTGTTTTTACACTCTTTTTATAATATATAAGCGAATACGTCTAATTCTTCTTTTATTAAAACAAAACAATGTTTTTAATATGTTCATATTGTATGCTTTTTAATTTGTTTTCTTTTTTTATAAAATAAAATGCTTTTTCTACATCGTACGCGTTTTTGTAAGCTGCATGAAAATAAATATACAGTCTTCTTGTCATCTTTGTGGCTCATCAGTTTAATGGTTAATTGAGAAGCAATAGCAAAAAAACCTCGATCAAAAAACATCGGAAAATATGATCGAAAAAGTTCAAAATGTGCTCTTGATTACACGCAAGTAAAACTAGATGAAAAATACATGAATAAAACTCATATAAACAGTGGTAACAAAATCATGACAGCCTTTAAATATTTTAATAAAACTGATATAATTTTATTAAACACTTATTTAACAACAGATTCACCATCGAATTGAAATTTTGATTTTTTTCAGTAACTACAATTGCTTATTAATAGTTCAACTTATAATTATTTTTCTTCAACAATATTTTTGAATTGTTAAGGTAGCAGATTTGTTAACTGTTAATTTTCAAGTGAATTTATTTATTCATAAATTATTTCAACTATTTTCCATTTGAACAAACAATTGATGGTCTCATAACTTATATTATTCATGACAATTAAATTACATTTAACACATTAAAGTACATATTTTGATCTTAATTTGATCATACAGATTGAAATATATGATAAATTATTCATTTAAACGTTTATAAAGTATGAGAATAGAAAATTAGGTATCACTCATTCGAAGCAGATACTAATTTTATACTAAATCCATTTACACGCGGTTAACTTCACTAAACTATACGACTTGTGGATATCTAGACGAAAAACCACTGAAATCCGACTGAAATGTTATTCAAAATAGTTATTCATTTTTATTTTATCATTTTTAATTGGCATTTATTTATTTTAGACTAACAAATTGCATGATAAGTAGGCGGAATATACAATAAGAAAATAAAATACTTTTTTTACAGAGGGACCGAGCAGAAATCTCAAATAACACAGGCTCCACCATTTTGTTATTTTCCGTAACAGTATCAACGAAGGCTGACGACAGATTGAAAGGTTTGACTCCGTCCGAACTCGTAACCGACGTTACTGAGCTTGTAATGATTTTCTGTACTAAATAAATATGTCCGCTCTTTATACTGAATGTTACATCTCTCAATAAGTCGAGCCTATGCTGGGATTTCCATTATCTTACAAAGAATGGTATAACATAAGCTATAAATAAAAACACAGAGACGCATTATTATTTCATAGAATACACTCATGCACGTATTTGAATAGGTAAAGTTACTTCGAAATTGCATCAACAAGTCCGTGTGTGCTTGGCATGTATTTATCGTATGTACGCACACATTATGATATATTTCCTTATGCAACCTGTCATATTTACCTCCGCACTGTTAGGAAATAGATATCCGTCCCTTTGTCTGCAAGAGTCACGTCACTTTCGTCGATGCCAGTGCATATCCAACACTTCTCTGTCTCAAGGGCGTCTTCTCTCTCGATTAACTTCTTTCCGCTAATCATTTTCCATGTTAGCGAAGGAAATCTAATTATCATCAGAGTTTCAACACCTAAACCAAACGTCGCCTCAGGTTATCTCCATCGGTCGTTCTCTCATACAATTATACCAATACACTCAGTTTCTGTTTCCCTTCTTCAGGTTCGTTTTGACTGTTCAGACACACAGTTTGTGCCTTGTGGGAGACACGCACATACATATATTGAACTTGCTTTGGCCTGTAGACAACCATGGATACATTTGGAATATTTAATACATAGATGCATGGTGTGACTAGGAATTAATACCTTTTTAAAATGGAATTGCCGAAAGTAATAACAGCGTCAACTGGATTTTAACTCATTCTCATATTACCAAGGCATTGAGTTCAAAAACCAACAATAAAATACCTTATTACCCAATGCAATCTACAAATGTTTAATGCCGGAAAGATTCTAAATCATTACGTAAAAATATTTAAGACAATATATTAAACAACTGAAAACATCATCTCAGTTATAACAAATACTTTATAAAGTGACAACTGCTGAGTCGTTTTGTTTTTTTCCAGACAACTTTATCACGATTAACATTTAGAAATGTTAATGATTCTAAATCACACGACTAGCTGAACAGTTGTATATAACCACACTGGTGGTTATTGGTGAGTCTTAAACATATGTGGATATAAGAATAATATTGATTAAATATATGATAAATTATTCAGACTCACTGAAAGACGAGCCCTCTAGAGAGGAATATCACAAAGCTTATATATATACCATACTGAGAAGGTATTTCTTTTTGAAACAGAAAACTCCTTAGAAATTACTATGTTATTAACGATAGATATGATTTCTCTCCCTCTCTCTATGTTTGTATCTCTCCTACTCGGCCTCTCTCTCCTGCATATATACACACACATATATATATATATATATATATATATATATATATATATATATATATATATATATATATATATATATATATATATATATATATAAATATATGTATACATTTTTATTTATACAAACATTATTAGTTACATATGTGCATACATGTTTCGGTTGCACTCTTCGCAGAATGTCAACGTTATCAGACCAAGGATTAAGAGAAATAGGATGGATTTATAGATTTTTTTTCCCGAATAAATCGTTGTTTGGGATTGGTTATTTTCTATTTCTTATGAATTAGTATCGGATTACCTATTTTACTTGTTGACAATTCTTCAGAGTTTTTATGACCTACCTAGCCATATTTTATTACCTCCGTAGCCATGGCAACCTTTCAACTCTGTGTTAATTCCTCAAGTTTTACAAACACATTTTAGCATAAGTATCTCATCTATCAGTAAAATACACACATATAAACAGATTTAATAGATACACAAGTACATATAAATAAACAAACATCGATATACACACACATCTAAACATGAACACACACACATATCAACGTTCAAGCAATACATATATTTAAAGTACGTACTTGCGTATGAATATACTTTTAGTATATAAAAAAGTTTAATATATAAATTAATTTTAATACAATACACACGCCTGTACAAGTAAATACATAAGCACAACACATGTATAAATACATGAACACACATACACATATATACACTTATACATACACACACATACATACCCCCATGTACATACATACACGCGAATATACATATATATATACATACAAATATATATATATATTAGTACTTCATGTATCCACATAAAATATTATAAGGAGATATTATTTTTATGTGTCCGTTTTCAGTATTTACTTCAACAGTGCTCGATACGTAAGTAGAGCTAGGTAGTAAGCAATGAAAATATATATGGCAATCAAGCTACACAGAGGCTCCCGTGTTTCATCACCGGGGGAATTGTCAGGCTAAATGCATGGAGTTATTTTTGTCAGGTGTTTTTATATACATGGCTTGCTATCTGATTGGTTAACTAGCAAGCCATGTATATAAAAACACCTGACAAAAATAACTCCATGCATTGAGCCTGACGCTTCCCCCCGGGGATGAAACACGGGAGCCTCTGTGTAGCTGGATTGCAATATATATTTTAATATCTTACTACAAATACATACACATATATATATAAATATATATATATATATATATATATGATACACATGCATACACACTTCTAGACCACACACACCGATATACATATATATATATATATATATATATATATATATGTGTACACATATACCTACACATACATGCATACCCATACACAGCGTATACACATTAATACATGAACATATACAAGCACGTACATAGAATATATAACCTCGACTATCCAAATATGAAGACTTAACACAAATATATACGCGTATATCCATAGCTGGATAAAATAATATACATGCACCATGCATAGATACATATACACATATATACATACAAACATATGAACGTATATACAGCAGACACATAGAAAAATAAATATGCTCATTACCCACCTATACGTACACACAGAATGAATATACAATGCAAATAAAATATGAATATAAAAATAAAATTAAAATTCAAAATTTTCACTAGTATAAACGTACTTGGACAAATAAGATATCAGTCAAGTATCAATACCCGTACATACACATATATTTCGATCAAATCACGCATGCATACATACATACCCATACATATGCTCATAAAACATATACATACCTACATCAACCATACAATTATATACTTATACACCCTTACAGATACGCGTACACTTTCCTACCCATATATGCATAACAATACATACAATTACATAAAATCAGTATATATGCCTACAGAGACCGTACACACACATATGCGAGTGTACACACTTACTCGCACGCATGTACACAAAACAGGACCACATGTACACAAGCATCTATAATTCAGTAAGTAAAACCATTCATTATTGCTCCAATCTATCTCAGCTTATATTACTTACATGTAAAGATAAATACCGTAAGGACAAGTAAGACAATAACATATAGCGCATGTAATTCCATTAGTAAATTCTATATATACATAAATACATATACATATACACGTGCATACATATACACACATATATACATATACACGTGGTAACCATACGTATGCGCTGAAAACCTTATTATAGATTGGTGTGTAGTAGTTTTTGGATCGTATGGGTTGTATAAGTTCAAAACTAAAAAGGCATCAGAATTTTAAATTAAATAATCATGTAAATTAAAAATAAAAATAAAATTAAAATTAAAATAAAAATAAAAATTAAAAATAAAATTAAAATTAAAAATAAAATATAGAGTATAAAAATAATCAGTAAAAAATAAAATAAAATGTAAAATTAAAATAACAATGATAAAAATAATAAAAATAAAAAATAAAAAATATGAAAAATAAAAAATAAAGAATAAAAAATAAAAATTGTAAAAATAATAAATAAAAAAATTATAAATACAAATAAATAAAATTAATTAAAATAAAGATGATACAAAATAATAAAAAAAAGTATAAATGATGAAAAAAAATTTAAAAAGCAGCAAAATATAAAATAAAATAAAAATAAGAAATAAGATTTAAAATTAAAATTGCGTCTGTGTTATGCTGACAATGAAGTAAGCGTAGAGTGGTTATTCGTAATCTAATGACTGCTTAGCGTGTGCTCCTTTAACTGTTTAGAGTTCGAACTCGTTTCGTTTCTGACGTTAAGTAATTGTTCTCTTTCTTTAAATTTAACAATTTCAAGTTTCTCACCCAGGCATGCGAAACAGGGGCTGACAGTGATCTACATGGTTTCGCCATTCTTATTATGCTCCATCTAATTATTGTTTTGTTTTTTCTCGTGTGTCAGTTTCCAGAAGTGTCGGGAGAGTGAAGTGTTACTACATTTTTATATCTAAAGGTTAATTTATGCGTGTAAGACCTATCCTTAAAGCTTATATACGTGATTCCTATATAGAACTTACTATCGCCGTGATTTTCAATAGCGTAGATTTCCGCAATATATGTTACCGATGTGGTGACGCAGTTTTTTTGTAAGGGACATACATCTTGTCTCTGACAGTAACAATTGTTACTTGAAGGATTACCTTCAATACCACTATTAGTATCATTCTTTTAAGTATTTTATTGCTATGTTTTTTATTATTATTCTTTCTATGTTTTATGTACAGCTATGACTTAGTTTTAATGTATTCTTATTAGATAGCTTATGGAGTGTGTTACCAGGTGGAAAGTGTTTGTCTATAAGTTGTAGAATTTGTTACCAATTTTTGTTTTTAACATCATATCGAATCGGGGTGTAAACCAAATTATTTTTCTGCCTCTGTTTCTAGAGTTGCTAGCATTTGTAGCTGTATTTTTATATTTTATATCGGCATTTACGTACCCGTTATTCTTTAAGGATGTGTTGTAAATATTTGTATAGTTGTTAAACGTTGTCTCGTCTGATGAGTTATTGTTAATTCTACTTTCTATTGACTTGGGTTTGTGTTTAATTATTGAATGAGGGTGGTTTGATTGCGAATGTACGTATATGGGGGTGGATTTTTCTTTCATGAAGGGCTTATATTTGTTTTCAGTTAGGTTAAACGTAACATCCAGGAAGTTAACTTGTTTTACATTGCCGGTCATTTCCACCTTATGCCATAGTTTATCCATTTCTTTATGGATTATCCTTCTTATCTTGTCGCATTTAGCGCTAGTAGTTCCTTGACTACTATTAGACCATCATATCTATATAAACCTATATCCCCATATCTACGTTATTATTCATGGTAATATTTCTTAAAATATATAGTCCTACTAGATTAGATGCTCAGCTTAAGCTAACGAACCAATAGAAACATCAAAAGATCCGTTTTCTCTGTTTTTGTTAATGCTAAGCATACTTTAGATTACGAATACCTACGACCGCTCTACTGTTACTTCATTGTTAGCATAACGCATTCACAATTTTGATGTTTGATAATATTTCTTTTTTGTTTTTCTTTTCTTTCATATTTTGTTCTTTTTTATTTTTTATTTTTTATCATTTATATTTTTTTATTATTTTAATTTATTTTTTATTTTTATTCATTTTATTTTTAATTTTAATTTATTATTTTTTATCTATTATTTTTTAAATTTTTATTTTTTATTTTGTGTTTTTTATTTTTATATTTTTTATTTTTTTATTTTTATTATTCTTATTATTGTTATTTTAATTTCATTTTATTTTTTACTGAATATTTTTATACTTCATATTTTATTATACTTTTTTATTTTTATTTTATTTTTATTTTATTTTTATTTATTTTTTAATTTACATGATTATCATCATTATTAAATTTAAAATTATGATGCCTATATATTTTTTAACTTATACACCCCATACCATCCAAACATTTCTACACAGAAACCTATAATAATGTAGTTATGTATATATATATAGAATTTACTAATGGAATTACATGCGCTATATTTTATTGGCTTACTTGTTCTTATGGTATTTATCTTTAAATGTAAGTAATTTAAGCTGAGATAGTTTGGAGCAATAATGAAGGGTTTTAATTACTGAATTATAGATGCTTGTGTACATGTGGTCCTGTTTTGTGTACATGCGTGCGAGTAGTTGTGTGCACTCGCATATGTGTGTGCACGGTGTCTGTAGGCATATATACTGATTTTATGTAATGTTATGTATTGTTATGCTATATGGGAAGGAAAGTGTACGCGTATCTGTAAGGGTGTATAAGTATATAATTGTATGGTTGATGTAGGTATGTATATGTTTCATGAGCGTATGCATGGCTATGTATGTATGCATGCGTGATTTGATCGAAATATATGTGTATGTACGCGTATTGATACTTGACTCCTATCTTATTCGTCCAAGTATGTTTATACTGGTGAACATTTTGAATTTGAATTTTATTTTCATTGTATATTCATTCCGTATGTATGTATAGGTGAATAATGGGCATATTTATGTATTTGTCTATGTGTCTGCTGTATATACGTTCATATGTGTGTATGTATGTGTATATGTATCTATGCATGGTGCATGTATGTTATTTTATCCAGCTATGGATATACGCGTATATATTTGTATTTAGTCTTTATATTTGTATAGTCGGGGTTATATATTCTATGTACGTGCTTGTATATGTTTATGTATTAATTTGTATACGCTTTGTATGTGTATGCATGTATGTTTATGTATATGTATATATATATATACATATATATATATATATATATAAGTGTGTATATCGGTGTGTGTGGTCTAGACGTGCGTATGCATGTGTATTATATATATATATATATATATATATATATTATAATATACAATGAAGTAATAAAATAAGGTGTCAATCAAATTTTATTAGGATTAAAAGTTCAAGCACAGTATCCTCAAGTCCTTAGCTCATGAGTTTTCAAAGATAATTCTTCTCTTCAGAGGACCATTACTGCAGTTATACTACTATAGGTAATAAAATTACGCTTTGAAAATATATAAAATTATATACACAAATACATAAAAATACATACCATCAAGCATATCAACTCAAAAACATACTTTTTGTTGAATCCATACAGTCCATCCAGGTCATACAAATTGAGAAGCATAATCAGGAAAGACATTACTCCAAGTTATAAACAGCAGTCCATATACGTGAAATTGAAGGATCAGGCAAAGTTATCCAGTCGCGAAATGTGTCCATATTCAATGTTAATAAATCAATCAAATAATACAAAAAGTCTAATCAAAGTTCCGAAATTCCGACATGTGCCACCCAAGTCAAATCAAAGTTCGTTATTTCTTAGAAAACCCGTTCAATCCGAATTGAGCAAATTAAGACTGGATTAAGCCAGCAGAGCGAAAAAAATAAGTAATCTTTTCTCCCCAGCAATTCAACCAGACATGACAAATCCATAACGAATAGAAGGCGATATTAAATTGTCTACATCTAGCTTGACTTTAATGGATCTGAAATTACGTCTGTGTTACTTCCTGTTTGACGGGCCCAAGAAAGAAAGCAACATACATCCCCGCCATCCACCCCACCCAGATTAGATGTTCCCTGTCTGGGTCGAGTGAGAATATTCTTTGTAAAAGGGGAAGGTGCTAAGAAGTTAAAAGAAAAAGAAAAAGAAAAAGAGAAGGGAGTTAGGAAATATAGGTCAGATCGTGTGATCACGTACACATCCAAAATTATTACTTAAAATCTAGCTTACAGTAAAAACCGATTTCACAAATCTCGCCCTATCAAATAATCTAGAATATTTATGAAATTAAAAATTACGTATGTTATTAAATTCCGATAACTTTATAGTTTAATTTAAGATTTAATTTTATCAGGTTAGAAATTATTAAAGTGTTTAATAGTTTAATTTAAGATTCAATACTATCAGCCCAGGAATTCCAACTCAAAGTTTAACTTTTCCCAATTAAAAAGTTAAACTTGCCCTAAGGTTTAATTTTTCGCAATTAAGATTTAATTTTCCAAATTACGAAGTTATCAAAATAATTAGAACTTAATGATTTAATAGTTTAATTAAAGATTTAATTTTATCAGATTAGGAAGTTTAATTTAAGGTTTGGTTTGCCCAATAAAGAAGTTTAATATAAATTAGGGTTTAATTTTTCCTAATTAAGAAGTTGTAAATATATTTAAGGTTATATATTTCCTAATTAAGAGGTTGTAAAGATATTGTAAAGATATTTAGAAACTGAAACTGTAGGTGTATAAACTTTTCCAACCTGAGAGTCTAAATCCTTTAGGCAAAGAAGATTAAAAAGGACCCATCTCGAAGACTGGACACCCCCGGTTTCATTGCTCGCCCAAACAGCTACGGCAAGACTGGTGGTGGTTTCCATATAGCATATTTGAATTTCCTTCCATGTCGACATTTGGAGACTAATTCACTTGTAGAATTTATCAGATTTAAATGTTTAGGTTCAGTAGCTATCATTACGGCTTCAGAATTGCATAGACCACAAGATCTGGATCCTGGGCTGTAGGAGTTTTATTTTTTTAGGATGGACCATTTTATATTGTGTGGAATATTATTTGCTCTTAAATGTTTAACTAAAGTGGTCAGGGATGTTTTATTGTTACCGACATCGTTATCGAAGGAGTAAAGATGCATGGAGATGCGGGATTTAATTAAATTTGCTGTGGCCCCAATATATGTGTGTACCCTAGGATTTATCCTTATTCCCGCGCCATTTATATTCCTATTTACAGGTCTATTTCTATTTACTTAAACTTTGAATTCTAATAAAATTTGATTGACACCCTATTTTATTACTTTATTTTATATTATAATATTAATGCTCTGTCTAGTATATTGAGCTTCAGTTTTTATCCGGATGTTTCACTAATTATAAGATATTAGTTGACGCTTATATATTTTGTTGGATTGCTTCATATATATATATATATATATATATATATATATATATATATATACATCTGTGTATATTCGCGTAGTTGATGTATGCATGTATGTATGTACATGGGTGTATGTATGTATGTGTATGTATGTGAATGTATATGTGTATACATATGTGGATGTGTATTCGTGTTGTGCTTATGTATTTACTTGTACAGGCGTGTGTATTTCTTTTTTTAAAATGAATTTATATATGTAAACTGTTTTATATACTAAAAGTATATTCATACGCAAGCACGTACTTTAAATATTCTGTTTCCTTAAAAGGATAGATTAGATACTTATGCCTAAATGTGTTTGTTAAACTCGAGGAATTAACACAAAGTTGAAAGGTAGCCAGGGCTAAGTAGGTAATAAAATAGGGCTGTGTAGGTCATAAAAAGGCTGAAGAATTGTCAACAAGTAAAATAGGTAATCCGTTACCAATTACTAGGAAATAGAAAATAACCAATCCCAAACAAAGATTTATTCGGGGGAGAAAAATCTACAAATCCATCCTATTTCTCTGAATCCTTGGTCTGATAAGGTTGACTTTCTGCGAAGAGTGCAACCGAAACATGTATGCACATATGTAACCAATAATGTTTGTATAAATAAAAAAGTATATTATAAACAGCTCTACTTGTTATTGAGCACTTTTTATAAACACTTCAGTTTCAACAGATGTACATCTACATAAACTAAAAAAATACATGTACTATATATATATATATATATACATATATATATGTATATATATATATATATATATATATATATATATACATATATACATATATATAATTATACTTACTGTAAGGGTGGCTTAAAATAACGTGTTCGATCTTTGTAGTCAATGCTTACTAATGCCCGACCTTTGAATCATGTGACACGAAAAAAATGTCTAAATAGTCACAGTGATAGTTCTTTGTGAAGATAAAACATGTTCATCTTAACCCTATTAAGGGCATATTATTTCAGTATACTGGCATTTTTCATGGAGTGTCACTACTTTTGTAAAGGCTATGCCTCAATACAATGCCTACTTATGAGATTTTTTAGAATGTTCTGGAAAACTAAGGTATATGGTAAACTGAAATTAAAATGCCATCGACTAGACCCTAGAACCTCTATATCTACCAAAAATCAGCTGAATCCATCAAATAGTTGATAAGATACAGTGTGGCACATACGTACGTACGTGCGTAGTACGTACACACATATAACATGATTTCATGATTGAACTTTCTGGATCTCTGGCTTGCCTTTACTTATGATGCTTAAATTCTACACACGTATAGAACCTATCAAATAAAAATGTTGTGCAAATATTACCTAATTTGGTTTATTGGTTTTAGAGTTATGATTGATCAAAGAAATGAGATTTCCAGCATAGCCCATTCGTGTGTCTATTAAGGGATAGAGCGTTATCGCGCCTCCCTTGATACTCATGAGTATTTTCATTTATGTAGACTTGTACAAAGTGTGAGACACTGTGATGTCAGTGTTATCGATCAACTAGGACTTAGGTTTATTTTACTTCCTATTTCATATTCTATTGTTCTATGGAATGGCCCATGCTTTTGGGTTTTTTTGCCGAAATAAGAGATGACCTGATTTTGACACGCGGTCGCTTGTATTTCTTTCTTAGGTTTTAGTTTAGTTTTGTTATTTATTCCTTTATTTGTTCATTTATTTATTTATTTATTTATTATGTATTGTGACCCTTATGTAAATTTTATTATGTGTAAGCGTTTTTTTTTGCTATTCCACATCTACAGTTTAATAGGTGTTAAGTTCTTTTAAGTTTCGGATTTCAAATTCATCATCTAGACATAATGTACCACGGTCGTCTACATTTCTACATACGCTTGCATGTCGTATTATTTTCCATTCGTACTACTGTTATGTACCTCTGTTGTATATACTTTACTCTAATATATTTCTCTTACGTGTCCGTATTCTCATTCCTGCTCATAAACACGGCCATACAATTGGCGATGAAATATATTTGCTTTCACGGGACCAATAAAAAAAAACAACATCACCACCAATAACTACTGTCGACAAGATATTGAATTTACACGGGAAAAAAACATTATATATCTTTTTGAGAACCTTAAAATAAAACCCTACAACAACCGGCAACGTAGGATTTTAAATTGAATACTTACACAACTAAAATTGACTTACAGCGTGGTAACAGTAAACTATTCGTGAAAACTTTGTAAAATAGACGCAATAACGGGCGACAAAATTAATTATGAAAATCGACTACAAATTCAACAGAAAAGTTCATAATAAAAACAAATGTGCTTACCGGTGGAAAAAAAGAAGAAAAGACCCATAAGACTAGCTTATTATTTTCTTTAGTGAAGAAAAGTTACTGATTTTTGTATTAATTGCTATTCCGACACTGTTGCAATATTTAACAATAAGGGAGTACATGATTTTTTCTCTCACCAAATAAGACAAAGTTGCCTCTGCTGATAGAAAAACATTCTAACCATATTTTTGGTTCTC
This sequence comes from Sepiola atlantica, assembly GCA_963556195.1. NCBI lineage: Eukaryota > Metazoa > Mollusca > Cephalopoda > Sepiida > Sepiolidae > Sepiola > Sepiola atlantica. The sequence continues at coordinate 54,371,688 of OY744539.1, read as the reverse complement.
TGACAAAATGCCGACCGCAAATTCTACGCGTAAAAGTTATTAAAAACTGAAGGTGTTACCGAGAAAAAAGGTTGTATACCCTTTACCAACTTAGATTACGTCTATCAAGCATAATCTTAAGACATTTTTTCACAAGCCGTCCACGAAAGAAAACATTTATAGTGTAACAAAAAAGCCACCCTCTAAAATATGGAAGAATTTAAGTCGACGGTGGAGGAATTAGTAACATTTCAAATGCAGCAACAACTCAGAATTAGAGAAGCAGCTAGAGAACTACACAATGCTATAAAAACACAGCAAATACAGTAGTCTGAAACTGAAGCAATATTGCGAAAGCCGATTTCCAGAATAAAATTATAGTACAAAATAACGAAGTCGACGACAGATTTACAGAACAAAATAGAGAAACTTACACAAGTATTTACGAACGAAAGAAATCAGCTGGCGAAAAGAATGAGGCATTCATGTTAACAATATCTCTGAGAAGCAAAATTAACAAAAACGATAATTACTTTTCGCAGAATGATCCGTGGAGTGCCATCGACAACTTCACGTATTCACTTGATGTCGAGAAAACTTGTGCTTCGTATTTTAGAAGATATAGAGACTCATATAACAGTGATTGCCAAAATCGGGCAGACTTTAAAAAGGTTCGCCTGTTACTTAGGAAATTAGGCACCTCCGAACATATAACGTTCATGGAGTTAATTTTGCCTAGAAAGACTAGAGATTTGACTTTTGCGGAACCGACAAACCTTTAACGGAGCCGTTAAGCCGAAAGGATTCCTTATTTTACAAACGCTGAATATGTTTAAACCTTGTAATAAGAGACGCCGAAGATTATTGAACTTTCACATCAGTAGAAAATAAGCACTGCGATGATTTTGAATTACTTGAACATTGTGCTGATAATTTTAAAAATGTAATTCTTGTACAAGGATTCGTATTAAATAGATGCTGAAACAAGGTATATAATTCTAAATAAATTACAAAATAAACCGGACTTACCACTGCAGAAATAAGCCGAGGACTGCCAACAATTTATTCGTGTTGAGCAGAATTCGAAGGGCATCGAACAGTCGGGCATTGCACACATACCAAAAGTACGGACAAATCGACATTTAACAATTAAAAACTAAAAAAGAGCCTTCGAACTTCTGCACAGACAAGCCAACCCGGTCAAAAAAGGTGAACTGGCCGCCGAGCCATTGTTCACGCTGTGGTAGCTTGCATCGTTATATTGACTGTCTATTTCGTGTTAAGACCTGTCTGACTTGTAACTGAGGCGGGGACAAACGTTTGCTGTGTAAATTCAATAAGGGAAATAAAACGCGGGTGCAAATGGTCAAGAATGCATTACTATAAGGGAATATGTGTATGGTAAAAATCCTGGAAAATTATTGAACTATCATTTGATCGGGCTCAGATGTGTCTATAATAAATCTACATATGTGGAAGAGATTGGATATATCCACCCTGTTACGAACTGAGATGATGGACAGTGACTGGGGAAGGAATTACATTTGGGGGTGAGATAATTACTAATGTGACTACAATTGGCAATACCAACATGTTAACAATGCTCGTGTTGAAAGACACTAATAACTTTTTTGTCACTGATTGAATGCGATCGTTTAACTTATGGAAGGTACAAATAAATGAATGTTGGCAAACAATATGTAGTCGGATAACTGACTAAGACAAACTAAAACTGGATTTGAAAGAATCTTTTCTTGAAGTTGTTATGTCAATACACAAAGATGGCGGCTAAATTTCAACTAAACGAAAACGTTCAGGCCGTATTTAAGAGAAAAAAGGATTGGGTCTATTACCTCATTAGACCAAATAAATGAGGAATTGAACCGACTAGTGGCGATCTACTGATATTATCTAAATATGAATACAGTAAGTAGACGTACCCACGGTCAATGTGAAAAAAAGGAATAACAATAGATTGGCGTGTGTGAAGATTTTTGAACGGGATTAAATGATGCACTAAAAGATCATCATTTCCCACCGCAAAGCCAGGAGAAAGGTTTCTCAAAATAAAATGGAGAAAGATTTTTTTCGAAAACATAACTGAGTGAAGCGTACGGCCAAATTCTGGTGGAATAAGAGAGTTCATAAGCTGTTGTATATAAATACGCAGCGCTGCTTATACAATTTCGAAAGGCTAGCTTTCGGGGTAAAAGTTGCTCCCGCAATTATTCAGCAAGTGATGGACGGACTTCATTTTGCTATTGCATAACTTGAGAACATTCTAATCATTAGAACATACATAAAACAACACCGGAATGTCAGTAGGGCTTATTTCGTTCCTGTGTTGTATATAGGTTTCTCCAATATGTGTGTTTGTATCTAAACCCCGTCCATCGATGTTTCATGCTAACGCAATCTTCATTGTAGGAAGTAATTCTAAACGGTCGGTGGGCGCGAACTCCGATCACAAATCGCCACTGATTCGTAGTCGAGAGTCTTATCCCATCGGCCATAGCCAATTAGTTAGTAACTAGAGAGGAATTTAAATGTAAATAGCGAGTCGGCGGCTAGATCTACCAAGCAGCTTAGAGTGATCTACGAACGGCGTTCGGATCGTACATGTAACAATTTGCACTGCTTGTTATTAAAGTCACTCAAGAGTTCCCGGCTATTGTTGGAGGGGGCTGATAAATACTAATATTTATAAATAAATATTTATTAATTATTTTAATACCCACAGACATCGATATTTCATGCTAACGCAATCTACAGTGTAGGAACTAATTATATATATATATGTATATGTAGGTTATGTATATATATATATATATATGTAGGAACTAATATATATATATATATATATATATATATATATATATATATATATATATATAGCTATTTACTCACTCCGATTTCGATTATTGTTTTATCTAGCTGGACTTATCAATACTATATGACTTTGAAAACAACAGATACTAAGTGAAAGTCTTAAAATAATAACAATATATGATTTTAAACATCTAACGATCATGACTGAAATAACGGTGAAATATAGTCCCATGGAGCCAATAAAAGTTTATATTCAGGATACCATATTAATACCCGAGTACAGCATAACTATTCCTGATTCGACAAGATGCATCTTATAAAAGTGTGTGGTTATATAGACATAAAACGTCGTTTAACAAGCACTATACAAGCAGTAATTCGCATAATTCAACTAATTCAATAATTGTCTAAGTTTATTTATCCAGTATTTTTTAACGAATATTACTTAATACTTTTATTTACAAGCTCAGACTGTTGAATGGAACCAGCGAAATGAAAAAAGATCTACATCTGTTAAAGACAAGTTCCTCCGACGAAAGTCTAAGCTTATAAAAAAGAATGTTATTCAGTTAAACAAAATAATTGTTTATGGTGTCTAATTTTAGTAAAGAAAAATAATCTTATCCTCAACGAAACAATTTCCAAGGATATGATCAACTCTTTCTTTTTCACACAAGCGCATCCAGGCGCGTGCACATCGAAAAAAGGCTTTATTTAACTCCTTGTGTCAGTAAGATCGGAATACAGTTTTCTTTTTTCACAGGAGAGTACAATAACAATAAAGTATTACTCTGTTGAAGGCAAGTTTATTTGCCGTAAGCCTAATATTATAAATACATTAATTGTATTTATTTAAACAAAAAATGAATTGTTTGTGCTTGCCAATTTCTGTAAACAAACTATATATATATATATATATATATATATATATATATATATATATATATATATATATATATATTAAACCAACAAGGACAGAGTAATCCAATCAGATCAGGATTTCCAAATACATTGATACAGCCAATTTTACTTTGCGAAATGTTTGTAATTACTATAAACGAAAATGAAAGTTTATAAAAAAAAAAACGAAACAAATCTGTTTCGATTTTTCTTTTAAATTCATATAGCATCTTAAATATGCTTTTGAAGGTATTTTAGCTCATTTCTTATACTTAAATTTCTAATAGATGCTTACAAGTAAAAATATGATCTCTACTTTTGATACCTATCAAGCAAGCATACGCACCTTCATATTTAAAGGTGGAGGAAACACAGCTGACACCATACGTCCATTCAAAACTAAGAAAGAACAGAGTAATCCAATAAGACCAGGATTTCCAAATACATGGATCAGGCCTATTTTACTTGGCGAGTATTTGTAATTACTATAAACTAAAATGAAAGTTTATAAAAAAAGAAAAAAATATGTTTCGATTTTTCTTTTAAATTAATATCGCATCTTAAATATGCTTTTGAAGGTATTTTACCTCATTTCTCATACTTACATTGCTAATAGATGCTTACAAAAAAATATGAACTCTATTTTTGATATATATATATATATATATATATATATATATATATATATATAATTTCAATATTTCTAAATAACTATGTATATTACAATTAGATAATGATAAGCGATGTTTGCGCTGTACATATTTGCATATACATATGTATTGAAATAAGTATATATTACATACTACAGCAACTCCGTCTACAATACTCGTATATTTTCTGTTACTTCTCGTGCCCGCTCATTGCCAAGATTAAAGTCACTTTTGAATGAACGAAGGTGAAAACCACGCACGCATACATGTAGAGAGAGCTTGCCAGACAATGAATGTGACTGACAGAAAGTTTGCACAAATATGCAAAACTTACGTCGAATCACGTATAGAGAATGATTAAAATCAAAATAGATTTTTGCGTTCCAGGAATTTCAATAAAAAAAATATCATCTGTTTACAAAAGATGACAGCTTAAAGTACGCATCTGCAATCGTGCTGAATGTTTTATTTACTTGCTGGTGTTCGCTTAAGGATTTTATTACGAAGCCCACGCATGAAGAAATACTTACAAAATATATCCATGATAGATTTGTCTAAGTGTTCTCACCTTGAAAGAATATTTACATTTAGCCTCTCTTGGCGAATACGGTTTGCTTATACATGCACAACTA
>OY744539.1:54329198-54354198 GCA_963556195.1 Sepiola atlantica | reverse complement strand
ACTTCATCTACCGAGAAAAATATGATTACATATTTAAATAATTATTAAACGTTATACTTCATCTACCGAGATAAATCGTATTACTGATTCTGTAATGCACAGATTAAAATGTATAAAAAACAACATTACTTGGGGGCTGATCTAACATATAACGAATTGTAATTAAGGCTAATTATGCGCGCTGTTTTTCTATTGCGTGTGTACTCACCCTCTCGTTAATCTATGTATTTGAATAACGCACTCGGTTCACTGACTAACTCTACTATCATGACAAAGTTGACAGAGTATGCGTTAGGCCACATTTAGAAACCGTATATTAGAATTAATAAAATACAGGTACATGCATTTCCTTGTTTTCCATTAGGCAGGAAACTCGCCTTGTTTAATCAACACTTTTAATCAAGGACATTATTGATACACCTGTATACCATTAGACATGTATCCATTAATTTTTAAGAATATGAGCCAAAATAATTTACTTTATTACTTAAGTCTTCTATTTAAATTGTAATTAAATATTTACGTTAACTTACAGTAAGATTACCAGACATTAGCTAGGGGGTGTAAGCTTTTATATATGGGTTATATATGCCAGGGTTTGACTTAACGAGTGGATTGATCGGATCTGTCCTCGGCGTCAACTAGTCTAATCCAAGTAACGACCAAAGTTGATTTCTGTTCGTAATGGACTTTTAATTTCATCGTTATTAGCTGATCAACAACCAAGATCTGCATGTCAGACATCACGGGTACCCACTTATGCCTAGCAAATAGCAATGGTGCTCTTGGATTCTTACCCATCTACTGTTTTGCACTCGCCATATTCTATAGCCACCGTCGACACACATTAGTATGATTTAGCAAAATATAAATTAACTCGCCTGAAGCAGTAATGAAACATATTTTTTCATTGAAACTTATCTATTTGTTTTGAGACAATAACATGTCGTTCTTAAAAAAATATTTAACTGAATGAAAACGTTCAAAAACATTATCAAACTATTTTATGAAAAAAATGTATATGTTTTAATAATAGTCCAAAAGCATTATACCGAGTAGTTTTTCATTTAGAACCGACCTGTTAATCACATAGTTGGTAATCGTACCGTGTCGTGTACGTGTCTATACCATATTCTTCTATATCTATGTATTTTAACAAGTGGTAAAGTGTATTCGTCAAGACGGATGATCGGCTCTATCAGCAGGACGCGTTTTGGTCACGTCAGTTGTCTGTTGTACATTACTCATGTGATCAAAAATGAGAACTAGGTTAGTTCAGCTGTCTGCTTTGACACAGTTGTTTGTATTCTGGGGCGCCGTGAAATTGATTCATATAGGTACATTTCACGGTGAAATTCATCCATAAGGGTGCATGTACATTCTACATCGTTCAAGGCATGTTTCATTTTAACCTTTTAATTCATCAATAAAATAACATACTTTGCTGACTATAATATTTCTATGTTAAATGTATTTCTATGTTAAATGTATTTCTATGTTAAATGTATTTCTATGTTAAATGTATTTCTATGTTAAATGTATTTCTATGTTAAATGTATTTCTATGTTAAATGTATTTCTATGTTAAATGTATTTCTATGTTAAATGTATTTCTATGTTAAATGTATTTCTATGTTAAATGTATTTCTATGTTAAATGTATTTCTATGTTAAATGTATTTCTATGTTAAATGTATTTCTATGTTAAATGTATTTCTATGTTAAATGTATTTGCCCATAACCTTTCGGTCATGGCAACATTTATAATATAATCCCAGCAACTTTCACACTTATTTTTATCTTAGTTTTAGATCGCGTTTCTTTTGTCGTTAATACACGGGTATTGCTACCATGTGGAGAAGATAAAATAGTATCGCGACTAGGCGAACACTTATTAATCATATAATTACTTGAATTAAATACTACTTGATCGAGTTGTGATTCGCAGCTAACAGCTCCGTTAACGGATCTAGCACTACAGCATAATAAAGAATAACTACTTCGGAAGTTTAGTGTCTATTCCTCGACTAATTCTCTGAAGTGGCGTCTCCCCTCACCAATAACGTGGTTATGTAGCACTGCTATAATTTGTCCATAAATGTTATCAAACCATAAATGCAATCAAACCATACATGCTATCAAACCATAAATGTTATCAGACCAGAAATGCAATCAAACTATAAATGCTATCAAACCATAAATGCTATGGAATCATAAATGTTATCAGACCATAAATGCAATCAAACCATAAATGCTATCAAACTATAAATGCAATCAAACCATAAATGCTATCAAACCATAAATGCTATCAAACTATAAATGCAATCAAACCATAAATGCTATCAAACCATAAATAGTATCAAACCATGAATGCAATCAACCCATAAATGCAAACAAACCATGAATGCAATCAAAGCATAAATGCAATCAAACCATAAATGCAATCAAACTATAAATGCAATCAAACCATAAATGCTATTAAGCCACATTATTTTCGTTGCTTACTTTTTTCAGCGGTGGGGTGTGCGCGATTGTTGTTTGCACCCTGTAGTTAACTTTTACACGTTTTTTTTATAATCAAGTAACCCGTTCTGTCGAGTAAACAACGATTTAAAAAAATGGAGATACATGAATTATTAAAAGTGATTTGAAAGTTATTTACGTGAAACACACACGTCTGTTGAAGAAACTAATATTCGAAAGAACCGAACATCGGGAATAATTAACAAACACCATGAAACACTTAACACACATCTGAATACGACAATAAAGTATATTTAATATAAGGAAATTGTTTTCCACTAATCTTAATCTACATAATATTCCTATTATTTTAAAAATATCTTTTGACAAAATCACCGATATTTATGTTTATGAAAAAGTTCTATATTTCAACCATTCATTTGGGAAACTGACGTCATTGTTTATAATATAGCACTAGTATTGCTGGATATACATTACGTTATATTTATACAGCGTTGTTTAGATGTCAAATATGTTCAGCTTTAACACGAATCTTGGCAAAAATGTTTCGACTACGTATGTCTCACTTTAACAAGTACTGCGTGATGCTAAGTCGATTTACAATCGTACGGTTTGGTATCGAAAATGGTAATATTCTGGTAAACGAATGATCTTAACTATTTATCTATATGATAATATTCTAAGGCGTGTACGTAATCACTATTTCAACACATTACAAAATGAGACCTTCCGATCAGCAGATGAAGTGAATGGGGATTAATCTTATGTCGCTAAGTCTTTCATTTTCGACTTTACATATTTTAGTATGAGGTGTTTAAAATGTTATTCTGCCATCTCATTAACTCACAATTATAAATAAAAACTTAGTACAACTAACATTTGTGTTATTAATTTTTTTTAAATATCTAGCTGAAAATGATTTTATGATGACAAGATGATAATATTTACTGTTTTTAAAATAATTAAATTGCACCAATTTTAAATGACAAAAGTTTAACATTCATTAACACATCTATATTATTTATTTAAATTCTATTTACCAATAATAAATATTCGCACAAAAGACGCAAGTGTCATTTTTCTAGTTAATACTATTGATCCTGAAAGCCAATTGTGAATTTAAAAATAATATGTTGAACAGTAAATTATGCAGATTTTTGTAGAAATCGCCGTTTAATGTGTAGGGGTTTCGTTTGTAACATATTATTACAATATACACAGTATTCTAATCATTTGAACCCAGGATAAAAAACTCCTTACATAACTATTGACTTCATGAAGTCCTTTAAAATACTGACTGAAAAAAGTTGAATAAAATAAGGAAGATCCTTGAACAGGTAGTAAAATTGATTTTGCAGCAATAAATCTACCGATATATTGTGAAATGTCAAACGGTATATCCATTCAAAATAAGAAAATGTCCAATTAAATATATCGGAATACAACATATTGGTGAAAGTATTCAAGTTTTATATATATATATATATATATATATATATATATATATATATATATATATATATATATATGTAGATAACTAGATTCACGGTTGCAAAACACTGTAAGACCCTGTTCAAAGATTACTCTTGATTGTGTTCACCTTTTTTCATTTCGAATTATGAAGGAATTCAGATTCGATACATGCTTTATAATATGTTTGCAAATTAATAATTAAAACTAAAGCTTTTATTGAAAAACAATTGGTTTCTATTTCTGATGAAAAAGCTTGTTTCTTTGAAAGACCTCAGTTTAAACGTTTTCTATATTTCATACATTACTTAGTTGTACTATCTGAAATTACTAAACTTATAAAATATGTAACTTTACATACCAGTATTTTCTACTTTCACTGATCAATATATAAATATATATATACATATATAGTTATATATATATACATATATATATATTTATATATATATATAGTTATATATGTATATATATATATATATATATATATTTATATATATATATATATTTATTTATATATATACATATATATATTAATATGTATACATATATACATATATATATTTATATATATATATATTTATATATATATATTTATATATATATTTATATATATATATATGTGTATACATTTATATATAAATATATATGTATATATATATATATTGATATATATATATATTTATATACATATATATATTTACATATATATATATATTTACATATATATATATATATACAGGGTGGGCCAAAATAAGGGTCCTATCTTTAAATTTGAATAACTTGAATTTGAATAACTTCCACAAAATAAAAGTTAAACTCACCAAACTTTATGTGTGTGTAGACTGACCCTTCCGAGATTTTTTGAAATAAACAAAACAAATTTTAGCCGAACAACACTTCTTAAAACTTACAAAAACTAAAGTATTGTTTTTTACACTGTTTTGAGTTTTTTAAGCAAAAATGATGTTTTCTAAATGAGGGTACGTTCCTTAGGGCTAACACGGCTCATGCTTGCTTCGGAAGGGGTCCTTTACTTATTCTAAAATAACTTTTTAAAAAAATCAATAAATAAAAAAGTTATGAATTTTTAAAAGTAGGACCCTTATTATTGCCCACCCTGTATATATATTTACATATATATATATATTTACATATATATATATATATTTACATATATATGTATATATATATATATATATTTATATATGAATATTTGTTATTGTTTATTTATCTATGGATGTATACGTTTCGTCTCTTTTCAATCGAGACTCATCAGCATAGAAGTATGACTATTCACTAACGGTCACACGATTCGAAACGCTGGATTACAAGTATTTTTCAACCCAAATCCAACGTCGTTTACCGATCGGCCAATTCTGAATAGCTTATATACAATGATAATTTTAACACATTTTAAGCGGCGAGACATACAGGCATTCAGCTTCTATAAGGGACGGAATGATGCATATAAAGCAAGTGACGAATCTGGTGTTGTCAGCGTTCGACATATACTCGAAATATTTACTACCTACCGTTTAAATAAGGCCATCTATAAATTAAAAGTAATAGGAACACATTTGTCAGGTGTGTGAAGGTCTTATTAACTTGCTATTTTGTTATACAATTTAAACTGGATATAAAGCAGCAAACATCGTTGGAAATATTTTTGTAATGTGTTCTTTTTTATTAACTATTGTCAATATCGCAAAACGATTGCATATATATATATATATAAATATATATATATATATATATATGTATGTATATATATATATATATATATATATATATATATGTATGTATATATATATATATATATATATATGTATATATATATATATAAACAATACGACAATAAAACTACAAAAGTAATAAGACAAAATATAAAGTTATAATGATGTGATAAAACATAGGTTATGCAAATAAGGCATTCAAATAGCTGTCCTTGGGTGTTTACATGTACTATATACATATATATATATATATATATATATATATATATATACCTATATATATATATATATATATACACATATGCATATATATATATATATATATATATATATATATATATATATATATATATAGTATTCTCAAAAAGTATATTGTGATATAAATATAATAAAAGTAAACTGTTTTCATGACGATAAAGATGTGATAAATAAATAAAAAGATTCGCATATATTCATTTAGAAAATAACAAAATAACATAAAAGCTTTAGATCATGTTATAAAATATATATTAAACTTTACTAATTTGCAATATATTGACATTAGGCTGAAGTATTAAGCACTGGGGCTTGTTTAAGTATATTACGTAACATGTAAAATAGGGAATTTTTAGAAATAGCACAGTGAATGTATTTATTATAAAATTGCACACATTCGACGAGTAAAATAGAAGGACGCTCGCATTTTGACCAACGCGAAACAATTTAAATTAAATACGATAAAGCGACAAACAAACCTGTTATAGTTTGCCGAATAAAATAAAACTTAATCTCATATAAATATGCCCAACATAAGAAAATTTACTCCGCAGTTAGTTTAATGACCACATCATTCATAGAATTACCTTAAGGATTGCATGAATAACTCATAATATGTGTGATCATTAATTACATTTATGGGTTGCCAATAAAAGAATCTCGATTATTCATTCAATATTTTCAAAATAATTTCAATCAAAATAAACAAACAATGATATGCAAGGTATTTAATTTGATTATATACAAAGCAAAGCGATATTGACGATTGAATGTAAACACTTGAACGAGAATTAACCAGGGATAAAATGTAATTATTCTATAATAAATGCCGTCAACAACGTTTGAAAATAATGGCGTTTCCAAATGATATGAGATTATATACATTAAAATATCCACAGGGTGGTAATCCAGAGAATTTTAACCGGGTTTATAAAAAGTTCTCAATATAAAAATAGAGCTTTATATATGATAATGTGTCTTTACACAGACATTTACAAAATCTGCGACATTGACATCTCGATGTTATCGATCAACAGTTACTATAAACTAAGATCTAATCAGGCATATGATCTGAGGTTGAGATCGGATTCTAACTCTGCCTGATGAGATCTCAGTCGATAGTAACTGTTGATCGATAACATCGACATGCCAGTGTGGCAGATTTTGTACATGTCTGTGTAAATAAAAATGATCATATATATATATATATATATATATATATATATATATATATATAGATACATATACATATATATATATATATATATATATATATATATATATATATATATATATATATATATATATATATATATATACTCGTGCTGGTCAAAAAAATAGAACATATGTATAAAACTGTAAAAATCATTCCGTTTGAGATAATTTTCGGCTTTTAAATTGTTTAGGCGAAATATTCTATATGTAAATAACAATTACAACTATTTTTAATCATTTGTCATATTTGCATATATCAGACCTGATTGTCACAGAGTAGTTTATTGTAACATTAGGAAATTCAACGTTTCAATTTAATAGAACATTATTCGTTGAGTAATCTCAAACTCAAAAAATGTATGTGTTTAAAAAGATTTTGCAAGTAATTTAATCATAATCTCTCATTCTTATTGAGGACAATCTGTGAGATCTAATTGGTGCTAAAATATTCCTATAATGCTACACTAACTGAAATAGTTGGTTTACGATAGAAACTTTTTTCCATATCAATTACAATGTCAGTTGTTCAATATTTCGCGTTTCAAAATAATAGAACAAGACAGCTAAGAAAACAAAATAGTTTTTTTTTATTAACTTAGATACAGATAAAAATTAATCAATATTTAGTAGCACCACCCTTTGCCTTGATAACAGCATCAATTCGCCGGGTATAGAATCAACAAGCTTCTCGCAACTGTGTAGACACCGAATCCCATGTGTTCTGTATTGCAATCTTCATGGCTGCAAAGGTAGTAGGTTTTTCTTTGCGAAGCTTCCTCTTCATCTGATCCCACAAGGCTTCAATAACGTTAAAATCTGGCGAGTTCGCCGGCCATTCAATAACAGGGATCGATTGCTCTCGGAGCCAGGAAGTTGTGGACTTGGCAGAGTGTGTCGGTGCCAAGTCATGTTGAAAAATGATGTATGTGGCGTCACTGTCAAACTGATTATCCAGCAGTTACAGTAAATTAGCTTCCATGATATATTGGTGCACTGTTGCGTTTACATTTCCTTTGATGAAGCAGAAATTACCAACACCCTTAGCACTCATACAGCCCAAAACCATGCAAGACTGCGGGAACTTCACAGACTTCTTGACGCATTCTTGGTTATACCGTTCCGTGGATCTTCGCCAAACACGTGGCCCTTGGTCGCCGAAGGAAATACAAAATCGAGACTCATCTGAAAAGATCACACGCCGCCATTCGTCTGTAGTCCAGGTTTGATGATCAGTTGCCCATCGTAGCCTCTTCAACATCTGATTTGTGTTAAGGAGCGGTTTGGTGGCAGCTATACGATTTTGGTATCCCAGTTGCTGGAGCATTCGGTAGGTAGTGCTTCGTGAAACGTCGGCACCAGAAGCCTGTTTCCACTTTTAGTAATGTGGCTTGTTGACTGGAATTGACTTTTCTTTGCTCCTTGTCCAGTGCCCGGTCTTGTCTTTCAGTGGTGCTTTTCTTTCGTCCGCATTTCTTGCAATTGCTGTTAGAAACAACCTTAACATCTTTCTGGAGCACTTTGGTCACTACCGATTTTGAACATCCGACCTTGGTTGCGATTTCCATGTGCGTCTTTCCTACTTCCCGCAAATCGAACATTCGCTGCTTCTCAAACAAAGATATGTCTTTAGAGCGACCCATAATGAGAGATTATGATTAAATTACTTGCAAAATCTTTTTAAACACATACTTTTTTTGAGTTTAAGATTACTCAACGAATAATGTTCTATTAAATTGAAACGCTGAATTTCCCCATGTGACAATAAACTACTCTGTGACAATAAAGTCTGACATATGCAAATATTACAAATGATTAACAATAGTTGTAATTGTTATTTACATATAGAATATTTCGCCTACACAATTTAAAAGCCGAAAATTATCTCAAACGGAATGATTTTTACATTTTTATACATATGTTCTATTTTTTTGACCAGCACGTGTATATATGTATATGTATATAGATATATATACATATATATATATATATGTATATGTATATAGATATATATGTATATATATATACATATATGTATATATATGTATATGTGTATATATATAGATATATATGTATATGTATATATATATATATATATATATGTGTATATGTATATATATATATATGTGTATATGTATATATATAGATATATATGTATATGTATATATAGATATATATGTATATGTATGTATATATAAGTATGTATATAAAAAAATAAAATGAAAAAAAGTTTATATTGTGTTATAACTTTTTATTATTTATTTTTCTATTTATTTATTTTGTGACGTGTAGCAATATAAATTGTTCTGTAAAGAAAAATAGTTTTTTCTTGTTGATGGTATGGAGAACAAAATTTTCGACTGATCCTTCAGTCTTCATCGGTGTTTGGGGTTTGCGTGTGTACGGTGGGAGGTTTTCCCAGGCAATGAGGGGGAAAGAGTAGAAAAATCATAAATTAAATATGTGTATAAATGAGCACACGCACATACGCGTCCACACACACGTAATGGGACGTGTACATGTACATTGATACACACACACACACATACACCGACACGTGCCTATGCGCGTAAGCATACATACATATATACATACACCCATTCACAAATACCTTTTTTATTTCTCCTTTTCTTTCTCTCTTACTGCTCGATACATACACACACACACACACACACACACACACACACACCCACACCCACACACACACATACAAACACACACACACCATGCGATCAATCATACACATCTCTTAGCGTTGTAGTTGACTTAATTGTTTTAAAATTACTACTATTGCGTTTAATTTAACCGTTTAATGAATAGTTGTTTTTCCCTTTCGCTCTTTCTCTCTTCGTCTGGGCTGCGTGCCTTTTTTCTTTCTCTCTTTCTTTGTCTCTTACTGCTCGATACACACACACACACACACACACCCACATACACACACACACACACTCATACAAACACACACACACTCGTACGTGCCTGTGCTGGCCAGCATACACATGTTTTAGCGTTGTAGTCGACTTATTTGTTTGAAATTACTGTTACTGCGTTCAATTTAACTGTTAATTGAATTAATTACTCGCTCTTTTCTTTCTTTCTTTCTTTCTTTCTTCGTATCAGCGGTCATTTATTTTTTTAAATTTAATTCTCTAAAAAAAACGTTTATTTAACTTTCTATTTATTAAGATTAGCGTCTAATAATAACAAAAATATATATATATATATATATAAAACAAATATATATGAAAATTCAAATAAATAAATATAATACTAATGAAGATAATAAATTAAATAATCTAAATAATATAAATAAATAAGTCAGTAGATAAATGATCAATATTTAAATATATAAATAAATAAATAAATGACTATAATAAATATTAGATAATAAAACCTACATACATACAACGAAATAAATAGATGTAATAAAAACTGTTAAAAGTTAAGAGTTAAGATCCCACCGTGACACACGCAAGACTTCGCCCGTAGAAAAATGGCATAGGTTAGTTACCCTGTTTGTGGAAAGTGTATTTGTTGAGTAGTCCCAGGTCCAAATTAAGTCCAGCGTTGTGTGTGTTGAGTTTGAGGATGAGTTTGGTTTCATATTTTCGTCTGTGTTGTTGTGATCTGAATTTGGAGGCTATGAGGATGCATTTCATGTCATCTGTGGAATGGCTTGGTAGATTGAAGTGCTCGGCCACTGGGAATCGTGTGGATTTGTCTCTAATGGTTTGTTTATGGTTATTGAAGCGTTTGCGGAACTCCAGGCTTGTTTCCCCGACATAGTTACCTTTCGTGCATCTAGTACAGTATAATAAGTAAACTACGTCGGGGCTGTCGCAGATAAGAGGGGGGGATTAAGTTGGATGTTGGTGCCTGGAGGTGTGAATGTGTGGTTGGTGTTGATGCATTGACATATTTGGCATCTGGGTTTGTTACATGTTTTGTTTCCCTGTGGTGCGGGAATGTTGCGTGTTTTGGTCGATGTCAGCAAAGAGTGTAGGTTTGGAAGCTGTCGTCTGGCGCAGATGGGTGGTTTGTTGTATATAGTGCTGATGTTGGTGTCGTGTTGTAATTGTTTAAATATGTTTTTGAGAGGGTCTTGTAGTTTGTTGGTGTTAGGGTTGAAGTCAAATACCATTGGTATTTGTGAGGATAGAGTTTTGTTTTTGTTGTTTGTTAGAAGAGTTAGTCTGCTTTTTGTTGATGCTTTCTTTATTGATTGTTTAATTATTTTGAAGGGGTAGTGTCTGTGGAGGAAGTGGTTGGCTATGATGCCTACCTGTGTGTTATATTCAGTAGAATCCGAGCAGATTCTTTTGATTCGTAGGCATTGACTGTAAATAATTGATTTTTTTGTGGTGATTGGGTGGCAGCTCTTAAAGTTGAGGTAACCGTGTCCGTCGGTGGGTTTAGTGTAGAGTGATGTGGTGATCTGTCTGTTGGTGATGTCGATATAGGTATATATATATATATATATATATATATATATATATATAATGATGTTAATTTTATAACAGTTACAAGCGTCGGTGAAATGATCAATTTAAAATCAGTAAAAAAACAGACATCACGACACGTGATTTTTTAAACTAAATGAAATATTTATTCTATCAGTTTTTTAAATCGAAATTTTCGGTTTAATACACCGTAATCAATATTTTTCATTTGTATCTCTTGTTTTATTCATTGTTCACATCTTACAGTGTAGTCAAAGACCGCCGATTTCTTCCTGTGTTGTCGAAGACATTGTTTTTAATGTCCAATATCTGTATAGTAGTGAGAAGCGCGTGCGCGCGTATACAGATACTGAGATTAATGTAACGATAATTAACATCTTCGGTGAAATGATAAATTTAGGAGTCAATTAAAAACTCAGATTACATTTTTTTATTTAAATTATTGAATAACTATTTCATTTATTTGAAAAAATATCGCGTCATGCTATCTGGTTTCTTAACTGATTTTCAAATAATATATATATATATATATATATATATATATATATATATATATATATATATATATATATATATATATATATATATATATCCTGAATTGTTTTATTAATTTGCATACACATTAGATACGCTTTTCACTGTCATATACTGCATCGATAGCAAACAAATTTCCCGCCTGGATAACTTTTTTGTTTTTGGATTACCATTTTGAATTTTTTTTTAATCAACCGCTTTGATATCTCTCTTGAAGCTGTTTTAAACTTTATGACTTGGATGAACTGTATAAGTTTAGCAAAAATGTACGTTTTGGCTGGATATATTTGATGTTTTATATACTTTTATGTATTTTTATGTAATTGTTTTAATATATTTTCAATGTTTAATATTATAACTTGAAGTAATGTCATTGCGGTAATGGTCCTCCGAGGAAAAAATCTTCTTTGAAAACTCATGAGTTAAGGACTTTAAAGTACTTTGTTTGAACATTGAATGCAATTAAATTTGATTCGCACCTTATTTTATTCTTTCACTTCATCTAGTGCTATTAATGCTCTATCTAGTATATTGGGCTTCAGTTTAATCCGGATGTTCACTAATTTAAGATATTATTTGCCTCTTATATCTTTTGTTGTATACACTTATATATATATATATATATATATATATATATATATATATATATATATATATATATATAGATATATATAGATATATATATATATATTTATATAATTTTATATTGTGGAGCTCTGGACCCATCTAAATACAGCCGTTAGAAGTGACTGTTGGAATCAATGGGTGAAGTTCAACATGACAGGTGAGTGAATGTAAGTAGCGGAAATAGAAAACTGTGAAAGAATATGTTAGCTGAATGCCGACTACTAGCGGGTCGGGCAAGACGAATTGAATGAAGTATTAAAATAATATGGTAAAAACTGAGATGATATCAACCCGCGTGACTGACAACGATTATACTTGGACTAACATTTCAGTTTTCGTGATCGTTTGTCTGCGTTTATTAATTTGAAGTCACAACTGTGAAGGTTATCATATATTTCAGACCCAAACATCAAGAACGTGGCAGTGGACTATCAAGGCATATCAACGTCAGAGTCATATATAACAACTTATCAGTATACTAAATCTGAGTCAATCGACGTGTGTTACCTTAAGACAGTTTTATTATATATTTTAATCACACAAAAAGAAATATTAAAATATGCATTGGTATTAGGAATGAGTTATCTTTGAATAAAATCGTTTATAATTGATCTAATTAGCCGTAATTCTCAATTCACTTGCAAATTAAACCATGTCTTACTAACTTTAGCTATATTACTCTCAGCCTCTCTATATATGTTTTTTGATGCACACACTTATGTTATGAAATCTTTATTAGTCTTGCTATCGTATCTCCCTCACCCTTCACCTCTCTCTCTCTCTCTCTCTCTCTCTATCTATCTTTCTGTGTTTAACAGTTGAAGGTTATAAAGGTAACTATTAAGCATATTACATAAAATGTGGAGTGCCAGAAAAACTAATATTATTAAAATAAGAGAGAGGTGAGTGGTATAACGAACAGAAGCTACTACTTTTGGAGTGTGTCTTGTTATTTTATAAAAGTCAACTGGCTTTTGACATTTCTTTTTCCATTTCCGCTGGTGGATTGTTGGCATCATTCTGGCTACCTAGAAGAACATTTGAATATAGAGGATAAGTTTCCCAGTTATC
The DNA here is from genome assembly GCA_963556195.1 of Sepiola atlantica. Lineage (NCBI taxonomy): Eukaryota > Metazoa > Mollusca > Cephalopoda > Sepiida > Sepiolidae > Sepiola > Sepiola atlantica. The sequence continues at coordinate 54,340,351 of OY744539.1, read as the reverse complement.
AACTGATCCGTCTTGAGCGGTTTCATCTGTGTAGTTTGAGGCTTCAATACTGGGAATACCAGAGTTCAGAGCTAGGGTGTATACCTTTATACTGTGCACATATCTACATTTAAATACACTTGTGTCACATTTTATGGCCGTGGGGGGGGCACGTTAATTATTATTTTTAGTATTTTTTTTAATATAAACCAACACATATTTTGTATATTATGGTTCTAATGTAACATTCGCAAGTCGTTCAACAGCTTTGTCTGAAGTACGTATTGTTCAAATTTGTTCGACGAAGAAAAATTGTTCCAAGAAATATTACTACCTTCTTTTGGAAGGGAGTTGGTTCATTTCATGTCGCTTTTTCATGATTAAAACAATATAAGCTGAACTAAATTATTATATATAACGTAACAACTTTAGTGTGATCTTCAGTTCATTTGTTTATAAAAAATGTGGTATGTGCTTTCGATTATTTATTGGTCTGTTTAATTTTCATTGGTTTTAAGAGTGTCATGTTTTAATGTAGTAGTACTCGATAATGTGTTTAACGGGTAGGTATATCAACCAAATAAGATATGCTTTAATGTAACATAAAAGGGAGAAATAAAAGGCTTTTCTCTTACTTCTAGCTTCATGGGTTCTTATTGGTATAGAAAGGGCAAACATTGAAGCTTAGTCGAACACCATTTATGACAATAACGATAGAGTAATGAGAGAGACTACAAAGTATCATCTATTAGAATATTCCTCCATTCCTGAGAAAGATAAACCGAACTTGATTTATTTGAAAAAGTAGTTTGCCAACACGTTCGGTGATGTGGCTACAGTATTTCATCTTTAGGTGTATGTGATTCTGATATAGACTGAGAGGATCACTTTACGTAAGCTTTAACAGAAATATGCATACAGTTTATGAGTATGTGTCAAAGGTTTTGAATAACATATTATTACTTTTTATATAAATGGATATATGGCAGTGTGATACATACATTGCTACCATTCTAGAAATCAACTATATCAGACTGCCTTATGTATACATTACATATACGCATAAAGTTTGTTAATCCCTTCAGATTTATCCAGGATTTCAAGAATGAAGCACACAGACTTTGATATATAACTGACTTGTTTTATTCTTTTAATCGTAGCAGGGCAAAATAAAAACGCTAACTTAATGTCATTGAGGGCTCCTCTTTTGTAGGTACACCATTTAAATAATATCTCAGTTAGAATGGAAAAAAATAAATTCACAACTAGAAATGATAGAATATAAAGTACAATTAGTATTTCATATTGCGACTTACTTGCTATGTGCCTCTTTACATTTTCATAACTACTAATGAAGAGTATGCTAATACGGATGCAAACAAAAGTGTCCTTGTATTATATATACTTGAATTAATATATCCCATCATTTCGACTTTTTCCAGCATGTATGGTGTAAGAGTGAATTTTTGGCATGAACAACAACTTCTGACAATGTCTTGTTTACAACGCGTTCTATCCGCCAAAAAGCAGGTAGTGCCAATGCAAATATCTGAATGAAAAGACAGCATATCATTCATGATTCCACAAGTAAGAGGTAATGCCGGAAAGCATGTCTCCATCACAACAGATTAAATAATTCACTACCTCCTTTCCAAAAAATGAGGTAATGCTTAGGAAAAGAGTCACATTAGAAAAATATATACTGTACTACCTTACTTCTAATTTAGCATTAAAATATAGAAACCTTTACATTAATAGTAGTAATAGTATGGTTTCACGTTCATTGACAAATACGAAATCTAAATTATTAATAGATACAATCATATTTTACAGGTATCTTATTTTCTGTTGTAATAGTTTTCCTTTGAATTGTATTACCTTTTTGAGAAATACAAGTTTACTGAAGGGGGATGTGGTCGTTATATTTTGAAATAACGAACCCAATTACATGAAATTTCGTGTGTATATTGTGCAGTAAATCAATCCTTTTTCGTTTGTGTAATACCAACACGATATTATTATAGTGATTACTTCTGTAATAAAACGTGAGCACACGTTTCTATTTCGTGGTGCTTTATATCTTAAAAGAAACAGTGTGTAAGTAACATATGTAAAAGATAAGATTTCGATTCGTCGATTATATAATGTGGGTCCCACGAACGTAACTCCAAGTAAAGCATACCGACATTTTAAACTTAGATCATTAATGCAATGTTTGAAATATGTATATATTAAGTAAAATAATGCATCAAATACTTAATATATTCATATGTTTCAACAATTTCTTTCATCACAGAAAACAGGTTGCGACTCTCTCTTTACTCTATCGATATTTATGAAGAAAGTACTAAACTGGGCCCCTATTATTTTGTTTATGCACTCAAATTTTAGTTAATTTTTAAGGGCATCCATATAGATGCGTATTTCTGCAATATTGTCAAATCAAGTTATCAACATTCTTAATTTCCTTTCTTTATTTTAAGAAAATGTGTGCTGCTTAAGTGTTGACTTTAATTCTTGCCTAGGGTCTCACGTTTACAAAATTATTATAGTAAATATTATCTTAGTCAATTCATATAAAAAGTTATGACTTTTGTTCGTATTTAATTTGAAATAAATACATTAACTATTTCTACACAAAAAAGATTGTTAATCATTGCGATAATATTGTAAAACATAAAGATTGTCAATCATAAACAAAAAAGATTGTTAATCATTGCGATAAATCTGTGAAAAACACAAAGATTGTTAATCATAAACAAAAAAGAGTGTTAATCATTGCGATAAATCTGTGAAAAACACAAAGATTGTTAATCATAAACAAAAAAGATTGTTAATCATTGCGATAAATCTGTGAAAAACATAAAGATTGTTAATCATAAACAAAAAAGATTGTTAATCATTGCGATAAATCTGTGAAAAACACAAAGATTGTTAATCATAAACAAAAAAGAGTGTTAATCATTGAGATAAATCTGTGAAAAACACAAAGATTGTTAATCATAAACAAAAAAGAGTGTTAATCATTGCGATAAATCTGTGAAAAACACAAAGATTGTTAATCATAAACAAAAAAGATTGTTAATCATTGCGATAAATCTGTGAAAAACATAAAGATTGTTAATCATAAACAAAAAAGATTGTTAATCATTGCGATAAATCTGTGAAAAACACAAAGATTGTTAATCATAAACAAAAAAGAGTGTTAATCATTGAGATAAATCTGTGAAAAACACAAAGATTGTTAATCATAAACAAAAAAGATTGTTAATCATTGCGATAAATCTCTGAAAAACATAAAGATTGTTAATCATAAACAAAAAAGATTGTTAATCATTGCGATAAATCTGTGAAAAACACAAAGATTGTTAATCATAAACAAAAAAGAGTGTTAATCATTGAGATAAATCTGTGAAAAACACAAAGATTGTTAATCATAAACAAAAAAGAGTGTTAATCATTGAGATAAATCTGTGAAAAACACAAAGATTGTTAATCATAAACAAAAAAGAGTGTTAATCATTGAGATAAATCTGTGAAAAACACAAAGATTGTTAATCATAAACAAAAAAGATTGTTAATCATTGCGATAAATCTGTGAAAAACATAAAGATTGTTAATCATAAACAAAAAAGATTGTTAATCATTGCGATAAATCTGTGAAAAACACAAAGATTGTTAATCATAAACAAAAAAGAGTGTTAATCATTGAGATAAATCTGTGAAAAACACAAAGATTGTTAATCATAAACAAATAAGATTGTTAATCATTGCGATAAATCTGTGAAAAACATAAAGATTGTTAATCATAAACAAAAAAGATTGTTAATCATTGCGATAAATCTGTGAAAAACACAAAGATTGTTAATCATAAACAAAAAAGAGTGTTAATCATTGAGATAAATCTGTGAAAAACACAAAGATTGTTAATCATAAACAAAAAAGAGTGTTAATCATTGAGATAAATCTGTGAAAAACACAAAGATTGTTAATCATAAACAAAAAAGAGTGTTAATCATTGAGATAAATCTGTGAAAAACACAAAGATTGTTAATCATAAACAAAAAAGATTGTTAATCATTGCGATAAATCTGTGAAAAACATAAAGATTGTTAATCATAAACAAAAAAGATTGTTAATCATTGCGATAAATCTGTGAAAAACACAAAGATTGTTAATCATAAACAAAAAAGAGTGTTAATCATTGAGATAAATCTGTGAAAAACACAAAGATTGTTAATCATAAACAAAAAAGAGTGTTAATCATTGAGATAAATCTGTGAAAAACACAAAGATTGTTAATCATAAACAAAAAAGAGTGTTAATCATTGAGATAAATCTGTGAAAAACACAAAGATTGTTAATCATAAACAAAAAAGATTGTTAATCATTGCGATAAATCTGTGAAAAACATAAAGATTGTTAATCATAAACAAAAAAGATTGTTAATCATTGCGATAAATCTGTGAAAAACACAAAGATTGTTAATCATAAACAAAAAAGAGTGTTAATCATTGAGATAAATCTGTGAAAAACACAAAGATTGTTAATCATAAACAAAAAAGAGTGTTAATCATTGCGATAAATCTGTGAAAAACACAAAGATTGTTAATCATAAACAAAAAAGAGTGTTAATCATTGAGATAAATCTGTGAAAAACACAAAGATTGTTAATCATAAACAAAAAAGATTGTTAATCATTGCGATAAATCTGTGAAAAACATAAAGATTGTTAATCATAAACAAAAAAGATTGTTAATCATTGCGATAAATCTGTGAAAAACACAAAGATTGTTAATCATAAACAAAAAAGAGTGTTAATCATTGAGATAAATCTGTGAAAAACACAAAGATTGTTAATCATAAACAAAAAAGAGTGTTAATCATTGCGATAAATCTGTGAAAAACACAAAGATTGTTAATCATAAACAAAAAAGAGTGTTAATCATTGAGATAAATCTGTGAAAAACACAAAGATTGTTAATCATAAACAAAAAAGAGTGTTAATCATTGAGATAAATCTGTGAAAAACACAAAGATTGTTAATCATAAACAAAAAAGAGTGTTAATCATTGAGATAAATCTGTGAAAAACACAAAGATTGTTAATCATAAACAAAAAAGATTGTTAATCATTGCGATAAATCTGTGAAAAACATAAAGATTGTTAATCATAAACAAAAAAGATTGTTAATCATTGAGATAAATCTGTGAAAAACATAAAGATTGTTAATCATAAACAAAAAAGAGTGTTAATCATTGAGATAAATCTGTGAAAAACACAAAGATTGTTAATCATAAACAAAAAAGAGTGTTAATCATTGAGATAAATCTGTGAAAAACACAAAGATTGTTAATCATAAACAAAAAAGAGTGTTAATCATTGAGATAAATCTGTGAAAAACACAAAGATTGTTAATCATAAACAAAAAAGAGTGTTAATCATTGAGATAAATCTGTGAAAAACACAAAGATTGTTAATCATAAACAAAAAAGAGTGTTAATCATTGAGATAAATCTGTGAAAAACACAAAGATTGTTAATCATAAACAAAAAAGATTGTTAATCATTGCGATAAATCTGTGAAAAACATAAAGATTGTTAATCATAAACAAAAAAGATTGTTAATCATTGAGATAAATCTGTGAAAAACATAAAGATTGTTAATCATTAACAAAAAAGATTGTTAATCATTGCGATAAATCTGTGAAAAACATAAAGATTGTTAATCATTAAAAAAAAAAGATTGTTAATCATTGAGATAAATCTGTGAAAAACATAAAGATTGTTAATCATTAACAAAAAAGATTGTTAATTATTGCGATAAATCTGTGAAAGACATAAATAATTTGAAATCAAAAGAAAACCTTTACCATGAAAATCACGGCACTTTAGGAAACAGCTTACATATGAAAACAAGTATAACGTAACTTTACTCCTCCTTGATTAAAACACATAGGAAGCAAATAAGGCAAGTGGAACTAAAAATATCGGTGGCAGGTTTTAATCCGAATGTAGTAGTGCTCGATAATGTGTTTAACCGGTGGGAATATCCACCAACGTATACATGTGCTTACATGAAACATGGAGGGAGAAATACAACGCTTTTCTCTTACTTCTAGCTTCATGGGTTCTTATTGGTTAAGAAAGGGTAAATATTGAAGCTTAGTCGAACAGCATTTATGACAATAACGATAGAGTAATGAGAGAGACTACAAAGTTTCAGCTATTAGAATATTGCTCTATTCCTGAGAAAGATAAACCGAACTTGATTTATTTGAAAAAGTGGTTTGCCGACACCTCCGGCGATGTGGCTACAGTATTTCATCTTTAGGTGTATGTGATTCTGATATAGACTGAGAGGATCACTTTACGTAAGCTTTAACAGAAATATGCATACAGTTTATGAGTATGTGTCAAAGGTTTTGAATAACATATTATTACGTTTTATATCAATGGATATATGGCAGTTTGATACATGCGTTGCTACTATTCTAGAAATCAATTATATCAGCCTGCATCATGTATACATTACATATACGCTTTAAGTTAGTTAATCTCCGACTTTACCTATGAAACTGAAGCCATGTATTTCAAGTAGCCTATATTTACTGTGAGCCATTTCAGATTTATCAAGGATTTCAAGACTTAAACACACAGACTTTCATATATAACTGACTTGTGTTATTCTTTTATCGTAGAAACGCAAAATAAAAACGCTAATTCAATGTCATGTAAGGCTCAGCCTTTGTTGGTACCACATTTAAATAATATCACACCTGACATTATCCTGTATCTCTACAAAGCCACCATCCGTTTATGCATGGAGTATTGTTGTCACATCTAGGCTAGTGCATCATCTACTAGTCTCTCCCTCCTTGACAAGGCTCAAATAAGAATCGCTGACCTAATAAGTCCCTCTCTGTCAACCAAGCTTCACTCCCTGTCCCATCGCCGCAATGTAGCATCCTTGTTCTTGTTTTACAAATACTTCAATGGATCATGGTCCGATGTATTGGCAACTCTGGGGCCCCTTCAACGTAATTCAATAGACTAACTCGACAATCAACTAGATCTCATTTGTTCACTATGGAGGTCCCTCGATGTTGGAGAGCCTTCTACTCGAATAGCTACTTTCCTCGTGCTGCTGGCCTCTGGAACTCCCTACCTGCCACCTGTTTCCCCGACAGTACAGACATGCAGAAATTTAAAACTAATGTAAACAGACATCTCGCTGCGCAGATCCCAATTTTTTTTTGACACTCCTTCCTGACTTTGATTCTTTCGTTGGAGGAATTGTCATATATTTTCTGTAGTAATAAAAAATCTCCCCCAGTATTTTTTTCCTTTGTACGGGGGTTAGAGTAGTATCTGAATATGTTTCATGATACATTATCCCAGCCACCATTTCTTTATTTAATTGCACTAGTGTAGTATTTTTCTGTAGTTTGGACAGCATCAACACTAGGGTGACCTTCATTTCATTTAAAACTAATGTAAACAGACATCTCGCTGCGCAGATCCCAATTTAGGTTGACCCCCCCAACATTCTCCCCGATACTTTTTATTCAGTAGCCCTTTACGTCTACAGTGGCGGTTTTCCTTGTTTGGGGTGAACTATGTTAAAACAAAATATCCCAGTTAGAATGAAAAAAAAATAATTCACAACCAGACATAACATAATATAAAGTACAATTAGTATTAAGTATTGTGACTTATTTGCTAGTTCATTCTTTTCACTTTCATAATTACTAATAAAGCGTATGATTACACGGATGCCGGAAATAAATGTTCTTGTATTATATATACTTGACTTAATATATCTATCATCCTCTTTTCCAGCATGAAAGGTGTAAGAGTGAATTTTTGGAATGAACAACGCATTCTGACAATTTCTGGTTGACGACGCGTTCTATCCGCCGAAAAGCAGGTAGTGCCAAAGAAGATATTTTAATGACAAGAAAACATAAGTTTTATCATCCCCCAAGTCGGAGTTAATGCCGGAAAGCATGTCCCTATCACAATAAAATAAGTAATTCACTACCCTTCTCAAAAAATAAGGTAATGCTTGGGAAGAGTGTCACATGACAACAGTATATACTGTACTACCTTACTTCTAATTAAGCATTAAAAGATAGAAACCCTTTACATGAATAGATGTAATAGTATGTTTCACCATCAGGTCACAAATACCAAGTCTAAATGATTAATAGATACAATAATGCATTTAAATCTTAAAAAGCAACAGTGAGTAAGTAACATATGTTAAATATAAGAGTCCGATTCGCCGATTATATCATGTGGGTCTCAGGAACGTGACTCAAAGTAAAGCATACCGACATTTTAAAGTTAGATCATTCATGCAATGTTTTAAATATGTATATATTTAGTGCAATAGTAAATCAAAATACTTCATATATTCAGATGTTTCAACAATTTCCTCATCAGAGAAAACAGGTAGCGAGTCTATCGCTACTCTATCGTTATTCAAAAGGAAGGTGCTAAATTGGGCCTCCTTATTTGGTTTCTGAACTCAAATTTTAGATTCCTGATGAATGTTAATGGCATCCATTTAAATGCGTCATTTCTGCAATATTGTCAAACCAAAAATCAGTTATCAACATTTTCATCTTATTTTCTTTTATTTGAAAAAATTGTGCGATTCTTAAGTTTTGACTTTAATTCTTGCCTAGGGTCTCACATGTCATAGATTAATTTAGTAAATATGATTTTTGTCAATTCATATCAAAATAATGATTGTTATTCGTATTAAATTTTAAATAAACCATACAAACAAGATTCTTAATCAGTGCGATACATCTGCGAGAGACTTAAAGAATTTGAAATCAAAAGAAAGATTTACCATAAAAACCACGGCACTTAAGGAAACAGCTTACATATGGAAACAAGTATAGCGTAACTTTACTCTTCCTGGATTAACACGCATAGGTAACAAATCAGGCTGGTGTCACAGAAAAATATCGTTGGCAGAGTTTTGAAGAGAGAAAGCACTATCGACCAAAAGTTAGAGACACTACAGAAACTGTGAGGTAACTCAATTCCAGATAAAATCGGTGGAAATAATAAGGGAGAACTCACACTTGAATGGCCTATGTCGATACACTCTGTGTTGAACTGATCAGACATAAAAGCGGAATACGTTTTTTTTGACACTCCTTCCTGACTTTGATTCTTTCGTTGGAGGAATTGTCATATATTTTCTGTAGTAATAAAAAATCTCCCCCAGTATTTTTTTCCTTTGTACGGGGGTTAGAGTAGTATCTGAATATGTTTCATGATACATTATCCCAGCCACCATTTCTTTATTTAATTGCACTAGTGTAGTATTTTTCTGTAGTTTGGACAGCATCAACACTAGGGTGACCTTCATTTCTTTTGTAAAAGGTGTAGTTGTACACCTGCAAAAATGTCTGACCCAGGATAGAATGGTTCTCATAGTTATGATAAGGTTGTCAATCACATCATTAACTCATTTCGATAAAATAATTGCAACAATTGTATTTACTTGGGAAAGTTTGGAATTTGATCATTGTTTATAAATTTAGAATGTCAAATACTTTTTGATTTGAGATTGAAATAAATAAATATATATATATATATATATATATATATATATATATAGAACAGTTTTTCATTATATTCCAATAACCATGGTTTTATTACTTTTATTTTTATTTTTATTTTTTTCACATTTCCAAAAATTCCAAATTTCTGTGATATATATATATATATATATATATATATATATATATATATATATATAATTACAAATGACACACGTGCTCAAATAAATGTAACTGACAACTCGCTACAGTGACAAAAATGATGCGCCGAACTCAAATACACCAAAGGGAGAATATATCAAGTATAGGTCAGTCGCGACTTTGTTTGAGAGAATACTGTAAATTAATACACAATATATTATATCACTTTACACTATAACACGTGTAAACATCATACTATATATATATATATATATATATATATATATATATATACATATATATCTGATATATATATATATAATATATATATATATATATATTTATATATATATTCATATATATGAATATATCATATACAAAATATATAAAACTACAAAAATAGAGAATATTCTAACTACACAAAAAACCCCTGGTAGGAACAGAAATAGAAATATGAATATTATATGGTATACATCTACATTTAACAATTCAATTAAAACTAAAATAGGGAAAAAAATTATTGAACTTAATGAATACAAAATTCCCCACTAACAACATACTCTATAACATCTTTAATAATAACACACTAAAACTTAGCTATTGTTGTGGCGACAACTTGGAAAAAAATCATAAAAAAGCACAACAGTAAAATACTAAAAACCCCAGTAACCTCAACTCAAACTCCCCCCTAAAGTACAAATGCCTATCAACCCACGTGGTCTATGAGGCATCTATCTCCTCAACCGAAAATCCATCCAAAACTAATAACTATATTGGTTTGGCGGGAAATAACTTCAAAGAAAGATTCTTCAACCATAATCTCTCCTTCAACACCCCTAACCACCCTGGCCAAACTGGACTATCACTACAATACCACAAAATAAAAACAAACAATTAGACTCTTACAATAAAGTGGAAAAATCCTAAAAAAATCAAGCACTTGCATATAAATGCACTCACCATGTAGATTATGTCTAAATGAAAAACTCGAAATTATCCGTATAAAAGACAGAAATAAACTCATGAATAGAAAACAAGAGACATCTATTAACTGTAAGCATAACAGACTCTACACCCTTAGAAACCCCCATACCCAACCATAACCCTTCACCAACCTCTCACATATAAAATTGAATCATTACATTTTTTCTCCTAGATACCTCCCTACACATCTACCTCACCCTCCCCACTATACACTACCCCAAAACATATTACGACCCCTTACCCATCAACCCAAATTTATAACCCAACCCCACCCCTAGCTAGTCTCGGTGAATCAATAGATATATAACCACTCTACTGACCATTAATAAGATCGAATCCCTTAGTATTACCTATACATCTAATCCCCTAAAAGCTCTCTGTCATACCACCACCATGAAATAATCCTACCACAATTATCTACCACTTAAACTCATAACTGTGATAGCTGTAAACTCTGATATCATTT
>OY744539.1:54304198-54324198 GCA_963556195.1 Sepiola atlantica | reverse complement strand
ATATCCTAGCTCTTAGTGAAACTAACCTTCAATCCTCAATCTCTTCTCACCACTTTGACATGACTGACTACCTCCCACTCTACCGTAAAGACTCTGACAAACACTGACGGGCTATGAGTTTATGTTCGGAATACCCTCCTCCTGACTAGAGAACATAGGTTAGAATCAGATGACTACGACTACATGTGCTTTAGATTGATTTTACATCACAACGTTAGTAACTTATATTTCCTATACCGCTCCCCGTCGACCCAGGACTGTACTCTGCTAAACTCTGTCTCTGAAAGCATAGATAGAGCACTCTTAATTGACTCGAATTCCGAAATACATGTATTTGGGGATTTTAATGCCCACCACCGCGACTGGTTGCGATTCTCCAGCGTTACTGACGCAGCCGGCAACTCTACGTATAATTTCTCCTTAGCTCACTTCCTCTCTCAGAGTGTCGATTTTCCAACCCGCATCCCCGATCGAGTAGACCAACAAGCCTCAATTCTAGACCTCTTCTTGACCTCAATACCCGAGGCTTGTGTGACGAAAGCTCATAGCTCACTCGGAAATACTGATCACATTGTGCTAATGATACATATCACGCTAAAAAAGTCGTCCAAAAGCTGATGAACCGTTGCTCAAAACAACAAGATATTACGAGCAAGCTGATTTTGAGTCAATCAGAGATCACATCAGTGACGCCCCATGGAGGGAAACCTTCTCACTCCCTGCCAACTGGTGTGCAAACGAATTAACTGAATGGGTCAAAGCAGGCATTGAATCCTATGTCCCCATGCGAAAATTATATAGCAAGCCCCACTCTCCTCAATGGTTCACTTGGGAATGTGCAGCTGCCATTTCTGAGAGGCAACAAGCATTCCGTAAACTCGGCCGCCATAAGTCAGCTACTAATAGGCATACATTTATAGAGTCAATAAATAATTGCAAGGCCGTAATAGGCGAAGCGAAGAGATGGTATAATGAGTTAACAAAAAAACGCATCCAGTCACAGAAACTAGGTACTCGCGATTTCTGGAAAATCTACAATAGTGTAGTGAATAATGGTCAATCTACGATTCCCCCACTTTCAAACCACAATGATGTCGTTTGCACGGCAACTGATAAGGCTGAACTACTTGCACCGCGTTTCGCTTCTAACTCTACTTTAGACTCAGATAACCACACTCTCCCTGAATTACCTTTGCGGACCGAAGCCACACTTGATAACCTGGTCATCACCCCATCCCAGGTCAGAGACATCATAAAAAACCTTGACACCTCTAAAGCTTGTGGGCCTGATCTTATATCTATAATAGTAATAAAGAAATGCTCTGCTGAACTGGCCCCTGTCCTCTCTAAACTCTACAATAAATGCCTAGCCGAATCTTGCTTCCCCGATAGCTGGAAAATTGCCTCTATGGTACCAGTCGACAAGAGTTCTGGGAATAGAACCGACCCTCAGAACTACCGCCCAATCAGTCTACTGCCGATCTTTGCCAAAATCTTTGAATCCTTAATCAATCTAGCGATAGTACGGCACTTAGTTAATGCTAAACTTCTATCTGACCGCCAGTATGGATTTAGACAAGCACGATCTACTGCAGACATCCTAACGGTTATCTCTGAACGCATGTATCATACACTCGACAAGGCAGGGGAAGCTAGGGCAGTAGCGCTTGATATATCCAAGGCCTTTGACAAGGTATGGCATAAAGGGCTTCTCCTGAATATACGCTCATACAGTATTACTGGGCAACTACTTAATATAATTAGATCCTTCCTAAACAAAAGAAAAATCCAGGTTGTCCTCGATGGCCGTTCATCCCAGCAACATGACATAAATGCTGGTGTGCCCCAGTTATCTATTCTTGGAGCTTTGTTGTTTCTGATCTATATAAACGATCTCCCTGATTACATAGTGTCTGAGATTGGTTTATTTTCTGACGACAGCATGCTTTACTCTCGCCATGTTGCCAAAACAGACGCGATCATATCTGAGGTAAGAGCTGACTCTTTAGAAAATGACCTCCAGGCTGTAGTGGATTGGGGCCATAAATGGTTGGTAACTTTTAATGCCGCAAAGACTAAGCTCCTTTCCTTCAACAACTACAAGAAGCCTCTCCAACCACCGATTGTCATGGTAAATAACACCCTACCTGAGAGTTCATCATTCACACTCCTTGGCCTAACCTTCACAGGTAACATGAATTGGAACACATACATTGGAGACATTGCTAAGGCTGCCGCAAAGAAGGTTGACTCCCTCTACCGTGCTAGTAAACTCCTTACACCTGACATTATCCTGTATCTCTACAAAGCCACCATTCGCCCATGCATGGAGTATTGTTGCTACATCTGGGCTGGTGCATCATCTACTAGTCTCTCCCTCCTTGACAAAGTCCAAAAAAGAGTCGTCAACCTAATAGGTCCCTCACTGTCAGCTAAGCTCCACCCCTTATCCCATCGCCGCAATGTACCATCCTTATGTTTGTTTTACAAATACTTCAATGGATTATGCTCCGATGAGTTGGCTACTCTGGTGCCCCCTCGACGTAAATTCACTAGACTAACTCGACATTCTACTAAATCTCATCCATTCACTGTGGAGGTCCCAAGATGCCGGAGAGCATTCTACTCAAATAGCTTCTGTCTTCGTGCTGCTGGCCTCTGGAACTCCGTCCCTGCCCCCTGTTTCCCCGACAGTACTTACATGCAGAAATGTAAAACTAATGTAAACAGACATCTCGCTGCTCAGATCCCAATTTAAGCTGAATCACCAATCCTTCTCCCCTTTTCCTTTTTCTCAGTAGCCCGTTACGTTTACAGTGGCGGCCTGCCTTGTTCGGGGTGAATTATGTTAAAATATATATATATATATATATATATATATATATATATACATATATATATATATACACATATATATATATACATACATTTATATAATATATTTATATATACATATATATATATATATACATATATAATATATTTATATATATATATATAACATATTTAAATATTTACATATACATATATATATATATATATGTTACATATATATCATATACTTATATATTCATATATATATATATATATATATATATATATATATATATATATGAAGTCTTCGAACGCAAAACTCGATAAATCAAATTCGTTTTAATTAGGACCTTTAACAATAAATATACGAATATGTATAGTTAATCTCGACTTCGAATGAAAGCTGATATTGACTGTAATCAAGAATACATTATTTCTGTATCATATTATGCAACACATTGTTTTGGGGTATCGTCGAGTGTTGACATGTTACACTTTTCGTTAGGACAGCTTCGTGATTTCTAAAATGATGTTTATCTCGTTTTGCATTCGAACTCTTCATATATATATATATATATATATATATATATATATATATATATATATTTAGATACTATATGCACCAATCTTATATCGTACTAAATTAGTTACTGATAGTATCACTTATTTTATTTCTATCCTTGAGGTAACCTATATTTTCATTTATTAATGTTTGGTTGTGATGTCTTATTCATATGTATAATCATCTTACTCTAAATAAAGTATGGCCAACAATATCAGCTAATCACATGAAGTTCCCAATTTTGCTCTATCTGATATATATTCTCATCTGCCACAAACTAAGATCAGTAATAGAAGACTACAGTCTGATATATTTAAATAAATTATTGTCAGTAAGTATTTACAAGCATAACAATATATTCCTTCGAACATAGTGGTAATATTATTAATTAGGATTTGGTGTTAATATACAATGATTACCCATAATAGACCGCTGTATTATTCTAATGATCTATTCAAGTAACTCCTATATCAGAGACAAAATGAGAGTACATCGCCTACGCTGGTTTTCGTCGTGAAATTTACATTCAGGATGAAGGTTTCTAAGAAAATGACTTGGTAATGTTCGAATAAAATGTGGTGCTATATGCTAGAGTAATACCTTAAGACGATATAACTTTATCCTGACAACCCTATGATTGAGAGAGAAATTAATTTAGGTTATATAAAAGCAATAGGAACAGCGTTTGAAACGTTTATATGTCCGAATTATTTACATGAAATGTCTATCTACGTGTGACATGTGCATGCAGTCTCATCATACTTCACAGACAGTTTTAGTCGATTATTCAGCGTATCTAATTGGCATCATACTCAATTAGTCACAGGTCTGACATATACATGATGCTACTAAAAAAGCATTTGAAATACTTTTATAAAATTCCATTTTTTTATGTATGTCGCTTTTCCTTACATTCCATAAAAAGCAACTCCTCGACGATTCTGAGCGTTGTTAGCAACTATTGCTACGCAAGAAAATGAGATTTTTCATCAATATCGAACAACGGATAGAACACGAATCAAACACTTTACTTCTACACTCAAATCGGCAGTTAGCCAAGTGGACAGCGGAGTGTTAGGTGAAATCCGTCCAAAGTGAACGAAGACGCAAATATCATCAGGCACGTTTTTGACCTTAGTATTTTGTACCTTAATTACATTAAGCAAAACAAGAACTATCACTCGCAAATATTATTTAGGATTATTGGTGCGGTTAAAACGTCAAAAAATGAAAAAGTGGAATCGGAAAATGAGCCGCTTTTGATGCTTATGACAGACTGTTCGACAAAAAGACATCAAATTGTTCAAGACAAGTTTGGATTGGTGTATCATAGCAAGAAGATACTCTGTTGACGAATAAAGCAGATGTTCGCCTTAAATGTGTTGCTTCATTAAACGACACTTGGACATATTTAGTGATCTGAGCTTACAATTCGTTTTCTTGATTTGATATCGATTAGTGCTACCAAATGTAACATATATACGGGTGTTTGCATAAGATGTAACCTGTATGTTAACAGCTTCGAAGTACTGCTAACCTCATAAAAAGTATGTGTGCGTTTAAGTTATACACATCACAACCGTTCATATGATGATTATATTTAAATGCATAATATAACAATATTAAAATTGCCCGTATTATTTAAATATATTATTGATAACAACGTCTAAAAGGTATACACATTGTTCACAATTATATTGCTTAATGTTTGTATTTTTCGCTGTTACTTTACTACAAAACACATTTTCACAATTAAGAACAAAAAATAACTTATATCCCATAAGTATATAGAAGTAGATAACATCTATATTTTACAGCTATATACCATCAGAACATTTGGTCTCCGTCTATCAACAAAGTTAAAGCAAATTATGTTTGGCCTGTGGATACGAGTGTAACATGTTCGAAACATGTCTAGCTGACACAGTATAATATGTCCTTCCGTGTATAAGTCAACCTTCCGTTATACGATTTGTCGATAACTCGTTAGAAATTATATTAATTAATCCATAAACGCTCCATCTCCTTGGTGTTATAGAAAGCTCGCTATATGTGATAAAGAAATGAAACAAGGATTAATCTAACTCTCAAATAATCACAGCGCTTCTCCACTACCGTAATTTTTAGGGATATCGCTCCAGACAAGGCATTAAAAAGCTTCATATCATGAGCTAACAAGAATGAAACACGACTATTTCAAAGACAGGGTATTCTTATTTACCTTAGTCTTGAAGAGTAAGTCAACAAAGAATTCTGGAAGCCTTAATTTATTGGAAAAAAGCTCTAAAATATGAAGCTGTATTGCAATGAAGTAACAACAAATCGAATTAATGAACATCACTTGAACAACAAATAAAACAATCTGGTATAAGGTATGCATAGCATAAATGAGGCTATTCTAAAGAGCACACGTCATTATCGTATTTGTAGAAATGACTGAAACTAGCTATATAACGTATGTGAGAGAGAGAATGCAGGAAAAGATCCAAAGGTGGGCTAATCTAATCACATATACGTTTCTAAACCTTTTTAATAGCCCTCAAATAGAAGAGTAAATCCTTAGCAAAAATATGCAAATACTACTGACAACAAGGACATATTAGTACAGCCAGTCTTAGTCTTATCAACACTATATCTAGTTCAGCTATTTCGTACCTCAATCAACACTATATTATAATATCCAGTTTTACTCCTATCAACAGTAAATCTAGTTCAGCTATTTCGTACCTCAACCAATTATATATTAATACGGCAATTTTTACACCTATCAACAGTATATATAGTCTAGCTATTTCGCACTAAAATCAACAATATATTAATACAGCCAGTTGTACTCCTATCAACAGTATATCTATTTCGTCCCTCAACCAAATATTAATACAGCCAGTTTTACTTTTATCAACAGTATATCTAGTACAGCTAGTTTGTACCTCAATCAAAAAAATATTAATACAGCCATTTTTACTCCTATCAACAGTGTATCTTATTCAGCTATTTCGTACCTCAATAAGCAATATATTTATACAGCCATTTTTACTCCTATCAACAGTATATCTAGTTCAGCTATTTCGTACCTCAATCAACAATCTATTGATACAGCCAGTTTTACTCCTATCAACAGTATATCTAGTACAGCTAGTTTGTACCTCAATCAATAGTATATTAATACAGCCAGTGTTACTCCTATCAACAGTATATCTAGTTCAGCTATTTCGTACCTCAATGAACAGTATATTAATACAGCCAGTTTTACTCCTATCAACAGTATTTCTAGTTCAGCTATTTCGTTCTTCAATCAAGAATATATAAATACATCAAGTTTTACTCCTATCAACAGTAAATGTAGTTCAGCTATTTCGTACCTCAATCAACAAAATATTAATACAGCCATTTTTACTCCTATCAACAGTGTATCTAATTACGCTTTTTTCGTACTTCAATAAGCAATATATTAATACTTACAGTTTTACTCCTATCAACAGTATATCTAGTTTAGCTATTTCCTTCCTCAATCAACAATATATTTATACAGCCAGTTTTACTCCTATCAACAGTAGATCTAGTTCAGCTATTTCGTACCATAATAAGCAAAATATTAATACAGCCAGTTTTACTCCTATCAACAGTGTATCTAGTCTTGCTATTTCGTACCTCAATCGACAGTATATTAATACAGCCAGTGTTACTCATATCAACACTATATCTAGTTCAGCTATTTCGTAGATCAATCAACAATATATAAATACAGCCAGTTTTACTCATATCAACATTATATCCAATACAACTAATTTGTACCTCAGTCATAAGTATATTAATAAAGCCAGTTTTACTCCTATCAACAGTATATTTAGTTCAGCTATTTCGTACCTAAATCAACAATATATTAATACAGCCAGTTTTACTCTTATAAACAGTAAATGATGTTCAGCTATTTCGTACCTCAATCAACAAAATATTAATACAGCCATTTTTACTCCTATCAACAATGTATCTTATTCAGCTATTTCGTACCTAAATTAGCAATATATTAATACATACAGTTTTACTCCTATCAACAGTATATCTAGTCTAACTATTTCGTACCTCAATAAACAATATATTAATACATACAGTTTTACTCCTATCAACAGTATATCAAGTTCAGCTATTTCGTACCTCAACCAGCAAAATATTAATAAAGCCAATTTTACGCCTATCAACAGTATATCTAGTTCAGCTATTTCGTACCTCAATACACCAATATATTAATACAGCCAGTTTTACTTTTATCAACAGCGTATCTTGTTCAGCTATTTCGTACCTCAATCAACAATGTATTAATACAGCCAGTTTTACGCCTATCAACATTATATCTAGTTCAGCTATTTCGTACCTCAATAAACAAAATCTTTATGAAGCCAGTTTTACTACTATCAACAGTATATCTGGTTCAGCTATTTCGTCCCTCAATCAACAGTATATTAATACAGCCAGTGTTACTCCTATCAACAGTATATCTTTTTCAGCGATTTCATACCTCAATCACCAATATAGTGATATAGCCATTTTTATACCTATAAACAGTATATCTTGTTCAGCTATTTCGTACCTCAATCAACAAAATATCAATACAACCAGTTTTACTCTTATCAACAGTATATCTAGTTCAGCTTTTTCGTACCTCAATAAGCAATATATTAATACAGCCAGTTTTACTCCTATCAACAGTATATCAAGTTCAGCCATTTCGTACCTCAGTCAACTATATATTATACAGCCAGTTTTACTCCTATCAACAGTATATCTAGTACAGCTATTTTGTACCTCAATCAATAGTATATACATACAGCCAGTTTTACTCCTATCAACAGTATATCTAGTTAAGCTATTTCGTACCTTAATCAACAATATATTAATACAGCCAGTTGTACTCCTATCAACAGTAGATCTAGTCTTGCTATTTCGTACCTCAATTAGCAAAACATTAATACAGCCAGTGTTACTCATATCAAAAGTATATCAAGTTCAGCTATTTCGTACATCAATCAACAATATATTTATAAAGGCAGTTTTACTCCTATCAACAGTATATCTGGTTCAGCTATTTCGTTCCTCAATCAACAATATATTAATACAGCCAGTGTTACTCCTATCAACAGTATATCTTGTTCAGCTATTTCGTACCTCAATCACCAATATATTGATATAACCATTTTTATAGCTATTAACAGTATATCTTGTTCCGCTATTTCGTACATCAATCAACAAAATATCAATACAGCCAGTTTGACTCCTATCAACAGTATATCTAGTTCAGCTTTTTCGTACCTCAATAAGCAATATATTATACAGCCAGTTTTACTCCTATCAACAATATATCTAGTACAGCTATTTCGTACCTCAGTCAATAGTATATACATACAGCCAGTTTTTCTCTTATCAACAGTATATCTAGTTCAGCTATTTCGTACCTCAATCAACAATATATTAATACAGCCATTTTTACTCCTATTAACAGTATACCTTGTTCACCTATTTTGTACCTCAATCAAAAAAATATTAATACGGCCAGTTATAATCCTATCAACAGTATATCTAGGTCAGCTTTTTCGTACCTCGATTAACAATATATTAGCACAGTCAGTTTTACTCCTATCAACACTATATCTAGTTCAGCTATTTCGTTCCTCCATCAACAATATAGTAATACAGCCAGTTTTACTCATATCAACAGTATATCTAGTTCAGCTATTTCGTACCTCAATACACCAATATATTAATACAGCCGGTTTTACTTTTATCAACAGCGTATCTTGTTCAGCTATTTCGTACCTCAATCAACAATATATTAATACAACCAGTCTTACTCTTATCAACAGTGTATCTAGTTCAGCTATTTCGTACCTCAATCAACAGTATATCTAGTTCAGGCATTTTTTACCCATAATCAATGCAATACTTAGTTAAGCGATGTTGTACCCCTTATCAACTACATATACAGTATAGTAGTTTCATACCGCATCAACATTATATGTATTGCAGTTAAACTGCGTTAAGCATCTTTTCGACCTATTACATATCCCAACCATCATTTCATATTGAAATATATTATATATGGAGAAAAATGGGGAAGCCGGTGATAATATATTATCTTTTAACCTAGAATCTTTGATAACAATTTTAAGAGATACAATTTTATTTTAAACGAAATGATCGAAGTGAGAAGAAAATAAATCCTTATATAATAGACGTTATATAACAGTAAACATATATTCTTACGGTCTATTTTTATTTCCCAAACTACGCTTTTAGCTTTAATATATAATAATGGAAACCATATATGAAAGTTAATGGCTCTCTTTAATACGGGTTTCACAAACATATTATCATGATAAATTACATGACACCATCGGATAATGATATTCTTTTAATTATAAATACCGCGAGCAGAACACCAAAACAGATATTCGGCTCATTAATATGAATGCATATCGATACAACGCATCTAATTCGCTACACAAAACATTTTACAAATAAAAATTAAATTTTATTGAAATGTGTCATAATTATAGGGGAATTTTACAAAGAGATAACACAATATCTAAGCAAGGAAAACACACAAAGTCGTTTTGAAGGACGACAAATTGATGTAATTATCATGCAGATTTAATGTATATTTGCAACGAAAACTACGTCAGATTAATTAGATACATCCCATTCCAACTCTAAAAATTGATTTTAAATGCGAAACATGTAAGCTTATTACTTCTTTTAATATCACGACTATTTTAAATATTGACATGTGCACTAGTTTTTGTCTGTGTTCCCTAAGGAATCACCACTTATAGAACTATTCTAATGGCGTTTAAGTTTTTTACAAGATGGATGTATTTTCAGTTAAATGATAAAGAATATTATGAGAAGATTAAAGATTATGAATCAGACGATCACAGTTAAGTTACTTAAATAGAGTATTTATCACATATTATTTTACATTGGATTTAGAGACGACTATATTTAATTCTACTGTAAAATTAGACGTAGGCATGTGTACCACGGAAGATTAGTTGTCATGAAGAAAATATGATCATAGCAGATTCGCCTGACGCTATGCCCAGATAGAGCTCAAATAAAAGTTAGTACAGTTGAGATAGTTAGACAAGTTCTTATAATTGGAAATTAGTTATTTTAAAGTAAATGTGAATGGACACTCATCCCGTACGTTTCTCTATTTCAGTAGTATTTCCGAATAGCTATACATATTTACAAAATCCAATAGAATCCTATTCTCGTGTGTTCCTTTGTCTATCAAATATTTTTTTGTTGCTGAATTTCCCAAATTAACTGTTTTTTGTCTATAATGTTATTACATTTACGAGTACTTTACAGCGTCATAGATGTAACTCTATGAAGCATATATTACAGTTATCTTAACTAAAATTCTGGTCCATCATTGTCATCGTCATCATCATCATCATCATCATCATTTTATAGAAATCTCAGCTTTTGGGTATTTTTAGTTAGAGTTTTCTTTTTTGAACATCATGTCTATGCCTTTGACTGCTAACATTAAACCTGTACCCACACACTTTCGCCGTTCTTGACAGGCAATTCTTTTTCCAGGACCGGAAAATAAATTGCACCGTCATTCTGTTTAGTTTATTTATGGTAGTTTTTCAAATAGTGGTAAGCGGGTATCACATTTACTTCTTTACATTTCGATAGTCTATCTAATTTCCATTTAAGATCTTAATGTTTTTTCTTTTTTTCTGCTAAACTATATATCGAACGGGCAGGCTATAACAATGATTAAGTAAGTCCTCTTGTGTTTGTTTAGAAAGATGAAGTCGTGTTTGGAATGTTCAAGAACCTTATCAGTTTCTCTGTGAATGCCCCAAAGAAGTTTGACATTGTCGTTTTCCTGCACAACTTCTGGTTTATGATCATACCACCTCTCATTGGGATTAAATTCATGAAGTGTTCATATATTCTAATATAGTACCTGAGCGATTTTGTCGTGTATCCATCTTTTATCATGATGTTGTACTAGAATAAGACATTCAGATAAAATATGTGCTAATGTTTATTCCATTTCATAACACAATCGGCATATTGGGTATTCTGCACATTCGTCAATGTAATGTTTGATGGACCTAGTGCGAGTGGCTTGTTACTGGGCTGTCATAAAGGTACTCGTATTAGATCTTTGGGATAATCCGTAGCCCACTAATCCCAGCTGTCATTATCTGTAAATGCAGTATTCTTAACGAATACACTGTGGAATTTCTTTCCAGAATAATTTTATCTCTCTCTCTGGTAACCGTTCGTGTTTTTTCACTGCACGAACAAGAATCTCATTACTTTCAGAAAAATACATATTGACAACCTCTTCAACAATAAGTCAACCTGGACCACCTTCTTTTCTAGGTGGATACCATCGATATGTATTTTCTTTTTTTTGCAAACGCTCCATAAATTGTACGCATTTATCTGTCGTTTTGTATTCAAACATTTTAGTTGACTGAACATTCCAGTCAAGTATACTGTAGTATATCGAATGATAGCTACGGCTCTGACATTAATAGCATAGATTGTATTTCGACTGTTGAAGTGTAATTCAAGAATAATCTTTACTCTTCTGTTGTACTCAGTTGCGCCCTACTTTTTCCTTTCCTTCTGTTTAAGTTCATCTGCCTCCAGTATTACTAAGTAGTTGTGGCTCTTCTCACTGTTTACAATCTCTATCAACTCTGTTGTTGGAAGATCAAAGCCATCTGAGTAGGCAGGTTTACCTCTTTTTATGACAACAATAGGACATTTAATTTTAGGAAATGTAGTATCGTGCCTTTCGGGCATTTGTAAACGACAACATAAGAAGAGACCTGACATCGTCCATAAACGTCCCATGACCCTTGGCAAAAATGAACAAGAACGAAGGCAACATGAAGGATACATATAGTCTCTATACCGTGTCAATCGAGCAGACGATGATGACAAGCACATTTATCGAAACTAAAGTAAAGAAACGCGAGGGAATTGGTCTAGTGATGCGCAGTGAATGTCATCAACACTTTAGATGAAACGAAATAACCGAAAGAACATTAGAAGGCGAAATTAACATAACTGGTTTAAGACTCCTTACAGAGAAGAAAAAGGGAAGCAGCAGTTTTATCGGTGAAGCGCACTTTCGATTCCTCATCTTTTCTTTAAAAGGAAAAGCCCCACGATCTATTTGAACCGAGAGGATCCCCGCCCACGTGACAGTGATGCGTGTGGAGGAAAAGAAAAAAAAAGCAGAGACACATGCAACCATAGAAAGAAGGACGAGGTATCACCGTTCAACCGTAGACACCTGTTCGCGCGTTATATTCTGACAGCTCCCCTGAAAAAGAGAGAATAAGACCTAGAAACAGATTCTGATTCCGACAAATCGAAAGAACCAGGCTCCTAAATGTGAAGTCTATTTTCCCCACCCATTCTGCAGACGACGTAAGTGAGTCTTCACTTATGTATTTTGTAAAAAAAAAGAAAGGGGAAACACAGATTCGTCCTTGACTGAAACAACAATTCGAATTAATTGTTTAATCGTTTACTTTGAGGGTTCCCCTTGAAATCAGAGGATCCCCATGGGCATATTGCATACATAAATGATTGACAATAATAGACTGTATTCCCTCTCCTTATCATACGTACGCCCGCGTACACTCAATAGAGGTAGGGAGGGGGGTAGTGTCGTGCCTTTCGTGCATTTGTAAACGGCAACAATGTTTACAACCGAGATACAGATAGTATCCGAATTACCTCCCTTACATTAGTCATGCTCTAGTTATCTCCCTTGTATATTTCTCATTCTATATAATAAACGCTGACGTGTCGATCGGCCTCTTACGAATGTAGCGCCCAGAGCGCACTCATCAACTGTCTTATGTATTTCTGTGTTACTACATGAATTGTAATGTAGGTTATCCCGTTACAGCCTCGAACCTGACAGTAACGGAACCACAATAACAACCGACACAGCAGCAACGTTCAAGGAAATACCATTCGTATGTCATCACTAAATAATTTAACCGTATTCAATACGGTATCATGTTTGGTGTCATTCTTTTCAAAAGTTTACGGTCATCCATGAATAGTAAGTAGTTTACTGTAGAAACCCATTGTAGTGCATATCCTTCCTTCACATTACGCAAGAGAAGTGTCATTTAGATCAAACTAATGATAAAAAGGTATGGGGTAGGACTATCGACCTGGAAAATCCCTCTACTGATTTTCACTTTACCTAATTCAATACCTCCTGAAGTTTTATCGAGTTGTGTATATCTATCATTTAGGCACCTTGTGAACTGCTTTCTTATAATACGCGCACTCAATTGCAAGGTTAGTAGTTATTTGTTTGCAGTTTTCTCAGGATAATTCTATCAGTCAGAAGCTGATCATTGGCAAGTGATTGGGCTAGATTATGTCACTTTATCTTTTTTCTTATCTTTGATTATCAAGACTGTAGTGTTTTTGTCTGCCATTCCAGGAAGCTACCTGTCGTCAAACACTCATTAATCATTTCTGGAAGAAGTAAGTGCAGAGCCGGGAAGTTTATCTCTGGGCTCTGTCAGGTCAAGGTGCTTTCAAATTGAAAGCTTTTTATCCAGTTTTTCAGCGTCTCAGCAGTGACTGTTATATTTGTTTGTCCGTCTACTCTAGACGACACTTCATTTAAATATATTTTCTCCAATCTTCATCATTTTCATGCTTTACTTCCTTTTTCCAAATGTCTTTCCAGAATGCACGACCTTGACCAGCATCAGGTTTAACGGCATTCCTTCTTTCTCGTTATTCTCAAACAGTCTATGTTGCTGATACTAACCATTTTGTCGCTGTAACGTGTAACTTTTGCAGTCTTAGTTACGACACGCTGTTTCAGTTCTTCAATTACACACATGTAACCATATTCAGTGTATGTCGAACTTACATAAATAAATCTTTCACAAGTGCTTTGACTTTTTAAGTTTGCAATATTCGACAGCTTGTACTTTACTTAAACCGTTTCTAAGTTATTTATCTGATCATGTACACGTTACCTCCACCATGGCTTTTGATTACTTCTTTTTCCGCTTTTCTATTTCTAATAGATTTTACACAGTATTGCCAGCAACTTGAATAACTTTATTACACTGATAAAAATTGTATACTAATAAAAAGTGCAAGCATTCATTTACTTAAGTGGTGACAGTTTTAAGTCTGAATTGCCAGCTCTTAGCTCTTCGTTTGATACATTTTTTCTTCTGTCATGCCATGTTCTATCATATGTTTATGATTGCATCTGTGGAAACGACCTGATATACATTCGTTACAACATGAGTAATTAAAATACCTTATTTCCATCTCTTTTGGCGAGCTTAAATTCCTCTGTTCTGTACCTGAACAATTGATGAAATATTTTTGTTCGAACGTAGAACATTAAAGCGTTAAGTGATCGGACATACTGTTTATTGTTTTAGAACGCATTGTTGTGATTGGTTATTTAGTTATTATTAAACATAATAAGCCGATATAACGTCGTAAAATGCAATTTAATTTTACTAACTGTTTAATTTTAAAGCTATACTTCTTTCATCAGAATTTCAAATAAAGTCTCATTAAATACTTTTTTCAAATCGTCTGTTGTTGAACCAAATCATTGATGAAAGTGTTAGTTTTAGTCTGGACGTAAACAATCATAGCGTGAAGTGATAAGAAATAGTTTTCCTGTTTTAGAAAGCAGTGGTGTTAATCATTATTTGAATATTATTTAAAATGATAAGCCGATAGAACGTCATACAATGCAATTCATGTTCATTTTTAAAATTTAATTTCCCAAGCTATACTTCTTAATCATAAGTTCCTGAATGGAATCGACGCGACACAGACGTCCAAGAAAGATGGTCTAATTAGAGACTCAACTTAAAGTGTTAAGTTGAGTCTCTAATTAGACGAGAATGAGCCAACCGTCCCCCTCTCGCCCAAGTCAATGATTGTGAGGAAACTGGAGCCATAGACCAATACATCTTGAAAACGGCAATTTATCTTCTACGCATTACTACAAAAAAACATGAATACACCTTCTGAACCTGTTTCAAGAAATCTGCATTTCGAATTACTTTTGTGGAATAAAATGGTGTATCCACATATACAGCACTATTATGATCACGGAGAAAAAAATAACGCAACTAAGTGAGAAGTCTACGGAACAATCAAAGGTGATCTCAAATCAGAAATCTATATGACGACCACAACGATGAACGAACGAATGAAATAAAATCAAGGGTACATTTCTCTTATATTGAAATGAACTTTTACACGTTCAAAAGAAAATATACATTTAGGTATTAAAAAGAATCGAGCGATTGAATACGTCTGCCCACGCTGTACAAAACCCAGATTCACACAGGAATATGAATGTAAAAAGCACTGTATCACAGTTGGACTTGTAGACCGAAAAGAGTGTATTGGGAGGTTAAATGGTTTACATACATTGAAGTAACGTTACAACATTTCGACTTTTAAATGCGTCACATGGTGTGTTTTGATGAGGGTAATTACCTACGAGAGGTGTAATACGTGACAACGGCGTATGTGGCATAGAACGTTAAAATCGCGTAAGTTAAAGAAGAACGCGAAAAAGGCGTGAATTAAAGAAAGACGTAGAACTGTTTTCTTAAGTGTGTAAAACGATTTAGCAACGACGATGATCTCAATGATGTAACATTATTATTATTATTATTATTATTATTATTATTATTATTATTATTATTATTATTATTATTATCATAATTACTTAGTGTAGTTTTTATATTATGAGGCGCCCTGTATGCCTAAAAGCGTGCAGGCCCACTAGTTTTGATTGTGAGAGGGGAGGTCTTTGTTCGAGTTAAGTGCAGGTCGAAATGGCCTCCATTTTGGGACAAATAAATGTGTCTCAGACTGAGTAATCCCAAGAAGTCACAACAACTGGTGACACCTGACCGACTTAAAAAGTGGATGTTCAATAAAGGTCAGGCCAGTTCTGGTTATGATTTGTATGACAGGACACGGGACTGTGAAGTCACTCCTTCTTCGTGAGAAACTAAGGTTTTAAAGATAGTTACGAGTTTGGAAGTGAGCCGGATGGTCGACCTCTTTGTGAGTCCTAAAATGAAACAGAAGGGCTTTGGAAGTGAGAGCGTAGGGTCGACGATGTAGTCGCTCATTGTATTGTTTGGATCTCCTTGAGATCCAGCAGAAAATCGAGCGAACAAATGGGAACAAAACCTTCCGCAATTTTGCATGAAGTTGTAACTTTGGTCAGATTAGAAAGTGACATTCTCCGATGTTTGAAAATCATCTGGTAAGCCCCCCAGGGGGCACAAGGCCCCGAAATGGAAAAAAATGAGATTTTCCAACATAACTTTTCATCCATCCATTCAATTTCTCTGTATCTTTGCCAAAATGTGGAGGCAATTGTTCCTAATACAAAATAAGTATCGCTGACCTTGGAAAAATCTGGTTCGCGCCACCAGGGGGTCAAAAGCACCCAAAATTGAAAAAAATGAACCTTTTCTCCCATAACGTTTGATCCATCTATTCAATTTTTCTTAAACTTGGCCAAAATGAAGAGGCAATTGTTCTGGATATAAAATAATGTGTGTGTGTGTGTGTGTATATATCAAGAGAGGCGCGAGAGCGATCTATCCCTTAATATACTGAAGAATAGTCTATGCTGGAAATCTCATTTCTTTGATCAATCATAACTCAAAGACCAAGAAACCAAATTAGTTAAACCTTTGCACAAAAGGTTTATTTTAAAGGTTCTATAAGTGTGTTGAATTTCAGCATCATAAGTCAAGGCAACCCAGAGATCCAGAAAGTTCAATCATGAAATCGTGTTATCCCTCTGTACGTACGCATGTGCCACCCTGTATCTCATCGACTATTTGAGGGATTCAGCTGATTTTTGGCAGATATAGAGGTTCTAGGGTCTAGTGAATGGCATTTTAATTTCAGTTCACCATATACCTTGATTAGTAAAACTACCAACTATATCCGTTATGAGAAGGCATTGTATTGAGGCATAGCCTTTACAAAAGTAGTGACATTCCATGAAAAATGCCAGTATACTGAAATCATATGCCCTTCATAGGATTAAGATGAACATGTATATGCACTAAATGTACAAAAGCAAGGTAATTCCCAAATTTTGTCGTCTTTCTATTGTTTCATGTCTCAATTTAAACGAATTGGATTTATCGCGATTTGCATTCGAACTATTCATATATATACATATATATATATATATATATATATATATATATTTATATGAAAAAATGGTATGTATATGTATTTCAAAGTATAGGATTTACTGGTAAGTTATTGAACTACTATTGATGGCTCTTGGAACATGGCTGCAACATGTAAGCGTGAATAATGTGGGCTACATGCAGTTTTATTTATTCAATACAAACGCCGAAAAGAGGGTTCCTACAGTTTACTATCTATTGAGTATTCAAAAGTGGTCTCAGGTTCCATAATATACCCATAACTTTCTAAATTAAAATTCACATATTGCAGATTGTAATGAAATTTGATCCATCTTAATTATAGACCATTTCAGCAACATATTCTATATATAAATTTCTCTTTTACACCCAATATGCTTAAGTTTTACAATTAATACATTTACACGTAGGAAAAAAATATAATGGATTCTGATACACATTTGAATGACGATTTTAGACATAAGGGTGTCTATGATTATATCTCGGAAAGGGGATATCAAAGCGATGCAATCATTAAAATATTCGTCGAAGCCTTGTCAGAAATATACAACCTACTTGAAAAAGGGGCGTAGACAACCTTTTGTGTTTGAAGTCGAACAATAAAATAGTTCCTATTCATGTGAGAAAACATTGTTAGTTCAACGTTACAAATTATTGAGGCTACTACCAGAAGCGGCATCATCATTGAGATCTGCGCAGCGAGATGTCTGTTTATATTAATTTTAAATTTCTGCATGTCAGTACTGTCGGGAAAAGAGAGGTCAGGGAGGGAGTTCTAGAGGCCAGCAGCACGAGGAAGGAAGCTATTTGAGTAGAAAGCCCTCCGGCATATGGGGACCTTCACAGTGAATGGATGGAAGTTAGCTGATTGTAGAGTGGGTCTAATGAATTTACGTCGAGGGTGCACCAGAGTAGCCAGTTCATCGAAGCATAATCCATTGAAGTTTTTGTAAAACAAGCACAAGGATGCTACATTGCGGCGATGGGATAGGGACTGGAGCTTGGTTGACAGTGAGGGACCGATTAGGTTGGCGTCTTTTTTTTCGGTCTTGTCAAGGAGGGAGAGACTAGTAGATGATGCACCAGCCCAGATGTAGCAACACTACTCCATGCCTGGGCGGATGGTGGCTTTGTAGAGATAGAGGATGATGTCAGGTGTGATGAGTTTACTAGCTCGGTAAAGGGAGCCAACCTTATTTGTGGCAGCTGTGAAGGTTAGGCCGAGGAGTTTGAATGATGAACTCTCAGGGAGAGTGTTATTTTCCATATATACAATAGCGGTAAAATAACAATTCCCGCTAGGATTAATACATACATTTTATCGTCAAGGCAATAATTACTTTAGACATTAAGTCTGACATTACAAGTTATGTGTAAGACGTCTTTTAAATTTACGAATCAATTCGAATGAGGAAGAATTGCACATTGCTTCACTTCTATTTGGATTTTTTTTTACTGCAAAAGTAATCGATATTTTATTGTTGTTTCCGTGATGTTCGTTTTAATATTGCCATCTCATATCATCAGTCGTACATAGACTATGATATTATTTATTGCATAAAGGTTGGAGGAGTGACTCTCTACATACGTAAACATATTCATGATTTGTGGCAATTTGAAATACAATAAAATATTGTCTTAACGTCAGTTCCTTCGTATATAATGTATATAGCTGTGCTGAGTTTTATATAAGGGGGGTTGATAAATGTAGGATTAAAGGTTACACTATAATTTGTAAAACGCTATATATATACTTACTGAAAATACGCATGCACATATGATGTACGATATTTAATTTATCTACAAATACTGCCCTTACAGAGTCCATCACGTAGCAGGGGTTGTCAAATAATAGTAACTAATATCGTGAACGTCATACAAATTTAATGGTGCAATAAATGGAGTAACATAACACAACACAAGATATACATTGACTCAATGATCACACCTTGTGTACTTCTGACTAACGGTAAATAAAAAGATTGGCATGTGAGATTATTTTAGGGCACATCTATAGCGGTTCATTACCAAAAAATGCCATATTGAATTGCATCGCGTTGACACGATTGGCAAGTTAATCAGGAATCTTAAAGCTTTATTTAATCCAGAACATTTATCTCAGTATCGCTTGTAGAAAAATGTACACTCGGAATACAGCAAACGTATTGTAATATTGTTAGATGAGCCGTTTTTCTATTATAAAGTTCAGATGTCAACATGATTATAGAGTTACACCAGGCGTTAGTTGTAAAACAGGTAATTTACGGGCGAATAATTTCTCACAC
Organism: Sepiola atlantica; assembly: GCA_963556195.1. NCBI lineage: Eukaryota > Metazoa > Mollusca > Cephalopoda > Sepiida > Sepiolidae > Sepiola > Sepiola atlantica. The sequence continues at coordinate 54,304,267 of OY744539.1, read as the reverse complement.
TCTCTATGCCGCTGAGGTTACAACAAGAGAAAACGGGTCTGGCATCCTCATTCCGGTGGCTGATATAGC
>OY744539.1:54236698-54289198 GCA_963556195.1 Sepiola atlantica | reverse complement strand
CTGGAACTGGATTACCCTGTAATCGTTGCTTGAAGACCTTAGTTTTTGTGTCCCAGGTATAATAAAGTGGAACGTCCTAGTATAAAAGTGTACGTGCAAAAAAATCTGTTTGACACAATTTGAAGAAAACGGTTAGAGTGGCTGAAGGTGGATTTGCAACTCTATCTGCCGCAGTACTTTCAGTAAAGTATATCCGCTGTCCATTTTCTCGATAGACTGATAGGTGAATAACTGGGGGATGATATACATGTATGTGAAAGTTAAGTATTCTCCACATGGTTTCATTGGTTGATATGTAACGTCCCGTTTCGTATCTTTTAACTTCATCATGAGCATTACTTTCAATGGTGAAGGTAGCTTGATCACTACCTTTATTTACATATTTACAAATGTATTTTATTGATGTCACGCTGTTGCAATATTCAACATTGATATGTGCATCAAAAATCTTACAAAACAGTTTATTAGGTGGTACAACCTATCGGTTGTCTACAGGAACTGTTATGTTGCCAGGTAGGGTAACTGCCGTCTCAAAACCTCCAGCTAAAGGAGATAGTCGTCGATATCGTGGGTAGCCATTTGTATCCGATTGAGTTTCACTCTAGAAGTGTCTGGGATATCTGTTACTGCAGTGTACATCTTTGAGACAGAGTGAACATCTGTTTATGTTTCCACATGGTCCATGAATCATATGGTGCCTAATGATATCATGTGAAAGTGGATCTGCCACTAGATCCGGAATTTCCGCACTGATAACAGAATCTATGTCCGAAGATCTCCATTTTTGTTGCACCTCCATTATGCTCCATCGCCATCTGAAATTTTTGGATGTGTACATTTTCTCTGTGAAGAATGCTTTGCAATGCAAGAACAATATCTAATTTAGTGTTTGAGAAAGAGTTATATGTAATCGCCATATACATTTGCTCGCCAGAAAGATAATCGTAACATAAAACGGGCAGCACTTTTCACTGCCACCATCGGCCGCCACCAGGCATTGGGCTAACGTGACTCAATCGCAGTCATTCTAAAATAGAGAATAGTCTTTATTATTATAAATAATCATATAATAGGCAATTTCGCCCCCTCCCAATACACGTTTTTATTTCGGTTTAGTTTTATTATTTTTACTGTTCGAAATAGTATAATTAACGTTGATGGATTTTCCGCACATTCCTGAGTCTTCTGTCGATTTAAATATATTGTACAATTCAGTGTTTTATCCCCCCCCCCTCGAATACAATATTTTACTTTTCGGTTTATTTATATTTTGTTACTTTTCGAAACAGATCCACCACATCAACCTATCAATCCCGCCACACCCCGCTGCTAGGCATTTGACTCATGTCACTCAATCGCAGTCAATTAAAAAAATAGCGAATAGTCTTCTTTATTGAAAATAATCATATAATCGTCATTTTATTTCACCCCCGACCATTTGAATACAATTTGTAATGCTCTGCAGGTCACATTAATTGTGCCTGTGTTTCAGTGGTGCTCATTTTCCATTTGTCTTTTCAGCCAATGAAAATGGAATTTCTATACAAAGATAATGGGGGGTGGGGTGATTTTACTTGGGCTCTGTAGGCCTCTTTAATTAATCGCTTAGATTTCAATCACCCCCAACATTGGATTAAAAAAAAAATTATTTTTATTGTATTAAATAAACTGTATCCAAATAGTGAACAGTTATTTTAAAAATAAAAAGTTATCATTTAAATGAATAGCCATTAAAAGAATGGGAAAAATACGTGCGAAGGAAGAAGTAAGGAATGTCATTCGGCTCATCTATAACGGTTTTTTTCCGAACGTATTACGTTAGGTCAAATTCTGTAGAAGTAAAGTTTTTAGTTTTTTTTTTAGTAAGTAAAAACGTAATTTTGTATCATATTTTTTATAGTAGACATTTTTCATCTTTGTTATTATTTAATCGGTGTCCTTTAAGTGTAATACTGAGAAGAACGTAAATGAAAAATGTATCTATTCGGTTCTCAAAATAGTCAACAGTTATTTTTGAAATGAAAAGTTATCATTTAAATGAAGAGACATTAAAAGAATGGGAAGAATCCGTGCGAAAGAAAAATTAGCGAATAACATTCTGGCAATCTGTAACCGTTCTTTTTTCTTAACATATATATATATATATATATATATATATATATATATATAATATATATATATATATAATATATATATATATAAAATACATATATATATATAATACATATATATATAATATATATATATATAATATATATGATATAATCATGATTATATATCATATATATATATATATCATATATATATTATATATATATCATATATATATATATCATATATATATCATATATATATATAATATATATATATCATATATATATATCATATATATATATCATATATATATCATATATATATATATATATCATATATCATATATCATATATATATATCATATACATATCATATATATATATATATCATATATCATATATATATATATCATATATATATCATATATATATATCATATATATATCATATATATATATCATATATATATCATATATATATATCATATATATATATGTATATATATCATATATATATCATATATATATATATGTATATATATCATATATATATCATATATATATATATATACATAATATATATATATATATAATATATATACATAATATATATATATATATATACATAATATAGATATATATATCATATATATATATCATATATATATATATATATCATATATATATACATATATGTAGAATAAATATGAAACTAAAAGTGAGCTTTTAGTGAATAGAACCTATAGTGAAATAGTTTAAGCTTAATATACGAAATAGAGCAATTATAAAGAGATATGAACGAAGAGTGATACACATATACGAATGTCCAGATTTATTTCAAACTTCGATTGTTCAGTGCAAGGTATATTCTGTAATAAAAGTATGTTTATTATTCTTTTCTTTAAGCCACAGCTTACTCGAAGTTTGAAATAAATCTGGACATTCGTACATGTTTATCAATCTTTGTTCATCTATCTTCATATATACGAGTATATATATATATATATATATATATATATATATATATATATATATATATACATTAATATACATATATTATTATATTTTGTACTACCTTTATATATACGTGTATATATTAATATATATATATGTATATATATATATATATATATATATATATATATGTATATATATATATATACATATATTTTTATATTTTTTATAATTAGGCAACATTCCTTCGTTTATACATATCTGGTGGAACAGGAGTTCCAACATCTTTTTATTTCTTTTGTGATCCAATTTTTCTATTCGTCGAACGATAGATCTTGTACTGTCAACCATGGAGTGTAGGAAATTTCCATATTTGACGCAAACGTTTTTGACCATCATTGGTCGTCTTCAGGCAGATGATTGATCTATGCAAAATAAAAGTGGTGAATTTATTAAGAAGACGGTTCCATATGATTAAAAGCATTCAACAGCATTTCAACACGCCTTCGAACCCCTCATTACGAGCATGGTTTATGTTGGGCTTTTTTAATTGAATGAACCATGCTTCAATTATGGGGAGGCGAATACCGCAAAATAACACAGCAGGTAGTACATCCATCCTAATATGTCATTTTGCGGAAGTGTATATTTTTACAGAAACTGTGCTAATAATGCTTTAATATATTTCTAGTTATACTTCGATATATTTATCGGTCCGTAAGAAAAACTCTTACAATTGTAATTTATATATAAGAAATAATATTCCATATATAAAGTGTAAGTATGTTATTTCTAAAAATAAACATTTAAGCAAAGGATAGACAATTTTGAATAAATTGTATTTCACTAAATGCTGAAAGGTTGCGAGCTCTTGAAAATATGAACACAGTGAAGGGCGGAGAAAACTGTTGATTATGGGATGAAAAAACACACTGGCGGACAACATCGCCACAGAACACTGGAAGAGTAACTTATAAGAACACATGTTTAATCAAGTCCGGGTGGGGCTGCCTTGACTATTTAATGAGAAACGGAAACTGACAAGATATTCAACAGAATATAGCGAGATACGAGAACTGCTCACAGCCAAATATATCCGGCTTTGATCTGAACATTTGATTCGTAATTTTACCACGTCTTACCTTGAAAACTTTCGTTTAAGAGATTATAAAATATATACGAAACTTATGTAAGTCTCAAAATTACAAACATATCTAATAACTAGAAACGGAAATTTTCATGTTACTTGCTTAAGTATTTCTTAGAAAGAAATGGTACCTTGTTTCTAGAGGCACACCATTGATTATTATATAAGTACACACACATCCACACACACACACACACACACACATATATATATATATATATATATATATATATATCCGACTGTTCAATCAACATTCTCCTCTACCTCTAAAACGTTAAGTTTTTCAAGCAGTGACGATCACTAATACCCCTCTCTATAATTGGACACTCACTTATGTTATAGTTTAAGTTGATTGTGGGTTTTCTGAATTTTGATGGATTCCGGTATTCATCAAGTTGTGTGGGTCTCCAGCTAAAAGGTGCACTATTTCTTGTATGAGCCAGTGTATAGTCGTGTCGATGGGATGTTTTGCGGGATTCTAATACTATGTTATTTTGAATATTTTGTCAATGTTTACTTGTGATGTGAAGTACAATCATGTCAAGTTCCTTTGACACACTATTGTACCGAGACACCCAACACACTCGAGGATGGTGTCTGGTTGGTAGTTCAAACTCTCCAGTAGGCAATTTAAACTCTCCAGTATATTTGTGAGTCGATATATGGTTTGTTAATTTCTTTTCTACTGACAACCTGTTAATGTATTCATATCAATTATTCGAAAAGAATCAGAATCAAAAGAGATGTATATGCCTGGCAAGGCTCAAGCACACACCTACACAACACTAGAATGCACACGGTACAGATAGAAAACAGAGTTCACTTTGCCCAAGCAGACACACCCAGGTGTTGTTTGCAATTCACTTTATGTTAGGAAAACAATGCCAATACAGAAATCGTTAATCCATTTTCACTTGGACATTTTTGCAAAACGGATTTTGCCTTACCACTGTGCGAGGCGACAATAAATCGCGGCTTAAATAATGTTGACGCTTTCAAAAAAAGAATAGTGAATGTATTTGTGATAATATTGTCGAGTGCAAATCCAAACATTGGGCTTTCCTAGGTTAATTCACATTTCTAGATCATCCATGAAGTAGTAATGCGATTCATGTTGGTATTTGCAATTTTCCACCACACAATCACTCGATTACCTTCATTTAATCGTCACGTCAATACATCTAAACAGTTCAAAAGCATCATCATCAATGGCTATTCGGTTTTTTTCTGGAAATATTCCGAACAATGTTTTCCTAGTTTCCTCATGATTCTTTTTTTTACTAAACGTTAGTCGACAATTCGTAATCTAGCTATCAGCACAGATACCAAGTCACACATATAATACATCCATTCCACTTCAATGTATTTTCCTTATCGTGCTTGTAACCAATTTACAGAGTTTAAATCGTTGAACTATTCAGCTTTCTTTATGTTCCCCCTCCAAAGGGGCACCGACTATTTATGACTTTCTAAATTGTCCCATTCAGCGTTCAACTTGTGTCGATATACACTAATAAACCAACATGAGGAAAACTGTCATTAAAGTAAAATTATTTCAGTTTTTATTTGTTTACTATTTTCTTCATTGCATATTGTATTTAATTATTTTTTCTAATTCATTATGTGAAATCAGTTTTTTGGAATATTATTTTTAATCGCGGTTGATGTTCATATTTTGTTTTATACTTCAATGTTTTATTAATATTTGTTCGATTTTGAATCTTATTGTATTGCACTGCCTGATCACGTGATGTTTACATGCTTCAGTGAATCACTTTTTTGAGTATTTTATAAAAGTTAGGATGAAATACATGTTCGTCTGTGTAAAATAATTTATATTTAAAGGAGAGTTATACATATATATATATATATATATATACATAAAGTGAGAGAGGTCTAGGTCAATATATATGTTTGCATATGCTTTCTATTTTGTCATAGACCAACCGTGTCAAAGTAAAACATCGATGATTGTTAACACATAACGCCAGAGCATATATAAATACACAATATTAGTCTACATTCACTTAGGAAATATTTGATTTATTTGTCTGGTCATCTTTTAAAAAAGATCGGAACATTGTTACGGGCCGTTTTAGTTTTACAGAAGACATTTAAAATACGTATGTCACAAATCTATATATATTATATACATGCGGTAGTATTGTCTGTATTTAGGAAGCATGTTCTCATTTATGAATACATTGTTATAAATTACAGTACTCTGATGTCAAATTATGCTTTTTTTATTTTTCTCAATTTGTATAAAAACCATTAGAATAATTGAAAAAGTAATTCTCTATTTTAAACAATGCTTGCATACACACAGCAGTTATATATATATATATATATATATATATATATATATATATATGAAGAAGAATTGAAAGGAATTAGAGTAGCAAAAGCCAAATCAAAATTCAATTCAATTGCTCAGAGCAAGGTATATTCCGCAAAAAGGCAATTTATTCAAGTTAAATTTTCCTTAAGCCAGGCTTTTCAAAGATCAACATCTTATCATCAGAGGAAGTCGCTGGGATAGATAGGTTGGCAAAGGCCAAGATTTAAAATTTGAAAAAATAAAATAAAAGTTGCAGGTAAAGAAACACAGGGCAAAACTCTGCTCGAATGCAAGCAAATGTTCGATTGCTAAAAAGTCCGGTGTCGAAAAGTCCAGCGGAGAGAATGAGATGTAGATAGGTAGGTCGTTAAAGTCACGGGATATTATGAGAGAGGATTCAAAGTTAAATTCCAAGAAGCCACAACTTCAGGTGCGGCGAAAATAGAAAATCCATAGGGTAAAACGTTCAATAAGAGGTACGCTCGTGGATGCAGGCAGGCTCAGAGAAGAGTGAGGTGGAAAATATTCGCCATTAAAAATACTTCCTGGGCTGAGATATCAAGAAAAAGTGTTTTAAAATGGGAAAAAAGTTCGCTTTTAGTACAGCACTTATATATATATATATATATATATATATATATATATATATATATATATATATATATATATATATAATTAACTTATTACAAATATCCAGGGGGTATAAATCCGAAGGAAGTTGAAACCGGGTTTATGAGAGTGCTCAATGAAAATTCAGAGCAAAAAATATTTTTTGTTGGTGATTTTATTATTTTATTAATTGCATATATTTTGTCGCAATTAATGGAATAATAAAATCACCAACAATATATATATATATATATATATATATATATATATATATATTATAGGACTATTCAATCTAGAAAACGGAGCTGTTAAACCTGATAACGTAATATGGGACAAAGGGGAGAAAGTAGCAACCTTAGTTAAACTCAGTGTCCATAATGATGCAGGATTAAACAGAGCTGAAAGGGAGAAAAATCACGAAATACCAAGGTGTTATGCATGACATGAAAAGAAACTGGAATCTTAGGAAAATCTCCATCATACCAGTAATTATAGGAGCTAAAATACTAATGAAACATTTTTTAAAAGCAATCTGGCAAGTATACCCGTTGAACTTAGTGCAAGAGAAATACAAACAATTGCAATTAAAGGAACGGTTAGAATTTTCAAAAGATATCTAGGCTGGAGTATATGAAATAGCCGTTGAATGTCTGGCATTTGGTAGGATGCTCCATCGCTCCACCACTTTTGGAGCTGCCCCCGCTCCTTCCCCAACCCCCAAAATTAGAACTGACTCCTCTCACGCTCCCAATTTTCAAAAAGTAGCCGCTCCAGCTCAAACTCTTATAAAAAAGGAGCGGCTCTTTTCAGCGCTCCATAATGAAAATGTACCTTCTTTCATAAACGTTATATTCTGCCAATGAGTGGTCGAAGGATAGGGGTGGGCGTCAAAGGATCGCGTCAATATGGGTGGGGATGTCACTTTAAGTATAAGACCGTAAGATAATATTTGACAAAATCTCGCTAATATTTTGAGATGTGTTAAAGGTTATAGGAGAACATGTCGGATGAAGCATAGGATTATACGTAAATTTTCGTTTTCTGAGGTATAAAATAGAAATAGAAAAATCACTGAAGTATTTTAAAACAATTTTAATTTTCATTACATTAACAACCTATTTTTTCAGGGGAGGAAAATTTGACCCGATATTTTTCCTATTTTTTTTGGAAGAGAATTTTGATTTTTTTTAAGTAAATAAAGTTTTACTTTTAAACATTATTAGTGATTATTTTCTTTTTAAAAGAACACATTTCTCTGGGAGAGACGAGTCAGCCAGGACAACATTACTCATCGTGTTGTTGTTTAATATTTGTTTGTTTTACGAACGTAACTATATAGTATAATGTATACACCACAGAGAAACGCGCAAGTACTTTCAAACGAATTTAGGAAAACTCGTCAAAGGAAAACTCGGCGCTGTTTCACCTGATAACGTAATATGGGACAAAGGGGAGAAAGTAGCAACCCTAGTTTAACTCAGTGTCCTTAATGATTAAACAGAGCTGAAAAGGAAAAGATTACGAAATACCTAGGTCTTATGCACGACATGAAAAGAAACTGGAATATTAGGAAAATCTCTATCATACCAGTAATGATAGGAGCAAAAAGACTAATGAAAAAAAATTAAAAGCAATCTGACAAGTATATCCGGTGAACCGAGTGCAAGATAAATACAAACAATTGCATTTAAAGAAACGGTTAGAATCTTCAAAAGATATCTAGGCGGGAGTGTCTGAACTAGCCGTTAATGTCTTGCATCCGATAGGATGCCCCATCTCCAGAAAAAAGGAAAGATAAGACAATATATATATATATATATATATATATATATATATATATATGTCAAGTGCATATTATATTCAATAACCATGTTTTTATTTTGTTATTTTTATGTTCATTTTTCACATTTAAAAAAACATAGCATGTTTGTGAGATATATTTTTTTACGGTCCGTTTCATTTGGCTTTGTGCCAAATAATATTTTTATGTTTTAGGTTTTTTGCAAATGTGAATAAATTGAAGTAAAAATAATAAAATAAAAACATTGTTATTGGAATATAATATGAACCTGACTTAGATTTGCTCTGTTGTCACTAATTGACAATCATCGAGCTGAATCTTTTAAGGAGACTGCAAAGTAAAAGGACAGTGAAAGTATATGCTAATACATATATTGTCATAAATAATTATATATATATATATATATATATATGTATATATATATATATATATATATATTCAAAAGTCTACATTTTAGTCACTTTTGCCATTTTCTAAGCTTGCTACAATATTCATTTCTGAAAAAAATCCAACATCGCTTCTATTGATAAAATAATGGCTACTAAGCTTCATTTTGGCATAATAACCTTGTAATTGGCTTACTTAGAAAAGCTCTTAAATGTAATTGTTTTTTTGTTTTTTTAAATATGTCCGTTAGAAAGAACTACAGAATAACGGTGAAAGCAATTTTTTCCTAAAACAAAATACAACTCTTACGATTATAGGCAATTTTCCCCCCGTTTTACATCAGCTTATAAGTGAATAACAAAATAATAAACAATGGTTTTAAAACATAACTCGTTGTCGTAACATTGACTATGAGCTAAATGGTGGGGACTATGAAGAGTACCAATTGATGCGAGTTTACAGGCGGTTTCCTGGCGGCAAAATAGATTTACCAAGTTCCTTTATCAACCGACACAACTGCCTCTAAGTGCGGGATGGTAATACGCTAACCCAGACTTATAACTAAATTGGTGAATGAGTGAAGAGTACCCAACTTTACCCTAACTCATTCTACGGATGTCGGATCTGGGTCAACGGCGGAAAAAAGACTTTTCCATATTAACGCCGTCATATGAAAAGTATTTTCGTAGTTGGTTTGTAGCGATTTTTAAATTTTAGGAAATATGAAGTTCAGAAAAACAATTTATTTTTATGTATAATAAAAAACAAACACACAGAATATTATAACAGACACAAGGTTATAAGTAGTTTCATCGTATGAAGAGCCGTAAATAATAATAGACTCGAAATATAGTTGCCATTTTTGTAAACATGTCGAGAACAAGGCTAGCTTCAGAAAGAACGTAAAATGAAGTAAAATTACAAATAATTCGTTTGCGATTATTAGCAGTATGACGCCGAAATATACTCTACTCGACATAATTAACGTGACTGAAAGAGGGATTAAGAGGAAATCCGGGTATCTTTCAGAATGATCAGTACGCTGAAAACGCTCAAAAAAACAAATATACAACAAATAAAAGTAACTGTCGTCGATAAAAGTTAATTTAAAACTGACCTGTGATATTTGTTTGTATTTTTAAACCATTCCAACTGCTATTTAGTAGAAAGCAATAGTTTTATCACGCGAACTTGCAAAAAAAAAAAAATGGCGCTTGCTCGTAAGACGCTATGATGTCTAAAGAAAACGAGTAAAAAATGAACAAGAAATTTTTTTTACATCTAATAAAACCCCATTTATAGTACGTAAAAATACAAACAAATATCATAGGTAAGTAGACAAATATCTCTTCTCGACGTAGGTTAAACTCACTTGTTGCATATTTATTTTTATAACCCCGTTCTCGTTAGTTTTTTAGACCCCGTCCGCGACTGTACTGATCATTCTGAAAGATACCCGGAAATCCGTGTTTCTCGGCGAGGGACACTATTCTAAAAAGGATCTGAATTTTCAGCTTCTTTTTTATTTAAAACTATATTGCCGATCAAATAAAAGCGATTCTGACTGGAGTCTCTATTTACTTGCCTCCCTTCGATAGTAAAGTTAAACACACTGCCGATGTTTTCGTTTTATGTAGGGCTATTTAGCTCCCCCTAAAATGTAGTACTCTGAATAGGTAAAAAATACAAATTTCCCCAGTAAAGAAAGAATTCTCCAGCATCGACTGAGGACGAGACAGATAAATAAAGTATCATGTCAAGACAGACACTACATTTTCTTGTTAGCCAACTTTGATCGAGTCAATAAATGTAGATAATTGATTGATTAACTCTGGTAAAACTACAAAAAAAACAGGTCCATTTTTAAATACTTTCTAAACATTATTTAACATCATTTTGTTTAACATAATTATTCATTATTTCGAAATTAAATGTGTCGCTTTTGAATAAATCTAAAAGTTGTAAAAAATCGTAGTGTATTTTTAACTAGCCTGATATTAATTTTAGTCATTTTTTGTAAAAACATATTTCGTATTTTTTTATTTTTTTATAAATATTATCGCAGCTTTAACTTTATTTATAAAAAAACAAAAAATAATATTCTAATTTTTCAGGCTATTTCATGTAAAAAAAAAGTTAGCTGTAAAATTAAATATTACAAAAAAAACAAACTAACAATATTTAACGTTCACACGGAAATTAAACAGAAAATGATTACTCGCTTACAAATTTATACAGCTTTTAATGATCTTCATCCAGTGGTTGTTTACCTTGATTCGTGGCCGTTTTCTTATTTTTGTGTATATCAATTTGGGTGTTTTTAGGGTTGTGATTTGGACAATGTATTGTATGTGCAGAAATATATTGATGTCAAAGTCGTTGTTTATTTTATTGTTATACAACTAATATTGTTATACAACTAATATTGTTATACAACTAATATTGTTATACAACTAATATTGTTTCACACAATTAACTCACACCATTTCTTTTCAAAATGCACGCGAAATAAGAAAGTAAACACTTTTAAACAGGTGGCCAGACAACCATATATTCGTGAGCTTCTACGCTCCCCGCCTGACCACTTCATCCCCTCGCACCATGAATAACAGATACCAGTTTATCCCGACAATCAAACGCAATGGAACTAATACAGTTCAGTAAACAGCACGAGTTATTTGCTTTTAATTTTGTAGAGTTACATCTAAGGCAGCGGCAGACAATTTATCAAAGTAACATTTTTGACCAATAGATTAAAATATTTTAATAGAAGATAGTTTCAGAAAAAAACAATTGTGTACATAAGTATTGTTATTACATATCAATAGTCTAATCCTTTAATTACTGTAGAATGTTTTCAGCCAAGATGGCCGCCGACGACATTATTCACGCTTTTTTCGTCGTCTTTTTTTTCCAATTCGCTGGGTTTTTCGAAACTTGTGCCCATTCTATTTTATTTCGCCTTCGTGTTTGTGGCAACACTTAAAATAATTCACAGGGGGGTATTTTTTGGCCACGAAGGCACGTTAATTTTGGAGGCGGTGAGTTACAAAAGAAATTTCAGAAACATGTTTTTCTTTCAGAAAGTATATTTTATTAAAATATTTAAATCTAGGACTCAGAAATGTTACTATAATATGTTGGCTGCACGGCCTTGAATTTAACTCTTCAAAATTGTAAAACAAATAAATATGAAGTTTCTTCAACAACATAAATGTACAAAATCATTGATTTATTTATCATTAACATTGAATATGGACACATTTCGCGACTGGATAACTTTGCCAGCCCCTTCAATTTCACGTATATGGACTGCTGTTTGTAAGCTGGAGTAATGTCTTTCCTGATTATGCTTCTCAACTTGTATGACCTGGATGGACTGTATGGATTCAACAAAAAGTATGTTTTTGGATTGATATGTTTGATGTTATGTATTTTTATGTATTTGTGTATATTATTTTATATATTTTCAAAGCGTAATTTTATTACCTGTAGTAGTATAACTGCGGTACTGGTCCTCTGAAGAGAAGAATTATCTTTGAAAACTCATAAGCTAAGGACTTAAGGATACTTTGCTTGAACTTTGAATTCTAATAAAATCTGATTGACATCTTATTTTATTACTTCATTGTATATTATAATATTAATGCTCTATCCAGTATATTGAGCTTCAGTTTCTTATCCGGATGTTTCACTAATTATAAGATATTAGTTGACGCTTATATCTTTTGTTGGATTGCTTCATATATATACATATATATATATATATATATATATAGGCATGCTTTATTTCCTTAAAACAATACAATTTTTTCAAATACCGATTGCAAGTTGTTATTTCTATGCTGATTATTATTTACGAGTAAGAGTAAAATAAACTCCAAGAAAATTACAGATTCATGAATTTTATAAAGAAGATATTAAGTAAAACATCGATGGGTAATTTAAACTTGGAAAACTAGAAACAAAACAAATGAATAATGTTTAAAGTATCATAACATCTGAATACAAAATATAAAGAAGAATAACAAAATAAAATAAAATAATAAAAAAGCAAAATAAATAAATAAAATAGAAAACACAAATATTCAAGAATGTCAAAACAAATTCATAGAAAACAAAAAAGACAAATTAACGAAAACATCAAACTATTTTTTAGATGCAGAAAAACACCATAGAACACGGAGAATATAAAGATGAAGTAAAAATACCATGAACTGAAAAAAAAGGATATAATGTCAATATTTTAAAGAATCACATGCAGAAATAATACATAAAGTTGAATACCAAAAATACATAGAGAAAACAAGATTGAAAAGAATTACTCAAATTATAAAACAGGCAACCCGATTTTAAAGTTTAGATGATGTTCTATTAAATGAACAAATATGTATAAAGCAAATTATCAAAAGGAACATAGATGATAGGGTTATTTAAAGAAAAACTCTTTTTTACTTCAGTCAACGACTAACTTTGGATAATACAGTAGAAACATATTCTAAATTAGAACGGTGTTGGTAAAAGATAATAGTAGTAATGTTAAGATAATTACACAAAACAAGCCGGTTTGACTGCCCAGGAGGACACAACTTGAGCTAGTTAGGTTAAGTAAAAGAGGAAGCCACAGGCAACAACAAATATGGCCCTTACACTGCGTAAATAGGTACGACTCCGTACCTTGTAATCGACATGTTGGCCGTGTCACATTGCCTGAGTCACATTGTCCGATTTTACGTTTCGCGAGGTATTTTGAACGTATTTCTTTTATTTTCAAGAGCTCTTTAATAGAGAGCCCAGCTTTTTATGACGCATTTCGACGCCTAAACAGGCAACACTGCTCGTCCGTAAATAAACTAACCGGCTGGCTGGTAATGTTGCATAAATGAATACGGATTTTCTTCATCCCCAAAACACGTCAGGTAGAAAATGAGTCCAAGTATCGATGGTTAGCACTTCATATTATATTAAAAGCATGTGCACATCTGTGTATCCCTACTGGCCGTTTAATTTCACTCTCGGTTTACGAAACAGATTATATTCCTCAGTACTTAACCATGGAGATTGTGTTATTGCTTACCAATTAAGTCATTTTAAATAATTTATTAGGGTTGATAATCGGCACTTTGGGGTTACCCTTTTGGCAGCGGGATTATGTCTGCATTTTTTATATTGTATTGTTGGGCTGTTTGTGAACTACTGTAAACTGGTAGAAGTGAATAATTTAAGGTTGAAGTTATTACCTGTTCCAAATAAATTTGGCAGGGCTATCCGCTATCACCGATATTGTATGTGCTTATGTCGGAACCATTAAGGCCAACCCATTTCTGAAACAGATCACTCTGACAGGGGTGTGTACATCGTGTATGCACTTTGCCTATGCTGACGCCGTTACAATGCTTGTAACGGACACCCAGCTACTCAAAGCACTACGCATACCGTTACATCAATAGAAAGATGTTTTGCTATATGTGTTCATTCATACGTATGCTACGTCAAATGAACAGCTATTCAATTATTCTGACGGATCCTTGAGTGGTTGTTTAAACTGTGCTATAAACAACAGGAAAAGTTTGTCTGAACGAAATCTAAGATTATTTAAGAATGACCATGTTGTGGTGGATGCAGATCTTATAGAAGATAACTCTAGTAATCTGCACATTCGTTTCCCTAATAGCATGACCCCCACGGTATCACTCTGAGATTTTGCCACTCTTGGTTTTGTACAAAATTCTATTAAATACAATAAGTTTTTACTAAAAACCCTGAGACATAAGAGCCCAAACAGAGGATTTAAACATTTAGCTATACTTAAACAATCATATATACCCCAGTAATTGATATTTATTTCCGTCGATCCAAGCGCTCGTGGACACACCGCTTAAATATGTGAGTAAATGTTGTTAAAAGAAAATTCACGGAACTAAAACAATGAAGTCTATTACTTTTCGAATTCATATTTTTCTATTAATCTTTGTACAACACTTAGAAAAGAAAATACCTCTGCTAAATGAACAATATTATACCAAAGAAGACGGTGGTGAACATCCTATCACTTTTACATTCATTGTAAAAATCAAAAATTATTTAAATCTAATGATCAAAAGAAAATTGCCATTGAGTTTAAATTTCGACTTAGCATCACTAACATTCCGAATAGCTATGGGGAGTTACAAATTCACTCGACTCAAAGTTTCTGATAGATTAAGCACTACATCGTTACTAGCGTATTTTCTTTTCTACATAGGTAATTCTAGTTCTTCAACATTTGTCGCTTATTCCCATGCAAAACACGAGTAATGTGTTCGCTGGTAGTTAAAGCCTTTTTTTATTTTACATGATATATTTCCTTCATGAACACCATCTACATGCACTTGCGGTTTTCAAAATGTGAGTTCAACTTCCCATTACCGTTAAATGCATGTGTACTTACATAACGAGTGAAGAGAAAAAGTGTGGCAAATTACTGTGTACGTAATACTTTATATTCGACTTTACTACTTCGAATAATATATCAATTCCATGAAGTGTGTGTGTATAGAAATGAAGAACAAAAAAAATATTAGAATAAATCTTCAATTTTCGTGTTTTTATTAACCAACTTTATTCATGTGTGTGATGGAGTTATTTTATTTTAATTTGTGTGTGTATTTGTTGTAGTTGAATAAATACCTACAACAGCCGTACGTTATATATGGTTTGGTAAAGCGTAACATAGTTACGTGACAATAACAGGGAAAACACATCCACCCAACTTCTGTGTAATTTCGGATAGCCTTAATGCTCTATAGAAACACTTCGACTTAAGATGTTAGCAACCTTCACGTGGCCCTCCCAAGAATGTCCGATGTATTTCTCGAAATAATTGTTACTAGAGAGATATCGGGGTAACCAATGTCACCAATAGTATTATCTAACTCATACGAAATGAATGAATGAATGAATGTTCACTTATTCATATTTCATACGCGATCTAGTTATATCTTCTATTCCGTTTCTGTAAGTCTTTTTCTTGAAAAGATAAACCAAATAATAATCACTTTGTTTCCGTATACCCTTTCCTAAAATTCCATCTTCAATAGATAATTTTACAACTATTAAAAATCGATAGGCATCTTCTTCATCTTACTCCCCTCTAGTGAATAGATAATATTACTACTATTAATAATCGACTTACTTTTACTTGTTTTTTTTTTCATAAACTTCGACGGGAGGGAACTAATAAAAAATACTGTTTATACAATATTCATGAATACAAGTAAAGTATTTCACCCCACTTGTATTATTTCATTTCTATTTAGTAGTTAATGATTCAATTTACACTACAAACATAATGTTGGTTGTTATGTTGTGAATAATGAATAGTATATGTAAATCTAATAAGCTGGTGTTGTTGTCGTCTGCTTCTTAAGACGACATCGTTTATCCGATCTTATACACTGGGTGTCAACCGGTGTATCTTCAACTCATTTTCTATGAATGGTAATTATTATTAGTTGTAAATATTTATAAGAGCGGAAGAGAAAAAAATAATTTTATAGAATCGTTCTTTACATGAAAACTAAGTACTCCGTAACCCCTTTGCAATGCACACATATTTTGAAGTCATCAACATGCCAAAAATATATTAATGTATTGTTTTAAGATTATGAATTAAAAGCTATTCGTTTATTCGTTCGAAAGAAAGTCACATAACCCCTTTATCTCGTTCTCTCGCTCTCTACGCTTCTATTTCTGTGCATAAATGAAATGAGTGTTATTAACATTATAATGTAGGCCTGCCCACGTCTGGCAATCAATATTAACTAATTCTGTCAATTTTCTAAGGCTCGACTATATTCGAAGAGAAACCTAACAATCCGAAATAACACCTCAATTATGTATGTCATTGGCAGATAAAACTACGCTCACCTGTGACTTCATTAATTACCTGGTGTAGTAGATTTCTGAAAGATAATGCAACGGAGAAGAGGATAGTAGGCAGATAGGTGTTAGAAACCACATGAATGATGGCCGACTATTTTGCCATGCCCTTGATAACGCTTTTTCTATACTTACATTAAATATTATTTAATCAAATACACATACAGAGGATCCGTCAGATGAATAACATACCAGCGAAAAAAGGCAACTAAAACCAAACCAACTCCAAGATAAATACGTTCTTCACCAAGATAAATTACAATATTTATAAAGACCATTGTACCACGTAGCATCTGTTTTCCCGAGTAAGTAAATAGTCATTTGATACACTAATGTAAAGTAAAGACAATATTTACATGAAACTGAGAAATATTTACATGACCATTATATTGCCAATACTCCAAAGATTAGTCTGTAAAACGGCAAACATATATTCAAAACGTAAACATATTAAAATAAGAATGAGTAATTTTATTTAAGTAGTTTAGAAAAAGATAATAATTTTATCAGCTTATCTATTATATGTCGCTGACCTTTCTGTATATTACCTCATATATTAATGTGTATCACTAATATTATTCTAAACTTCCATGTTTCTTGCTCTAACATAATATGTGCAAATTACCGTTCTAACATTATTTACGTAATTTCATACGGTAAAATGTTATAGATATGTACGATAATCATCATTATCATGAAACATACAATATAATACAGTTATTTTTTATTTTATATGATGTAAAAAATGTAATTTAATTTAAAGATGACGCATGTCATTAACTTATTTCACATGAAGTTAAATCAAATTGAAACAGAAGAAAAATATGTTTCGTTAAGTGAATGTTTCCAATTCTCTATGTATAGAATAACTATATAACACATGTTATTACAGATGCACGCCCCGTCTTATGATTTGTGCTGTATTTTTTATAATTTATCATAATTACAAAGTGTCGAAAGGTAAAAGTGTATGTTCATTATTTTGACGATATTTAGATATAACATATTATTCGAAATAGTCACGATGTTCTACTAGAGTACATTATTAATTTTGTTATTTTGTATTCTGTAGTCTGTATTATTAATAGGAAATACTGCACATGATTGCTAGTCAAGAATAGATATAGGTATATATATATATATATATATATATATATATATATATATATATAAAGAGTATGAGCGAAAGATAGATAGATAGAGAAATAGAGAGAGAGAGGGTGAGAAAGAGAGAGAGAAAGCTATCTCTTTTCCGATCGTGCAGTGACTCCCTGCTCTTAGATACTTGGTCTTCTTTTGATCTTGTTCGATAAGTTTTCAAATATTAACGTCGGAATCTACTTCTATATAATATTTAGTATTAACTCATGTTAGTTTATAAATATAAATACATTTTCCTTACTGGGTCTTGTATTGTATCTGATTGATTCCAACTGTCATGTATAATCCGTTAAATGTAATTAATGTATTATAAATGGTCACATTCGTTCATAAAAATATATTTGTTTCGGGGTAACTTTCTAAATTATCGACACGTAATGTGTTTTTAAAATACACACACCATAGAAAAAGTGGGTATCTTTCTCCATCCAATATTGTACAGCAATTAGAAAAATGAAGCACCTCTGTGTACCCTTTATCAACATTTTGTGTTTTTTAAATAAAGTTGAATGACAATGCCTATTATATATATATCAGGAAAAAGTGTGGCCATTTTCCAGCCTTGTTACGATAAACTCGATTAAGTCGCTCGCATTCATTTTAACGTTGTTAACAGACCATTTGGCGAATGTTCAGCATGCAAGTCACATTCGAGTTCAACATACGGAAAATATGGATTATCTTTCCAAATCGTCTCAGCGTAGCATACGCACGCGTACTTTAACCTTGTATTCATAAACAGACACAAAAGAACTAGATAGACACCTCAGAATAAAATGAACATATTTAAAGTTGCTGCTTCCTTAACTGACAGCTAACATTTTGAGACGTACAAATCAGCACTAAAAGCATTTGAAATATCAATGTGATACTTATTGCAATAGTTTCTGTTTTAGATATCAATATGGCTATCATATAGAACTATTTAAATATTACACCGAAAAAAAAGCTTTACATTTCGCAGAGTTTTTGAAGACACGTATAATAGTTTAGTATAAATGGGGATTAACTCATCATCAAATCGCCACAGACGACACTTTTCTACTGTCTTACTGTTAACCTAGTGATTGTCAAATTCATCAGTGAAATAGAATAATACGTATGTGCTTTAGAGAGCCGTCTTTAGTATTAATGAAATACGGGTGTCTATTAAATGTGTCATTTCTTTTTACTAGGTTGCCTTATCGAAATATGGCATCGACAATCTATAGTTCGACTACTATCGATGCTGGCATAATCAGTAAGGCATTGTTTCGTATGATATAAAATCACAGTTTCAATCCAGACCCAAAGACAAAATATAATTATTATAATTGTATGCACGTATTTCCTTACGGTGAGTAGTTTATTTTAATAGCACATGCATAATCCATTCGTTACTATTTAAATGGTGATTTTTTTTATAATACTATCATTGAAAATATGGATTTCTTTGTAACAATTATTTATCTAAAACACATTACTTAACACTTTGATGGTTTATATCTTGATATGCTTATTCACTGTTTGCCATCCCAAAGTTTTAACACGTATTGTTTATGATGTTCTAAACTTTTGCGCTGATATATTTGCAACATTTATTATCCCTGTAAATTGGATGAAAATAGTGTAAGTCAACAATGACCCGATTTAGTTGTGTATTATATTATTTTTTAACATGGATTCTGTTTCAGATAAAAACATTTAACTAATTGTCGGTATTTAATGAATGTGCCAGCACGCGTTGTTTTCCGCTTGTTGGCATTACGATTTAAATACTGGTGTACCCCGATAATCTAATTGCTGGTGTACCCCAGCGATCTATCAATCGACCTTTATTGTTCCTGATCTTCATAAACAATCCACTGATGACATTGAGTCTGAGATTGGTTTAATTGTTGACGACACTACGCTTTACGCTCGTCATGTTTGCAAAACAGACGTGATTATATCTGAGGCAATTGCTGAATCCTTAACATTTAAAAACTAACTGTTCACTATTCTGCGAAATTTTTCATTCCTACAATAAAAAAAAATTATTACTTTCATAAATCATTACTAAATAAAACACAATAACAATGGCTTTTTTGGGAAAACTTCCCTCACCGTTAAATACTTAGAGAAAATAAACAACACATAAACAAACCGATTACATACATTTATTCTTTACGTTTTTCACATTATTTTACATAAACGACATCAATTACATAATAACAAATATATTACATTTCATCTCTAAAAAATAATATTAAAAAATTACCTTTTCCTTACTAAAACAAAATAAATAAATTTACTTCTACAGATTTTGACCCACCGTAATACTTTACGAAAAAAAAACCCCAACGGATTACATTCAGAAAAAAAACACGGTTACAGATTAGCAGAATGTCATTCCCTAATTCTTGCTTCGCACGGATTCTTCCCACTCTTTTAATGTCTATTAATTTAAATGATAACTTTTCCTTTCCAATAATAACTGTTGACTATTTTGAGAAACTTTTAATTCGTACAATAAAAAACAAACAAATATTATTATTATAAATTATTACTAACTAAAATACAATAAAAATTGCTTCTTTGGGAACAGTTCCCTAACCGTTAAATATTTTGAAAAAAATAAACAAAACATAAACAAACCGAATAGATACATTTTTCCATTACGTTTTTCTCATTATTACACTTAAAGGACACCGATTACATAATAACAAAAATGAAAAATGTCAACTATAAAAACAACGATAAAAACATTAAGTTTTTACTTACTAAAAGAAAAACAAAACACTTTACTTCTACAGAATTTGACCCAACGTAATACGTTCGGAAAAAAAAGGTTATAGATTAGCCCAATGACATTACCTACTTCTTCCTTCGCACGTATTTTTCCCATTCTTTTAATGGCTATTCATTTAAATGATAACTTTTTATTTTCAAAATAACTGTTCACTCTTTTGATACAGTTTATTTCATACAATAAAAATAAATATTATTATTTTTATAAATTATTAATAAATAAATTACACTAACAATTGCTTCCTTGTGAAAAGTTCCCTCAACGTTAAATATTTTGAGAAAATTACCAAAACATACACAAACAGAATAGATACATTTTTTTTTAATCCAATGTTGGGGGGGGGGGATTGAAATCTCAGCGATTAATTAAAGAGGCCGACAGAGCCCCATTAAAATAACCCCACCCACCCCCATTATCTTTGTATAGAAATTCCATTTTCTTTGGCTGAAAAGACAAATGGTCAATGAGCACCACTGAAACACACACATAATTAATGTAACCTGCAGAGCATTACAAATTGTATTCGGATGGTCGGGGGAAAATACAATGACGATTATATGATTATTTTAATAAGGAAGACTATTCGCTATTTTTTTAATTGACTGCGATTGAGTGACATGAGTCAAATGCCTAGGGGCGGGGTGTGGCGGGATTGATAGGTTGATGTGGTGGATCTGTTTTGAAAAGTAACAAAATATAAATACACCGAAAAGAAAAATATTGTATCTGAGGGAGGGGGGCATAAAACACCGAATTGTACAATATATTTAAATCGACAGAAGACTCAGGAATGTGCAGAAAATCCATCAACGTTAATTATACTATTTCGAAAAGTAAAACAAATAAAACAAAACCGAAATAAACAAAAAACATGTATTGGGAGGGGGGATTGCTATTATATGATTATTTATAATAATAAAGACTATTCTCTATTTTTAAATGACTGCGATTGAGTAACATGAGCCAAATGCATGGTGGCGGACGATGGTGACCGTGAAAAGTGCTGCCCGTTTTATGTTACGATTCACCTTCTGGCGAGCAAATGTATGGGGCGATTAGATATAACTCTTTCTCAAACACTAAATTAGATATTGTTCTAGCATTGCAAAGCATGCTTCACAGAGAAAATGTATATATCCAACAATTTCAGATGGCGATGGAGCATAATGGAGGTGCAACAAAAATTGAGATCCTCTGACATAGATTCAGTTATCAGTGTGGAAATTCCGGATCCAGTGGCAGATCCGCTTTTACATGATATCATTAGGCACCATATGATTCATGGACCATGTGGAAACATAAACAGATGTTCACTCTGTCTCAAAGATGAACACTGCAGTAAGAGATATCCCAGACACTTCTTGAGTGAAACTCAATCGGATACAAATGGCTACCCACAATATCGACGACTATCTCCTTTAGCTGGAGGTTTTGAGACGACAGTTACCCTACCTGGCAACATAACAGTTCCTGTAGACAACCGGTGCGTTGTACCACATAATAAACTGCTTTGTAAGATTTTTGATGCACATATCAATGTTAAATCTTGCAACAGCGTGAAATCAATAAAATACATTTGTAAATATGTAAATAAAGGAAGTGATCAAGATACCTTCACAATTGAAAGTAATGCTCATGATGAAGTTAAGAGATACGAAATGGGACGTTACATATCAACCAATGAAACCATTTGGAGGATACTTAACGGTCACATACATGTATATCATCCCCCAGTTATTCACCTATCAGTTCATCTAGAAAATGGACAGCGGATATACTTTACTGAAAGTACTGCGGCAGATAGAGTTTCAAATCGACCTTGAACCACTCTAACAGCTTTCTTCAAATTGTGTCAAACAAATATTTTTGCATGTACACTTTTGTACTCAGAAGTTCCACTATATTATACCTGGGACACAAAAACTAAGGTCTTCAAGCAACGATTACAGGGTAAGCCAGTTCCAGGCTATCCGTGCGTTAAAAAAACAGTTTTGGGCAGGGTATGCACCGTGCATCCAAATCAATTTCACTGCTTCTGTTTTAGACTGCTTCTACACAATGTTAGAGGTACACAGAGCTTTAATGACCTAAAAATGATCAATGGTGAAGTTATGACCACATTCAGGGATGCATGTTGTGCATCTGGACTACTTGAAGATGATAACCACTGGGAAGCTACACTACAGGAGGCATCTATATCTGATCCTGTAAACAATTTAATACATTTATTTGCTATCATGTGCAGTGTCTCATCCAAAACGACTTTGGGATGCACACAAAGAAGCTTTTACTGAAGATTTCCTTCTTAGGAAACGCAATCAACAGCCTGGAGTTGATATAACACGTTCAGACGACATCTTCAATATGGCTTTAGTACATATAGAAGCTATGACTTATAGGATGAATGGTAAAACACTGACAAAATTGGGTCTTACCTCACCTAATCGATCTAATACACATCCGGTCATTACTGCATGGACGCGTGAAATTAGTTATCAAACTCATGAGCAAGCATCAATTGTTCGAGATGGTATCGCACAACTAAATAATGATAGTTAATACTGTAGAAGATCAGCAAGGTGGCCTGATATTCTTTGATGCACCCGGAGGTACACGAATGACATTTGTTACCAAGTTAATTCTTGCTAAAGTTAGGTCAGAAGGCAAAATAGCTGTGGCAGTGGCATCATCGGGCATTGCAGCCACTCTTCTTCCTGGTGGTAGGACAGCTCACTCGACATTTAAGTTGCCATTATCCTTAACAAAAGATGCTGATCCAATTTGTCAAATAGAAAGAGGATCAGATCCAGCTAAAGTTATACATGATTGTTCCTTGATCGTATAGGATGAATGTACAATGGCACATAAACAAGCATTCGAGGCTCTAGATAAAACATTGAGTGATCTCAAGAAACGTTATGTTGTTATGGGTGGCATACCACTTTTATTATCAGGTGACTTCCGACAAACGCTTCCTATTGTTCCACGTGGAAATCCCGCAGACGAGCTTAATGCTTGCATTAAATTGTCATATTTGTGGAAGTATATTAAGACTGTAACGTTATTTACAAACATGCGTGTACATCTCAATAGTGACCCAATGGCTGGTGAGTGTGCCTCCCTACTCCTAAAAATAGGTGATGGCAAGCTTGCAACAACCAACAATGGCACGTTTGTTATTACTCCAGGTATTGGCTCAATTGTTTCATCACTCACAGAACTTAGTAGCAAAGTTTATCCAAATATAGCCGAAAACTATGTGCATCCTGAATGGCTAACGGTGAGAGCAATTCTAGCTACTAAAAATGACATGGTACATGTCATCAATAACAACTGATGAAATTCCAGGTGATGAACAAACTTTCACTTCTGTGGATTCTACTCTCGATGACGACCAGGCTGTACAATACCCTACAGAATTGTTAAATTCATTAGAATTGCTTGGTATGCCAACACACAAATTAATACCCATTATTCCGTCGGATTCTGCAATAGAATTTAAAAGGCTTCAGTTCCCAGCTAAATTTTGTTATGCCATGACAATTAACAAGTCCCAAGAACAATCATTGGCAGTTGTTGGTCTAAACTTGACTTCACCTTGCTTTAGCCATGGGCAGTTTTATGTAGGATGTTCAAGAGTAGGCTATACATATTTGCACCAGAAGGTAAAACATCAATCCTATTTTAATTACTTAAATTACTTCCAGTGAGATGATTTATTTTCTGAATCAATTCATTTAACTTAAAAATTAAAATCAGGCTGTTATATTTCCCCGGGCAACGCCGGGACACGGGTCCTGCTAGTTATATATATAAAAGGAAATAGAATTAAAGGTACAACGGATATACACTAACTAAAGCAAACTAAAACATAACAGTTGAATGAGTTATAGAGTTTCCACTTGTTATTAATATAATATAATATAATATAATATAATATAATATAATATAATATATATATATATTTTTTTCTTTAATAACTAATATAAGTTTGCAAAACATTTATACGGAACAAAACTTAGGTTTAGTATACGGAACGTTTATGTTTTTGTCTTTTGAGGGAAGTGGGGTCTTATAAACTCTGCTGGGAAGCCATGAAATGAAATACTGTCTTGTTTTTAAATTCCCGAAACAGTTTTTCATGGTAAACAACTAATGATCCCTTAACAAATATTAGAAGAAAACTAATATTATAACTGATTGATCTTCCATTGAACGACTTGGGACTTAAGGTTTTTGGGGGTGTTTTTTTTTATATATAGTTTTAATGGTTGAGCAACTTCTGGGACTATATATATATTATTAAAATCTTACTTTCGTTAGCGTCGTTTTATTGTTCTGCTGTGTGTTCAACCTTTCTAACAACGTAAATAGGATATATATATATATATATATATATTTATATATATATATATATTTATATATATATATATATGTAAAGTTATACATTAATGTATAGATTTATGTAGAAATATATGGGTGTATATATATACACATATACACACACACACACACACACATATATATATATATATATATATATATAATTATAATTATGTGATGGTTTTCGTTGACCGAGTTTATATGGCGACTATCTTCATATTCTATATTGACTCTCTAAACTGTGTTCACATCTCCCGACTGTCTGAAATTGTTACTTTTCTGCACTGATGAAAACAGTAAGCTTCAACAGCTCGCGTATGTAGGTATTACTAATTACATATTTATGTATAAAAATGTCATATATAGTAATATATATATATATATATATATATTTATATATGTATATATGTATATGTATATGTATATATATGCATATATGTATGTATATATATATATGCATATATATATATATATGTAATCATATATGTATATATATGTATATATATACATATATCTATCTGTGTATATATGTATATATATATATGTATATATATGTATATATATGTATATACACATACATGTATATGTGTATATATGTATTTATATATGTATATATGTATATATATGTATATATATGTGTATATATGTATTTATATATGTATATATGTATATATATGTATATATATATGTATATATACATATATATATAAGTATATATATATAACATATGTATGTATATATACATATACATATATATATATATACATATGTATATACATATATATATAAATATATGTATATATACATATATATATATATATATAAATATATGTATATACATACACATATATATAAATATATGTATATATATGTATATATACATATACATATATATATCAATCAATACATCATATATATATACATATATATATATGTATATATATATATATATATATATATATATATATATATATATATATATGCTTCATTTAATACTATTGTCTTCGTTTTTATCTTCTCGACGCGGCTAACGAGGTTTCTGATTCCAGGTTGCAGTTTGAACATCATGGCTCCGAGCATTGTTTCGTCAGCCATCATTCAGGCGCTTTCGATCTCGCGATCCTTATCGGAAGTTTTGCGTTATTTTTTATCTTCGTGATGTTATCTTTTATTTTTTATATTACGTGTATTTATCTTAATTCTGGAAGACAGCGTATTTGCCATTATTTAATGACACTTATAAATGTTGGGTTGCAAGTTTATTTAATGCATACGCTTTCTAGGAGGTTTAGTCTGCGTGTACAATTATGTTCATGTCTTATTTTATTGTTAGTTGTTTGTATTTTTAGGGGGGTGAGATGATGTCTCGTTCAATGCTGCTTGCATCCTTTAGGTTCTCAGTAAGACATAGGTGAGAGTTGTGGTTGTGTTGCTGATATATATGCAGTATTTTTTCCGTTTTAGCATTATAACATATTCCTCGACCTGGCATTGGAATGTATACCACATTTTCTGCTCTTAAAGGGTTATAGTGTCATTCTTTTTATTGTTAAGTATGAGGTGTTAAATTTTGTGTAGTAATTTTTTTATTTGATTGTTTGTTGTTGTCCGATGGCTTTAGTTTTTCGGTTTATTATGTGTGTTATAGCTATTCTATCAGGTTTGTACTTACGATGTTTTTGTTTTTTGTCGTTTGGGTGGAAATTGTCGGTTGTATTGTGTATTTTATTCGGATTACTTTTTGTGAATGAATGTTAAATACAACTTTAGTTGTCGGTCAACGTTTCCATTGAAAACATAGTTATACATTAGGTGTTGTTTATATATATATATATATATATATATATATATATATATGTATATATAAACAAATGTATACTTCTATGAAATGACATCTAGTAAAATCAGATTCACTAGATAGCAAAATAGCTCATATAGTATACTCAGTGTTCTTAGTATACTTATCTCGACAATTTGTTCTCGTATTTATCATGGCATAGTCCTATTTTTAACATGTGAACAATAAACACTTAAACACTTTATTTCTGACAAGAAGACCTTATTTGCTAACGAGTTTTTTTTGGATGATTTGTCAGAATGTATTCATAATCTGTCTCTCCCTATATATATATATACATATATATATATATGTGTGTGTGTGTGGGTGTGTGTGTGTGTGTGTGTGGGTGTGTGTGTAAAACATAGAGAGAGACAAATAGAGGGGTATATCTGTCTTGTAGATCAAGCAAACTTTTAAAACTCAAACGTGCCAACGCAAACTCGAAAACATGTCAGAACATGGTTGACGAACTTCTATATTCAGATTCCGCAGGATACTTTTTACCGACTAACGAGAACATGGAACTAATTATAGGCAAGTTATCCAGTGGATTTAACTCTTTCGGTAGGGGCGCCTAAGCCAGTAAGCAATAATCTTACTCCTCCCCAAAGAGAGCCTGGGAGTGTGGACCTACTAGAACTGCACAGGACACACCCATAGACCGGTGGAATCAAGCCCCGAAGGCCAAGACAAGTCATGTCTATGGGGTGCAGTTGATCAAAGGGAAATATTATATTATCATATTTTGTAATACATTTATTTTCCCAATATCCCGCCAGGTACATTAAATTCATACAAGTACATATTGAGAAAAAATAAGTTAGTTGGCGTACGTGTCTTGGGGTTGCCGGAGATAAAGTCGAAAGTAAATAATTATGTTAACTCTGTACTTATAGCTACACCGGAAGATAGTAATTAGCATATCAGTGATTACTGATTATTTAAGAGCTTTTTTTTCTTCTGTGGTTGTCAGTTGTTGTACGTTCTGGCGACAACTACACTATGTGAAAGGTCCTATTTTTGGTTCAAAGATTACGAGTTCTGATGAGCCTGTTCTTTTTTGGTACTTGACTCCTGACAGAGTCGCGATTTAGCAATATTTCGCAACGTTTTGCACTGACCCTACTCTGATCTAGAAGCTACCCCTTGGCATCGAAATATTTTCGACGATATTGTGATTCGGTTATATAACGTTCGGGTTCTTATTTCTTAGTATATTTTTCGTAATATCTTAACAATAAATGTACACTTATAAAAACATATGATATAATTATGATACTCAAATATATACAAACAAATACTTAATAAAATCTTGATAACCAATGCTGTGAGATAATTCAAACACAAAACAGGAAAGATCAATATACAAACCTCAGTCTGCAATCGAAGAAATAACAAATGTTGACCTTTTGACCGTTATGTTAGATAATGAGTTGTTTTTTTATTAAATATCTTTTAACTCAATTGGCAATAATATGAGTGACAATTTATCGGTCGTCAGCAAATGATTATGAATTTGTTTTTTTTAACTAATTGGAAGAAATTAAGCTTTTTAGATAATTCTATCAATTGTCGCCCTTCATTAAAATACGAAAATAGTGTGCTATTCACTGTCAAACATGCTCTAATTAGTAATTAGCAATGTCTTCAAAATGTTTAATGATCTTAAATATGATTAATTCTGTCTGATCAATAATTTCACAAAAATTATATTTTAAGCGTAATAAAAACAAGAATTGTCTTCGCAGTTGCTCGTTCTAAATTAAAGATTTCGAGTTGTCAGGAATGTTAAAAGCCTTAATTTTTAAATGAAATTTAAATTATATTAAAAGAAAAAAGTTCTTAGAGAAAATAAGAATTATATTAAAAATAATACAATTGTAGACATAAAAAACGTAACAAAACGAGAAGATGGTCGTTTATTTAAAAGCATTGGTGAATCAGTATTATAAAATTGAAAATAGAAGTCTTCAGCATTGCAATATTAATTCCCTCCCACTGAAGGTATATGTGACACAAGGTCGGAAAGTGGGAGAAGAACCAACCCAGTTCCATCTAAAGAAGGAGCACTCTGACCTAGCAAAGATAGCCTGGGCAACCCCGTCGGCATTTCCCGGTCAGGGCGATTCAGGCAGCAAGCAATACACTTACTCAACCCCGAAGAGGTGAGGTAAGGCCAAGAAGGGTGAACTTCATTGGACAACCTAGGACAGTATACCTCCACCCGACAGATAAAAAACACCGAAATGGGCCAGTTTCTGCCGGACTGATTGTCGAGAACGAATCCTCAACTAGTATTACACCATCACGACGTCTTTAATCAAGATACTGATCGGACTGGGGTTGGTGTCAGGTATTAAATTTATTTCCCACCGCAGGAATATGTAATACAAGATCGGAAACTGGGAGAAGAGCCACACCAGTGCCCCTAAAAAAAGAGAACTCTTGCCTAGCAAAAATAGCCTGGGCAGCCCCGTCGGAATACCACGGTCAGGTCGCCTCAGGCAGCAAACAATGAACTTATTTTTCACAAAAAAGGAGAGGCAAGGTCTTGCAGGGTACACCTCTTAGGAAAACTCAGAACAGTATACGTCAGCCCGGCAGATAAAAGACTACCGAAATGGGCCAGTTCCTGCTGGACTGATTGTCGAGAACGAATCCTTGACAGGTATTACCTCATCCCGACGGCCTTAATCAACCGAAGTTAATGAGAGACTGAATAGGATGGGGTGTGAGCCCAGCACTTAGAATCAAGTGCTCCTATTCTTCGTGGTGAGTGGAAGAATGCAGAGTGTGTTTAGGTAAGGTGCTATAATAATAGGTATAAAACGTAAATATTAACTATTAAAACAATGTGTGTTGTGTTACTGAGTTGTTTGGTTACCGTCTACTTTGAATAAAAATTACTAAAATGATTCAAAGACGATATTAATATATGTAAAACACATACTTTGAAAATGATGTAAAATTTATAATCTAATTTTCGTTTAATATACTTAAACTAAATAAGTGTATTTGTTTTTAAAGGGCATTTACATGTTCTACTTTATTATCTAATTCTGAAAGAAAAAAACTAAAATCGTGTATTTTCGTTGTCTTAATATCGTTAGAACTATCGGATACAAAAAATTACATAACCATAATTAATATGTAAATAATAAAAACAATGTTTCAATCACATAGAGTTTACTGATGCCTTCAATTGAATTAGTATTAGTTTTTAAAAACGTTATTTGTATTGTTTATTTTATGTTTATGATTCTATTAAGTTATATTAAATATCATCTTTCCACGAATAGAATGATATGATTTCAATTATAAGACTTCAACAATTATCATTTCAGAATATGATATGATGCAGTATAATATATTATATTGTGTATTATTACATAAATATTTACATAATTTTTATTTATTAATCAGAAAAGAATTTTCATATTGTAGCATTATTCTGGTAGTGAAGCTGGTTAAAGTCACTAATATTGTACGCATATTTTTGGCATACTCAGTTTGGATTTCCTTTAAATACACGCACGCTTAATGTTTAGAATACATTAATATCTATACATCTATTTACCATTGACAACAATTATACATGAATACGGTAGTTGATTCATTCTTTACTAGAGAAACTTATAAGCATTCCTAATTTGGTATTCTCACGTTTGCTACTTTCTATCATGTATTTTTCTGTTGTTTTCACTACTTTTCTTTCTTCGTACTCATATCAGTAGGTATTATAATGAAGAATCAGGGAGTGCAATGGGAATAATAACTGTCATCACACGTAAAAATATTTTGACTTAAAATACATCAATGCGTACAACAACAGACGTAATTTCGTCAGGTGTCAACACGCATGCCTTAAAAATAACTTGGTGTGCAACTCAAAACGGAAATCCTGCAATAAAAGGCATTCAATGATATAGGTTCTGGCTGTAGGACTAACCATAAACACAAAGAATAGACACAATTATTTCTAAAAAGCGACATCTTTCAGAATTTGAGCCTCAAACGAACATTATTTTGCGAAATTTCTCATTCGATAATGACATTATGATTTCAACTCGTCTTAATAGAAAATAATTAATTAAATTAGGTGGCGACTTGAAAATCACCTTTTTCAAAGTACATTTCCTAAGAGAGTGAAGCATATAGCTCGCAAGTTGTTTTGAAATGATGCCTAACCGATATAAAGCCATGGGTTTTAGATGGAAATCCTGTATTTTAGACAATGAAAAATAGGAGGTTTAAATAGAATCAGCGGGGCTTTTGTAACACTTACCAGCGCAAGTTCGACACAGAAAAAAAAGAAAATAAGATCGCGTTTACACATTGCCTTAGATGTTCGTTTGTGTATCTCGGTCACTGTTCTAGAAAATTGATTGCCATTGAAAATTCCTTCAAAAACAATTGTAAAAACAATTGTAAAAACAATCGTAAAAATTACTTCATGGGGTTACCACCTTAATATGGATGGCCTACGTTCCTTTATTAATCTATGTATCTCCCTTAAATATTACACAATTTAACTGTTCTTTGAATCCCCATGGTCCCGTCATTTCTAATGATATTATTACAGAAACTAAATCTCCTAATGGCTGACAATACGCTTAGTGCATCATGCAACCAGAATATTTATTTAATGTCCGACGGATATTAGGTGGAAATCTGGGTACCTAAAATCCTCACTTTGTGTACGGAATATATTTGAAATGGTAAACGCGTACAGCTGGGCATGCAAAAATAAGTTGTAGCAGTACTATATGTTGCATTTGTATTTGCTGTAAATAGAAATGTATACTACTGAGAATTTACCCAGCAAATAAACAGAGGCACTGACGCAGTTGTGTTCTTCAGAACGCAATCGAAATAGCCATCTTATCAGTTTCATGTTTCTCATCAAGACCGAATTGTAGCTGTCATAATTTCATTTTTCAGCACATCTCATCTCATCTCATCTCAATATATATATGGCAAAAATCTGTGATATGTATGTAACGCTAAGGCTTTTAAAATACTAAACAAACACCTCCGAATTAGGTATTATTTTAACCGGCATAACCTCGAGAAAATAATATCGAAAAATTAAAAAAAAAGATTCATTTTTAAAGGGTCAAATAGCCATTTTTTCGTTTAATGTGATCACGATTTTTAATGTTATCTTGTGCACATGACGTTACATAGATAGGTACATGACGTCATAGTGATAGGTTCGGATACTATTTTATGCTATCGTCACGTAATTATTGTTTTTTTTTGCATTTTTCTTCTGACTATTGCCCTGATAAAAGGGAGGGGAATAAGCGAGAGTTATTTTAGTATAGCTCTAGAGGCCTCCTTGTATTTGGCGATTGAAAATGAGGAAAAATATCATGATGGGATTGAAAATAATGAAGAATACCATAGAGGATTGAAAATGATGAAGAATACCATGTGAGGATTGAACATGATTAATACTATCATAAGGGGATTAAAAATGCTAAAGAATATGATGAAGTGATTGAAAATTATTAATAATAGGGTGAGAAGATTGAAAATGATGAAGAATATCATGAAAGGATTGAAAATGATGAAGAATATCATGAGAGGATTGAAAATGATGAAGAATATCATGAGAGGATTGAACATGATGAAGAATAAAATGATGGGATTGAAAATGATGAAGAATATCATGAACGGGTTGACAATGATGAAGAATATCATGAGAGGATTGAAAATGATGAAGACCATCATGAGAGGATTGAAAATGATGAAGACCATCATGAGAGGATTGAAAATGATTAAAAAAATCATGAGAGGATTGAAAATGATTAAGAATATCATGACGGGGTTGAAAATAATTAAAAATACAATGAGAGGATTGATAATGCTGAAGAATACCATGAGAGGATTGAAAATGATGTAGAATATCATGAGAGGATTGAAAATGCTGAAGAATACCATGATGGGCTTGAAAATGATGAAGAATATCGTGAGGGGATTGAAAATGATGCAGAATATCATGAGAGGATTGAAAATGATGAAGAATACCATGAGGGGATGGAAAATGATAGAAGAATACCATGAGGGGATTGAAAATGATGAAGAATATCATGAGAGGATTGAAAATGATGAAGAACATCATGAGAAAATTGAAAATGATGAAGAATATCACGAACGGGTTGAAAATGATTAAGAACATCATGAGAGGATTGAAAATGCTGAAGAATATAATGAAGGGATTGAAAATGATGAAGGATATAATGAGAGGATTGAAAATTCTGAAGAATACCATCAGAGGATTGAATATGATGTAGAATATTATGAGAGGATTAAAAATGATGAAGAATACAATGAGAGGATTGATAATGCTGAAGAACATCATGAGAGGATTGAAAATGATGTAGAATACTATGAGGGGATTGAAAATGATGAAGAACATCATTAGAGGATTGAAAATGATAAAGAATATTGTGATAGGATTGAAAATGATGAAGAATATCATGAGAGGATTGAAAATGATGAAGAATACCATGAGAGGATTGAAAATGATGAAGAATACCATGAAAGGATTTAAAATGATGAAGAATATCGTGAGAGGATTGAAAATGATGAAGAATAATATGAAAGGATTTAAAATGATGAAAAATAAAATGATGGGATTGAAAATGATGAAGAATATCATGAGCGGGTTGAAAATTATGAAGAATACGACGAAAGGATTGAAAATGCTGAAGAATATTATGAAGGGATTTAAAATGATGAAGAACATCATGAGAGGATTGAAAATGATGAAGAACATCATGAGAGGATGTAAAATGACCAAGAACATCATTAGCGGATTGAAAATGATGAAGAATATCATGAGGGGGTTTAAAATGCTGAAGAATACAATGAGAGGATTGAATATAATGTAGAATATTATGAGAGGATTGAAAATGCTGAAGAATACCATAAGGGGATTGAAAATGATGAAGAATATCATGAGAGGATTGAAAATGATGAAGTATATCATGAGGAGATTTAAAATGATTAAGAATACTATGAGGGGATTGAAAATGATGTAGAATATCATGAGAAGATTGCAAATGATGAAGAATACCATGAGGGGATTGAAAATGATGTAGAATATCATGAGGGGATTGAAAATGATTAATAAAATCATGAAGGGATTGAAAAGGATTAAGAATACCATGAGGGGATTGAAAATGATGAATAAAATCATGAGGGAATGAAAATGATTAAGAATATCTATGATACATGATACATATCTATGATACATAATACATATCTATGACACATGATACATGATACATATCCATGATACATATCCATGATACATCATACATATCTATGATACTTATCCATGATACATGATACATATCCATGATACATGATACGTATCCATTATACATGATACATACTAATGATACATATCTATGATACATTATACATATCCATGATACATATCCATGATACTTTATACATATCCATGATACATATCTATGATACATAGCATGATACATATCCATAATACATGATAGATATATATGATACTTATCCATGATACATATCCATGATACATATCCATGATACATGATAAATATATATGATACATGATACATATACATGATACATATCTATAATGAATATCAATGACAAATGATACATATCCATGATACATATCCGTGATACATGATACATATCGATGATATATATACATGATACATATCTATGATACATGATGCATATCTATGATACATGATAGATATCCATGATACATGATACATATCCATGAACATATCTATGATACATTATATATATCCATGATACATGATACATATCCATGATACATGATACATATCCATGATACATATCCATGATACATATCCATGATACACGATACATATCAATGAGACATATCCTTGATACATGACACATATCCATGCCACATATCCTTGATACATGATACATATCCATGATACCTATCCATGGTACATGATACCTATCCATGATACATGATATATATCAATGATACATATACATATCATTGATACATGATACATATCAATGATACATATCCATGATACATTTCCAAGATACATGATACATATCTATGATAAATCATACATATCCATGATATATATCCATGATACAAATCCATGATACATATCCATGATACATGATAAATGATAATATCTATTGTACATAACACATATCTATGATACATGATAAATATATATGATACATGATACATATCCATGATACATATCACTGATCCATGATACATGATACATATCTATGATACATCATACATGATACATATTTATGATACATGATACATATCTATTATACATGATAGATATACATGATACATATCCATGATACATATCCATGATACATCATACATATCCAATATACATGATACATATACAAGATACATGATACATATCTATGATACATAACACATATCTATGATACATGATACATATTTATGATACATGATACATATACATGATACATATCTATGAAACATATATATATCCATGATACATATACATACCCATGATACATGATACATATCCACGATACATATACATAATACATATCCATGATACATATCAAGGATAGATGATACACATCCATGATATATATCCATGATACATACCCATGATACATATAGATACCAATGATACATATACATGATTCATATCTATGATACACAACACATATCTATGATACAGTATACATGATACATACCTATGATACATGATACATATCCATGATCCTTGATACATATCCATGATACATATCCATGATACATGATACATATCCATGATACATATCTATGATACATTATACATATCCATGATACATGATACATATCTATGATACATGATAAATATCCATAGTACATATCCATGATACATATCCATGATACATGATACATGATACATATCCACGATACATGATATATATATATACCTATACATGATACATATCCATGATACATATACGTATACATGATACATACACATGCTACATATACAGAATACATATACATATACATGATACATATACATGATATATATACATGATACACGATATATATACATGATACATATACATATACATATACATGATACGTATACATGATACATATACATGATACATATACATGATACATGATACATATCCATGATACATATCCATTTTTTCAACGTTAATCAGTAGTAATTTTGAAATTATCCAATGTATTTATGTAATAACTTTATAAAAATGCTGACTCACTGAACATGCTCCATAATCCCTTGTCGGATGTACCCGTCTTGCCCTACATTGTGTCTGGTTGTATCAGGCCATCCCATAACTTCTGTCCGGATGCATCAATAACAACATAGGAAGGCAACCGGTAAGAGTGATGTCAGTAGTTCTCAGGAGGCCTACTTGATTTGCAAAATAATGTAGGTGCTTCTAAAGTATAATGGCCCCTATGAATGTTGATGCTTCTAAAGTATTACGGTCCCTCCCCAGGAACGTTGGTGCTTCTAAAGTATAACGATCCCTAGAAATATTGGTGCTTCTACAGTATAACGGTCCCCACAAATGTTAATGCTTTTAAAGTATGACGGCCCCCCAGGAATGTTGGTGCTTCTAAAGTATAATGGTCCCTAGAAATATAAGTGCTTCTCCAGTATAGGGACCAGAAGTGCTTCTACAGTATAGGACCCAGCACCAGGGGCGCTTCTAAATTTAGGACCCGGAGGCCTCTGCAGAATAGGGACAATGGGTGCTTCTCCAGTGTAGGGACTAGGGGTGCTTCTCCAGTATAGGGACCAGGGGTGTTTCTACAATATAGGACCCAGTACCGGGGGTGCTTCTACAATATAGGACACGGAGGCCTATGAAGAATAGGGACCATGGGTGCTCTGCAGTATAGCGGCCAGGGGTTCTTCTACAGTATAGGACCCAGCACCAGGGGTGCTTCTACAATATAGGACCCGGAGGCTTCTGCAGTATGGTTCTTTGATATGACTGAGGCACCTTCGGAATTTTTTTTTTCTTTCTTTAACTGAAAATATTTCTATGTATGGAGAAGGGTAAAAAAAAAAATTTCTTTCGAGGGGGGTTAAATTGTTTTTTTCTTTTAAATTAAAAATATTTCTAAGTATGTGGGAGGATGAAAAAAAAGTTTTCTTGGGTGGTGCCAAAAAAATATAGTATGCACACTAGGGTGGCGATAAGTATGAATATAGTATGCGCACCAGACCGGCGATAGGTATATACATAGTATGGGCACTGGAGTGGCAATAGGTACGTATATTGTAGTGCATAGGGGTGCCGATAGGTACGTATTTAGCATTCACACCGGGGTAACGATAGGTACGTATTTAGCATTCGCACCGGGGGCGGCGATATGTACATATTTAGTATTCGCACTGAGGCAGCGATATGTACATATGTAGTATGCACACTGGGTCGTCGATAGGTACGTATATAGCATGTGCACATGGACGGCAATAAGTACGTATACAGCATGTGCCACGGGCCGGTGATATGTATGTATTTAGAATGCGCTCCGGGGCGGCGATCGGTACGTATATAGCACGCACAGTGGGGCGGGGATAGGTACGTATATAGCATGCGCAACGGGGAGGCGATAGGTACGTATATAGCACGCGCAACGGGGCGGCGATAGGTACGTATTCAGCATTCGCACCGGGTGGGCAATAGGTATGTATTTAGCATTCGCACCGGGGCGGCGATAGGTACATATTAAGCATTCACACCGGGGCGGCGATAGGTACGTATTTAGCATTCAGGGGTTGCATGTGCACATAGTACGTATATAGCATGTGCACCGGGTCGGTGATAGGTATGTATTTAGAATGCGCTTCGGGGCGGTGATCGGTACGTATACAGCACGCGCAGCGAGGCGGCGATAGGTACATATATATAACGCGCATATATATAACGCGCACCAGGGCGGCGAAAGGTACGTATTTAGCATTCGCACCAGGGCAGCAATAGGTACGTATTTAGCATTCGCACCAGGGCAGCGATATGTACATTTTTAGTATTTGCATTGGGACAGTGATAGGTACTTATGCAGTATGCACACTGGGGCAGCAATAGCTACATATTTAGCTTTCGCACCGGGGTGGCGATAAGTACGTATTTAGCATTTGCACCGGGGCGGGGATAGGTACGTATTTAGCATTCGCACCGTGGCGGCGATAGGTACTTATATTGTATCTGCACCCAGGGCGGCAATAGGTACTTATATAGTTTCTTGCACCGGGGTTGCGAAAGGTATGTATATATTATGTGCACTGGGGCGGCGATAGGTACGTATATAGTATGCGCACCGGGTGGCAATAGATACGTATATAGTATGAACACCGGGGCGGAGATAAGTACCTATATAGAAGGCGCAGACAGGGGTTGTACTTTTTATAGAAATAAGTCATACTATTGCTCTGGGAAACGTAGGATGAAATGGTGGGGAAGAAACAGCTTTCGCAAAAGGCAAAATCAGAAAGCAGCAGTGAAATGGGGCGACCAGGGAAGAGAAAAGTAGAAAGATAAAGAAATGGCTATAGAGAGAGGGACAGAAATAGAAGTTTTAATATAAAGATGTTACACACGAGATTTTTCTTCAATTATATGTTTTTTTGACCCCGAGCAACGCCGGGTAGCCCCGCTAGTCTCAAATAAAAGATAATTCTATGCCAGTTTCGATGTCGTCTCTAGCAGTCTATGAATTAATCGTTGGGGAAATGGCTATCTACTATAAAATAGAACTGATACTATTCTGTCCGCTATCAATCATATAAGATAATATGTAGTCGCTCTCTATGTCTTTCGACCTACAAAACACACGACTGTTCTTTGGCTCGGCTTCAATTAGTATAACGACAATGAACACCATTTCACTAATCAAATAAAAACGTTTAATATTCGAATACTCAGCACAGGTAACTATTTACCAATACCTTACGAAAAGCAGCAATTGAACAAAAGACGGACCACGATTACATTAGTTTAGGGTCTAAATTTATTTAAAAAATAATGTATTAAGTTTGGTTATGTAGACCGCTATTTATCAAAGTGAATCATATGTTAATTAAACTCCCCAGATTGTGTAATGAAAACAAAATGAAAAGCGATTTTGTTGTGTTTAAAGTCATAAATCAGTAGTCTGTTCATGATGTGGCGTACGTAGACCTCCTTTCATTAGCAATAAGTTTAGAACAGCCTATCTATGGAATATTAATTGTTGGATAGATTTGCAGTCAACATGTATTTAAAGCTACCGAGAGAAGATAAGCACGATTATGAAATAAAGAAAATATTTCAGTAGCCTTTTGTATTTGATTAGTTTCATGTACAACAAGTTATCTTGCATGTAACTACCATCGTGTAGAGTTAAAAACAAGAACACCTAAGTAGCATGCGTAATCGGCAAATATACATGATTAATATGAGTTCTTGTTGTTGGTGAAAAGACACCTGGTGTGGAATCGAAACATATTTGAGACTGAGGGCTCTATTTATTTTATATTAAATTTAAGGTTGTTGAAATATTTATGTGTCAGGTTTAGTTTGACGTAGGGGGGGAGTAAGATCCGCAGTTAAGGTTTAGTCTAACGTCAAGAAACTTGCGTGTTTTTCTTCCCTGGGTCAATTGTTATTGAAAGGTCGGAATTATTGAAGAAGATGTGTAATTAGTCAATAATTTTGCGGTAACTTATTGGTTTTTCTTTGGAAAGAAAAAAAGCATCATCTCTGTACAAGCCTCTTGCATATTTTGAATGTATGTCTGAATTCATGTAGTACTAAAAGGCCGACGAAATCTCTAAAATGGGAAAACTCAGATGCTTCCATAACAATGTCGAAATTGTTAGGGTGATTTTTCTGGTCCAATATTTATTGTCGAAGTATGAATCTTCTAGCATGAAATATAACATTTATTTCTATATTAGTGAGGTCAGATGGTATTTTTGCTAACATTTATGGTTTATTAAGAAGAAATGGAGATATTGATGTGTAGTAGTACTATATATATATATTGAATTGTTCACAAGTTTGTATTTTAGCTGGGTACATATTTCACACTCTGACTTTTTCCTCTTTTTCTCTCTCTCACTATATATATATACATATATGTAATATATATATATATATATATATATATATACATATATATATATATATATATATATATATATATATATATATAGATATATGGGGAATTTATTTTTTGGTGTGTGTGGGTATGTGTGTGAGCTAATGTTTTTTCTATTTATTTCTCAGTTCCCTTTCATATTACGGTAACGTAAAACGTATGTGCATATCGATTGATTAAATCTTTATTACAGCCATGTATATTTTTGTATTATTAAGTATGAAAAACCTATTATAGTTATAATTTAAAATTAAATACCAAATGGTAAATGCATCTGGCTTAGTTGATTGTAGGACAACACCGGAAGGGTTGACTGCACGTATTATGTTCTCATAGTATTACTTATTTGAAGCTTCTGTCATGAGCGGCAATTAACTCCAATCGTTTAATTAGAAATATTTTCGTTGGCGTATTTAGAATATTAATAAAGCTTAATTATGGAGGATAAAATCTCTGTGATCTTCTCATGGAAAAGATGAGACAATTAATCTTAACTAATCAACTCTGGAGTATTCTCGTTTCCAACGATTAACTGTAAGAGTAAAATAAAAAGTGTCAATTTTGCTAAACAAAAATCTAGTATATAAACACATACAAAAATATAACTTCATGTCATGCCGACGCCGTTTTAAGTGCGGCATAGCGTGACCTCAGCAATGACGATCTAATGTTCAAATCAATAACATTAACCATGACATTTTTTCAAAGTTCCAGATAAATGGGGTTAATCAGAGTGCGTTCGAAAATGAATGAATTCTATCAAGGGAATATAGTTTCATTTATTTGGTGAGTAAACGCTATAGATAATTTGACTGAAGCCCATCGTAGATCAACATCAAGCGCGATTTAAATAAATTTAATTTCAATTTCATTTAGATTTATTTTATTTTTAAAATGTCTTTTTATGTGTTCATATATTTTATACCGTACAAGAAGGATACTCGTCCAAGGACGGGTAAATTGAATTCTCCGTTTTGCATCACATTTATGTCACATTACGAAAACCCCCTACTACTGCGTATGCATTACGTGATTTTGATTCTAAATATGTCAAACATGTAAGGTTTTAGCTTTGGGGTACTTCAAAAGAAAGTGTGATTTAATTAATCCCGTTTAAATGGTGTTTAATGATACTGATGCACCCACTTAATAGAAATCTGAAGTATTTGAATTTGTAAATGCTAGATTGTTCTCATATTTTGCCTCATGAAATGTATTTAAACAACTTCAAAGGAACTGAAATGCTTAGAATATTAATTAATCGATGTGTAATACATGTTGGTTTAAGTTTACACAAGTCGGGAGTATTTTACATTTACGTAGGATACTAACTCCCTTTTCCCCTGTTTCCTTAAACTTAATAAAAATAAATACATACCATATTACGAACCTAACGCTTTGCCGCTATGCTACAGAATTCATAATGACTGGTTCATAAGTTTCAGGATAAACAAACATGCGAATACAATTTGAACATAATAATTTCACTAATGCATTACAATATTATCACTAAATATAAAATATCGTATGAAATGCATTTCAATAGACTTACTTTTTAAATATACTTTTTCTTATGTATTTGTATTTGCCCCTAACACATGACATCCGCTTGTTTTTTAGGTTTTGTGTTTCATGGAAA
Source organism: Sepiola atlantica (assembly GCA_963556195.1). Lineage (NCBI taxonomy): Eukaryota > Metazoa > Mollusca > Cephalopoda > Sepiida > Sepiolidae > Sepiola > Sepiola atlantica. The sequence goes on along the minus strand of OY744539.1, from coordinate 54,246,983 downwards.
TCACCCCCAGACAAGGCATGAAGCCACTTGATGCAAGGAGCTAGAAGAATTACCACTCCCAGATAAAAAAAACTATCTAACGATTAATGTTAGATGGATAGAGTCTGACCAAATAAACATAAAGTGTTCCCCCTTTTTCAGAAACATTGTTCATGAAATTTAAAGAAAAAGGACAACCTAAGGGAAGCGATATTATATATTAAAAATGTATTTATATACCTAAATCGTAAAAATAGCCCGTTATATTGTAGGTATATCAGTTTAACCTCCAGAGATATGGTCGTATTACTCAGATTCTTAAATGAGTCTATTAAAATGAGAAATACTGACACTGATAGTGTTATTAATGCGTTTATGATATGTTGATACACATAGAGTCCATGTTTCGTGTATATAAAACAGCTAATATAAATAATTTATTAACACTAATGTGGTTGCATTGCAACACTACCCATTAGATGTCGTCTTACACGTATGCTACTAAAATGTATTAAATAGTATTCTTATATTAGGATTCTTATTCACTTATTGCAATTACTTAAATAACTTAAATACAGTGCGGTTGATTTGGAATTCATGAATATCATTTTTGTAAAGTCTAACTTTACTTTTGCATATGTGTCTGTGATGTTCGCCTCTACCAAAAGTATATGTTTTATTGTTGCCATGTTGAAGATATGATGGGTATTAAAGTAAAATGTAAGCCAATTAAAACGCTTAGACAATCACTTAGAAATTGGGAATGGTAGAAAAATTGTACCAACTGGAGTAGTTGAAGGTAAACATACTTCTGAAGATGTGAGAGTAACTCCCGTGTCTTTCTATATTCATGATAAAAAAGAAATAATACTGCGCTCAATAAATGACGTAACATATTTTGCCACTTTTTTAGTTTTGCTGCGAATGAGAATGTATTTTTTTTACTTTTTAAAACAAGGGCAGACAATCCAACAAGCAGTAATATAGAATTATAATTGTTTTATCCAAAGCAATCAATAAAGCGAACAATAATAACAGTGAACAGTGTGTTTTATAAAACGAATAGTCAAGAGTGATTTTTTGGTATAATTTAAAACTTTATAAAAACGAAGAATTCGTCAGAATTTGTTATCGAACAAAAAGTCACATTGATATTTTTATTATTAAACATAATCGTACAATAATTTTTTTTTCTGGTTGATTTGGTTAGGATTGAATGTAACTCTTCAAAATTAATTTATGATTTAAAACTCAACTAAAGAAGCGCCAACAGATGTTATCATATATTAAAACTATCTGGCGACATAAATTAAGGGGAGGGGGGCTTGCCTTTATAGTAGATGTAAATGATATAGTATATATTATACATATTATATATACATACAGTGTAACCCGGATATAAGAGCACCGGATATAAGAGAAACACGAATATAAGAGACATGGTCGCTGGTCCCAACTTACAGTCTGTGTTAATGTCTATAAATTAGATCCGGATATAAGAGACCCGGATATAAGAGAAACCCGGCTATAAGATACATCTTCTCCGGTCCCATCCTCCCCAATATAAGAGAGTTCGTATGGAGTGACAGTGTGATGTCGTAAATCAGTCAAAAGACGTTGCTAAATTTTCTAACCTCATTGGTGAGTCTTTCTATGACCTTCACTATAGCCATATCCGTTAAATATTCGTAAAAATGGTTTCTTTTGTTGTTGTTGTTAGAATGCGAACCCGGATATAAGAGACTTATTCTCCAGTCCCGACAGATCTCTTATATCCGGGTTTAACAAAGAGATTTGTGTACAATCAAAAATGACTGCCTTTTTTTAATAAAAAGTGATTTTTGACTGAATTATTTGTGAAAACTGATTAAAAAAGTATTTTATACGTCTATAACTGTTAAATAAACTAGTGTTCTGTGCGTAAAAAGCGTTATATGTGGTGTTTCCATACTTACATAAACTAAATAGAGCATACCAAGATATAAGATGTATCCGGATATAAGAGCCTTATTCTCCGGTCCCGACAGAAATGCATTTCATTCTTTTTAATTGTATTTTAAGCCAGTATGCCTAATTATACTTTAGTTTAATTTTAAATAAACGACTTGAGAAATAAATTAAACGTAAGAAAGTGAATGTTATCTAAATAATTGTATACCGTCGAGAGAATGTATTCCAATACACGTGCAACCATATTTCATGCTCGTCGATTATTTGTACATAACAGCAATCTTGAACGTAACACTTTGTTTGTGTAGGGCGTTTATTGTGCAGTTTGTTTAGTTTGATTAGAATAGTTAATGTTGTCATTACCAAAAAACTCCATATACTTAAGGGAAATGCACCCCAAATTAACAAATAACTTGTATAGGGTGGGCAAAAATAAGGGTCCTATTTTTAAAAATTCATAACTCTTTTCATTATTGATTTTTTTTTTTTTTTTAGAATAAGTAAAGGACCCCTTCCGAAGCAAGCATGAGCCGTACTAGCCCTAAGGAACGTACCCTCATTTAGAAAACATTATTTTTGCTTAAAAAACTCAAAACAGTGTAAAAAACAATACTTTAGTTTTTGTAAGTTTTAAAAAGTGTTTTTCGGCTAAAATTTGTTTTGTTTATTTCAAAAAATCTCGGAAGGGTCAGTCTACACACACATAAAGTTTGGTGAGTTTAACTTTTATTTTGTGGAAGTTATTCAAATTCAAGTTATTCAAATTTAAAGATAAGACCCTTATTTTTGCCCACCCTGTATAATATAACAAATTTAAACGCCCCCTTTTCTGGAAAGAAATCTTAATAAATAAATGTTGATGAAACTATTAATTTAACATTTTAAGTATCTAAATCCAACTATTTAAAAAACATAAATTACCGATCAGCTCATTAAAAACGTACACACTTTAAAGAATGTTTGATTCGTCGCAGAATATAATGGAACTAGCAATAATATGGTAATTAAGTGTATCTTTTCTGTTAGAATTTTTTTTAAAGATTTATTTAATCTTATCAGTAACCAACCATAACATCACTATTTTTCTCGGTAACCCAGTATATCAGATTAATTTTCTGCAGACTAGTGAGTGTTAAATGACGAATAGACGTTAGACTTGAAAATAAATATTTGCGTTTCGTTAACTTAAGTAGTAAATGAGTATCTTCTTTGTGCTTGCAAGCAATGTTATATTTATGTTTAAGTAATGTACTTTTCTGGTAGTTCGCGATCAACGATTATCTACAATAAACGGGCCAAACTAGTAAATATTGTTAATTCGTTAGCATGAATTGACGTGAGTATTTGCATGGGACAGTAATTTATGTTAACAAATACGAATAAGACATACAGTTACTTGCATGAGAAGATGGTATAATGCTACCTAATAATACTAAAACACCTGCCCGTCGTATTGGATGTTGACCTCAACTCTCATTATAGTGTTACAACCTTATAATACTAAAATGCCTGCTCGTCGTATTGGATTAGACTTAAACTCTGAGTATTGAGCAACTATCTACCAATCTTAAAACAAGCCCCGCAGTATTTGATATTGACTACAACACTGATTATTGAGCTACTATCTAATAATAATAATAATAATAATAATAATAATAATAATAATAATAATAATAATAATAACATACAGCACGCCATATTGGATCTTGACTTCAACACTCAGTATTGAGTAAATATCTAATCATACAAAAAATACCTCCGCTTTGTATTGGATCTTGACTTCAACTCTCATTAAAGAGTACATATTTAATAACACGAAAATACCTCCCATCGTATTATACATTGACGTCAACTCTCCGTATAAAACTACTAACTTAAATACCTCCGTGTTGTAAGAAAACTGATGGATTATGTTTCAGAATCTCTGAGATTACCATTTTTATTATTTAAATTATTGTTAGCTTGGTCGATGTAAACTCCGACCATATACATTCATTACTGAAATTGTATATATGGATCGATGGTAGAACAAATAAAATGCTATGTTAGTACGGGCCGCATTAAGAATAGTATTAAAAAGGTATTTAAAATGTATACCCGCTCATTGTCACGATAATAGATTAAATAAAGGTTTACTTCCCAGATTGCATATAGACTCACGGGTTCAAAATGAAGAGTTCCGAATTCGAGAGGATACATCTGAAGAAAGTCGGAGGTTACATCAACTGAAACGTTGTGATACCAACTACCAAGATGGGAAGACTCGTCCGAATTATACACCATTACACCAATAGAAAGACAGATTAGTTCGAACCATCTGATGGGGATTCAAATGCTAATCCTGATATATCTACCTAGTTCGAACGGTCGTAAGAAAACATTGGTTATTATTCAATATAACGAATATCATTCGATGTAATATTGTGGTTCACATTTGTTTCTATAACTTCTGCCTAAGCCGTAATCAACTGTACCGTGAAGTTAGCATTAATTTTCGCCAAAATGTAAAGTCAATCTCTATTCAAGATAGGAAAATTGTAGTCAGTTTACCCATCGATATTACTTCGTGTTATCCTATCGACAGAGTGTAGTATATATTCGATATTCCTTGATAAATTCGCCTTTTCAAATCGCAAAATTTGTATTTTCAAGGAATTATAGAAAGCACATCTCTACACTTATCGGGAAACTGATCCAAAGTTGGATTAACGTATCAGTTTTTAATCATAAGCATGGCGTAATATACTGAATATTTCCGAGGAAACTTACGTCTTATCTTCGAGCAATACATTTAAATAGGTTTTAGTGTCGTCACATTGGTAAAGATAGTTTCTTGCATTCGTTTGAAATTACTTTTACGCTGCATATTGTAAGTATTATTGTTGTTGTTATTATTATTATTATTATTATTATTATTATTATTATTATTGTTATTATTATTATTGTTATTATTATTATCATCATCATCGATAATATGTCTTCATTATGTAACTCGGTGTATAGGCCGGCGAAGCTATATAAATCAAGGCTTGCAGATATCTTAGTGTGACTTGCATTTTCCCGCTTACCGTCAAGTAGACCACGTAAATTGCGCGTTGTACAGTCCATGTATTCATGGGCCGCTGGTGGGTAAGCTGTATGGTAACACCCACTTTAAAAGTATATATGTGCGTGTACATGCGAGATTGATTTTACGTACTATTCTATAGACTATATACTTTAGAGTTGTTGTGTTTTGGATATCCGATTGCTACTTTTATGCACCACTTTTGGTCTATCATAATAATTTGTTTTGAAATTATCTATTGATACTATGACTTTTAATGTCGAGTCAAACGGTTACGTGCTCGTTTATTACAATAAGTCATGTTTAGATCAATAGCCACTTACTTCAGTATACTGATACACTTTTCGCCATCAACATCTCAGTGTGTTGCATTTTGTCATCATCATCATCATCATCATCATCATCATCATCATCATCAAGTACGCTGCTGTTCGCCAACGTGATTGTCGTAGTGGGTCGCACCTAGTATTTATCATCGTCTAGTGTATGTAATTAATACTTTTAATGTAAGGAAAGGAAAAATGGCAAGGAGCCAGTGAGTTTAAAATGGGTCTTCATTTGGGAGAGATTTACTCGCCACACGAACAAAAGTCACACATTCATAAAATTTGAGAGAGAGGCTAAATTGTTCTTCTTCACTTAATTCTAATGATGTACGGGGAAAGAAATGGACATATCAGTCGCTATCAACACTTTTAGGAATTAAATTCCCATTTTCTTATCTTAAATTACATCGCGATTTTTGACACGTGCACCACGCTCCTAAAATACGGACTTGTAAACACTTTTTTTCCTGTCCCGTTCCGACGATTGTACCGCAATTGCTTCAAGGAGGGCACTGTACCTGCCATAATGCACATGTTTAATCCGTTTTTTCATGTTTGATCTTAGTTCAGGCTTGTTTATATTTTTAGTCCAAGAGCGAACGTGTTCCCCAGGTGTTCGTGTCAAAGTTTTGCACTCGATACGAATTCCATAATAGCGTATGTAATCGTTCTTCACATAATACAACTATTATGTAACACAACCTCGTTCGACAAAAAGAAACTGAAAAGTGTTTAACTTACGATGTGTGTGCTATATACTCATACGTAATTGTTCGATGCACTTCTGTATAAACCACGTATTTATTAAGTGTACTTCACATGAGCTGACTAGCATGATGAACATAAGCTGCATGGACTCTACATCTCATATATTTCTAGAAGATAACGCTAGAGGAAATCATAGAAATATCAACTCTAACTTAATTATCATTGATTACTTATAGGAGATGCGATATCCAATCCATCTGCATTATTAAAATATGCATACGTAATTATAGATATGTGTATACATATCAGATGTGGTAAACAAGACTCAATCCGGATGACTGTAACATATAAGATCTTACACAGATTTTAGCCGTATTTAATTATGGTACTGCGCTGCATTCATGTTCTATTATCTAATATGATTTTGAAATAATATATAAACATACATTGCATTATTTGTATATGGATTATAGTGAAACCAGTATACGTAAAAAATACGTGATATATTTATATATTTTTATTAATTAAATAAAGGTGAATAGAGAAAATATGTTTTCTAACGTTGTTTTCAGAGACATTTTCGTATAAACTAGTAATTGTATTAGTATGAACAAGTATTCGTATTATTATTTTTTATAAACGATTTGTATCATGATTTATTTATTACATCATACATCATGATTATTATTATGTTATATTCTAATATATTCATTCCCCTCTCCTTTATACATTAGCATGTGTGTTAGTATTTTTAAACTAGTACTTTTATCTGTATTACTATTGTGTTATAGACTACTATTGTGTTATCATTTTCTTACAAACTGGTAGTTGTTTTAGTCATTTTCATAAAATATTATGTGTGGATTAGATCTTAGACGTTAAGAAAATAAATGTTTTCATTTACTGCGGTTAACTCCCTATACATATATAAGCACATGACTTGAATTACGCTAAAGATTAGATCTCTTATTGGTTCTGGAGCAATCCAGACACAAACAAAATCGTATAAAATAGAAACTATGCTAAGAATATCTCAACAAAGAAAAAATGAAGATTGGATAAATACTTAAAAAAAAAACACCGGTTGAACGGTTGAATCGATATTGCCAACAATTAATTACTATTGTCTACTTTTATTTTATTCTACGTTTTTTCCTTTCATTTATCGTAATCGATTTTAAGCTTATTATCGCTTTCGAAAACGTCTTGTCTGGATTTGAAGACGCAAAAGTCACCTTCTTTTCCTGCAGTTTTATCAAAGAAAATATTTAGCTGCAATCAAGTGTCTTCCGCCTACTGAAGTGTGTTTTTATCTGCATTTAGCTTAGGGCCATTATGTAGAGCCTTCTGCAGTGAAAACTGGAGGCTTTCTCCCTAAAGTCCAACTTCCCACAACCGTAACAGTGGCAGTATCAATATTGTGGTGTCAGAAATACTCGGCTAACAGGGTTCTGGTAAAGATACAGGAGGTCACGGCATCAGGATACGTGGCCATGTAATAGTCACTTCCTCTGCATGCTGCAAGGAAATACCTGTCCGCCGCGAAATCGGTAATCAATTGAGTGAAAGGGGGACCGTTGTTTCTGTGCTATATTTTACTGTGTTCTAGGAAACACCTTTTCCCAACTGCGCATCTGACTGTTGGGGCTTGCTGTTTTATATCTAGGTGAAATACCTAGAAATACTATAGGTTTACGACTATCTGCGACTAACTAGAAGGGCATTATTCTGACAGAAAACTCATGAACTAAGACCATCGTGAGTTCTATGCAGAAGTCCTCTTCGTCTAAAAACAAACAAACACAACAATTATGTAGACACATCAAAATGTAAAACGGCATATCAGCTATCGTTATGTAATTGCATAAACATCACGCTTACTGTAAAACATATATTGTATCTTAATAATAACTGCAAGAATTTGTGAATTAATCATGTTCCCAATCACCCCACTAGATACAATTATAATGTAATTCGCTATGTCTAAAATGTTTTCGGATTCATATTTAGTAAAGGGTTATTTCGTAGGGCCGTATGTAATCAATATCAACCACCTTTAAACGTACTAAAATCATGTCTCCTATATGGCATATCGTACATCAATGCCCAATTGCTAGAAAGACCACACCTATTGTAAACAATCCATGTCATACACATAATTGAACAATAACTGTATGCATATGATGATCATAATCATAATTAAGGCATTGACCACTCCGGGAGTAGGCACCCCTACCTGAATTTCTCCCACCTTATTAAGTCTCTAGCTTGGCATGGCGATGTAGGCCCCAGTTAACTGTTGACGTCGATATTTTAACGGTGTTAGTCTTTTCTATTTACGCAGTAGCCATTCTGGCGTCTAAGTATCCATTATTGACTCCATTGTTAGTCTATCATTGTCCACATCAAATCACTAGATCTGTTGAGAATGTACCTCGCTATGTACGAATATGTTGAGCAGGAGCCTATCCGATGAATGAACCGCCAACATTCCAAATACAACGCAACGTTACCCATGTTATATTGTTTATATTTTCATCTGCGTTCATTATGTTGCACATTTGCATGTCTGATACACTTATTAACTTACACACCATTTTGTTTCAAGATAGACTCGCTTGATCGTCGAATAGCATTGTAATTTCTTTCCCAAAATTGTACACAAATATTGTGGACGCAACGTTCGTGCAGGATCTACAGAATGGAAATATATTACATACTTTTACAGAAATAGCCGACATAACCATATATTTTATCAAACTACATAGACCACCATGTAATTAGATACGTATGTTTCTATCGTGGTGTTTGCATTCGCGCCGAACGTCAATAGAATTCAAATATTTTGAAGCACGGCAGAAATACACAACTTATGAAGCATACAACTATTGAATTATAATGGGTCCAGCTAGTTAAACAACACGAACTAGTGCACGTGTTCAGGGGGAGAATACAAGCCAAATGTTCCTCTCGAATATTAGCGTTTCAAAATGAAATAGAGATATCAATTTAGTTTGAAAAGTTTCTGAAGCTAAAACATTACAGTATTGTTTATATATTTACCCAACAAAAGTTGTAAGAATACATGGATCTTCATTGGTATCGAAAAGCCACACTGAATCCAAGCCATAAGTAATGCCCCAACAAACACTCACTTATTTGTTTCGATGACCGACTATACAAACACTTTAACATGCATTAATCTCTATTAAAATATTTTAATCATAAGAGTAATCCATTACTTTATTATTAATATTACGTATTCATTATGTTGATTTACTACACCATACATACACACATATGTAAGATCCAAATACAGTTTGTTGATCACTTTAACTGCTCGTGTAAATTAACCGCCGACTTGCTATTTACAAAATAAAATTCCTCTTTAATTATTAGCTGATTCTCTATGGCCGATGGGTTAACGCTCTTGACTGCAAATCAGTGGCGATATGTGATCGGAGTTCGCGCCCGCCGACTGTTGAGAATTAGCTTCCTAAGAATTAGCATGAAACATCGATGTCTGTAGGTAATAAATAAGTAATATTTATTCATAAATATTATTATAAACACCCTTCTCTAAAGACCGGGCATTCTTAGTGAGTTTAATAACAAGCAGTACAAATAGCTTCATGCAAAGTCCAAATAACGTTTGTTGATCACTTGCTATTTACAAAGTTAAATTCCTCTTGAATTATTAGATGATTCTCTATGGCCGAGGGGGTTAACGCTCTTGACTGCAAATTAGTGGCGAGTTCGCGCCCGCCGACCGTTGAGAATTAGCTGCCCTGCGTTAGCATGAAACATCATTTTATAATTTTATATAACACGTTTCAAGCGGTGGTCCGCTTTATCGGATATGTAAATCCATTTGAAGAAATGTGTTTAACTTTAAATCGAAAAACATTTCTTCAAATGGATTTACATATCTGATGAAAGCGGATCACCGCTTGAAACGCGTTATATAAAATTATAAAATGATAAAATAACAAAATAATAAATAAATGAAAAAACATTTTACAAAGGTTGGTAGCGTTACTCCTTCACATATCTACTTTTCTCTTGTTGGAACTGCACTAATACTCCACTACCCTCTCTTCTCTTTCTATATATGTATATTTAGATCAATTGATAATCCAATTATATATATATATATATATATATATATATATATATATATATATATATATATATATGTATATATATATGTAAGTTTACTATCAATTGATGTATAGTAATTTTTGCTCAACCATTT
>OY744539.1:54231698-54234198 GCA_963556195.1 Sepiola atlantica | reverse complement strand
ATATATATATATATATATGAGGTAAGGTAAACGATAATACATGAAAATTAAATGCCGTGGTGGAAAAAATGTGTGAAAAATGACAAACAGAAAACAGGTTAAAGTGCAGGAGAAAACAAAAACAAGATATTTGACCGGTTTCGTTTATGTTGGCGAACGTCTTCAGAAAAAGAAGACTTTCGCCAACACGAACGAACCCTGTCACATCTCTTGTTTTTGTATATTCTAACAGAATGTGTAGAGAGAATCAGTTGATGTTATGTGGTTCTCAAAGACAAATGTCTCTTTGACCCCTTAGATGATCGATTGGATTAAAGGGGGGATCTTTTTGCTTCAACACGAACCAAGATCTGGCGATTGACACTATAACCGGTCGTGAAAGCGTTTATCACGTTCAGACGAAGACAAAAAGTTGGCAAACACGGTATGTGCAGTAAACGCACACATACCCACGTTTAGTACGCAACCAGACGGGCATTACTTTTTGTTGACCCTTTTGGGGTTAAATTCAGTAAGAAATATTAATCGTTACGTCAAGTTTTTTTATAATCGGTAAAATCGTTCTGACTGAGTTTATAGTGCTTTACAATTGACATTAAACTGTTCTCCCAAGAAATTAGCTAATGACGTTGTCAGATTATCAAAGACTAACATAAACGTCATCAGAAAAAAGAATGAAAAAAACAAGCAAAAATAAATAAATCGTACAAGAAGAATAAAAACGGTGATTAATAGATACGACAGATGCCAACAATTTAGACAAGGTAATTGGAATTACGAGACAGGCACATCGTTGTTCATCTTATTAACAAGCCAACCCGGAGACTGATCAATCTATAGTAAAGTGATTGCTTAGGTGATTCCAGGTACAATATTTAATCAACGAGATGAATGAATTATCATTTGTCCTTCTATGACGCGTTCAATACAGTTACAATCCACATTTTGTAAAATGTATTCATATATATTTTTCGGATCTTTATTTTACATATAGCCAATCTATTATTCTATTAAGCTGAGTGAATCAGCGTTTGTAATCACATAAAATGCATGTAAAACAACGTAATGTTTGGTATTGGTATTGAGTTTTATTTTATAAAAGCCATAAACCACATACCATATGAAGGCAGGAAGTTAGCTTAAAATAAATATTAACAGAAATATTAGTTCATAGGTATGATAGTTCGATAGTTCAGAGGAAAACCTTACATCGAAAAAACAGCTTTACAACATATATCGCTTGTAAAAAGAATACTATAAAGTTGACACACCGAGGGCTGTTTTTCAATAGAAATGTGAGTTTACTCTTAACGGTTAGAAATTATCCCAGCATGAAAGTTGCCGAAACCATGTGACGACCCAAGGCAAATCGTCGATCTCTTGGCTAGGAAGACTTAAATCACAATGTAACTATGTTTCGTGGAGGCGAGTTATCTATCTATCTGTCTCTCTCTTTCTCTCCGATGCGTACGAAAATAACCAATCTCGCTCATGTGTATTATGACTGTTCTTCTCATTTTAAATAGAGCATTTTCTAAATAAATTTCGGTGCCCAATAGGGATACTATTAACAGGTTTGCAAGAACATGGGTTCGACGACAACGACGACACGGGTGTATTCACGCATAGGCAAGGTAAAATGTGATACACATGTCAAAGCTAAGGCAATACTGCAAAATAAGAAAGCGTTATATTCATTTCAGACTAGGAACTACTCGCAGAGGGTAAGACTAAGTGTTTACAGTTAACATAAACGAAACCTCTTGGTAAAAGAGACTACCGGTAACCCTAGCAAGGTTAGTAGTATAAATCACAGTTCGCCAAAGTACAAAAAAAAATGAATTTGTAACCAAAGTGATAACTATTATCATAAAGAAGAAACTGCCACTGATTATTAGCATTTTAATGGTACGTTAACCAAACCATGTAAACTGATAACGATGATAACAGAAAAGTCAGTTAAAAATTGTCAGTCAGTTAAGGCACAATTACTAATTATGGCAGACTCATATGTGACGGACCCAAGCAAATTACATATTATTGCGTGAATATATAATTACTATGCAACAAACTTCGCCTTAAAAACACAATAACACCACATTTTGTGTGTTGATATCCCGAGAGATGTATAGAAACGAAAAAGATATTTACATCGAGAGCGTATACAGAATTAGATTTATAGGTTTATAAAATCAAATTCCTGAGAAAATCACAAGCGAGAAAATTACAAGCGAGTTAGTTTTAGATGAATAACTTGTGAACATCTGGTGCAAGCATATCAATTCATTTTAAGGTATAATGGGAATAAGCATATACTACTGGCTGTATAGGTAAACTTGCTGTGATCCACTTGACAGAGGAAACCTATTTTTTTAGCCGAAAAATTCAATAAGAACCCCTTTTATGAGTGCCCGAAACTAGTAAAAGATACTACTATTAAATATATGTAAATGTTTCGTCTCCGTTACTTTTTTTAATATGAAAGACAACTTATGTCTAA
>OY744539.1:54194198-54226698 GCA_963556195.1 Sepiola atlantica | reverse complement strand
CTAAGTAAGCCCAGGTCTAATAATCTTAGGGGTTTTGTAAAATTTTGATATACAGAAGCATCAAAACAAAAATAAAACGTAGATTAATTTAAATATACGATAAAAGGGCCAATATAAATTTAAAAGTTGATTAGTCTAGTGAATAAGTTTGGTTTAAAAGTTTAAACTGTTTGGTTCTCCGTTCTCGGCTTGTACATATTAATTTGAATCATGTCGAATTATTCTTTCCACTGAACTAGAGTTTTTGTCGGGATATGTCAACAGCCTCTGCCATTGCTCAGAAATTGAGAGAAGCGGGAATTAAGGAAAGGGTGGAGCGTGGCTTGACGTTTGTTTTGCCAGTCTTAGGTTATCTAGGATACACCTCATTTATTGGCAGTAGGAACATCTGTATAAAACTACTATCATCTCCCATTAAGTTTGGGCGGAAATATAAAAAAGTACACTATCTCATACGTACTCACACACTTTGAACACACACACACATACACACAGGTACACGCACCAAGACACATATCTAACATATCATCACATCCACCGTAAATATGCATGCATAAAAACTATATACATATATATATATATATATATATATATATATATATATATATATATATATATGTATTGATATGTACATATATATACACACATATATATATATATATATATATATGCACGTGGAACTATGATCTTATAGGGGCATGGACGTGTATGTATGTGCACTAGGCTGTATATTAATCTTAGAGTAAGTAGGCTATTATGCATGGTGCATTGGGGTTAAGGTGCATGTATTGTATTTGGTGGTGAACATGTAAGCGTTCGTTCTGTTATTTGATAGACCATGTAAGGGGTAGTTGTATACGGGTAAGCTATTACTGTGGGCGTACAGTGTGTACTAAAATGTATATGTTTGATGATATCTACAATGATGCGTTACCCCTTTTTTTTGTAGTGTACACGTAGATGCTCTGGCTGCAGGCATTGTTATGAGATGTATTTTTATGTAATATTTTTATCGGTGTGTGCAGCGTATGTTGTTCTCCTGCTCACTACTATTTATATTGTCTCACTTCCTTAGTGATTAAGATGCAAAAAATTGCATATTTATTCGCTTTCAATTTTATAAGACGTTATTTTCGTTATTATATATATATTTATATATATATATATATATATATATATATATATACATATATATATATATATATATATACATATATATATATATATATATATATATATAAATATATAATAGGTACAAAAAGTAATGTTTCAGGCTCACCGTCGTTATCAGCATGGCTAACTTAGATAAGGATCGAACCTTCGGAGTTAAATAAACAGTTAGCTGATTAGACAACAGTAAATTTAAATATTCGAAATATACTTAAGTTTAAAACATCATCAGGAAAGATGTTGACGTTTGTATTTTTAGTCGTCCTGTCTGCGAGGCCAATAAATCACCGACTGCAACCGCATGCAAATGGGAACGCTCATCCTGAAAACTGGGGCACATGTACGCAAGAATGTAACATTCGTCCACTTCGACCCTTCCTTCGGCTCGAAGGGAGATCAGAGCCGCCCGATCTGATAAATCAACTTGTCACGCCATGCTCTAGAATCTAGGTGTTCATCTCCAACCGTTGTATTCAATCGAATTCTTTAGAAAATCAAAGACTAATTCATCCTATGTATTTCACCCCGGAATAGATATTAGAAGACGGTGGTTTAAGTCAATTATGTTGTGAACCGTGAATATACAAAATTGCCAACGAATATTTTGTAATGATTTCAATGGATAAGGTTTTCAAAGAGTGATGTTTTCAACAAGCAATGTATGCTGAAAGTAATATAACTAGGGAGATACTTTGTTCGCATGCTCGGTTTTCCGATGATACCCTCTGTGAAATTGCTTTCTAAGAGTAATCTTATCTATGAGTAATTTTTGTAAGGGCAAGGTATTTCAAGAGTAATGCAATGATTTTCAAAATGTTATGCAATGTAGAACAATGTCTTCCGAGAGCAATGGATTCTGAGAGCAATGCAACTCGAGAGCACTACATTCCGAGAGAAATCTATCCGAATAGGATTGTAGCCTAAGAGCAATGTATCCTAAACGCAATGCATTCTAGGAATATAGATAAATAATTTACCCATACAATTATATCTGACACTCAACTTGACATTAAATACCCTCTATACGTGTTAGTTGCCGTAAGATAAACCAAACCCTAACAAAAGCAAAGCTGTATTTTAGGATGTGCAAGGTATTTTGCTTAAACATTACCCCGAGGAAGAAATAATAATCAATAGCGAATATTCTATTTTAGCGTTTAAAATAGGGAATCGCTTCAACACGGCAACAAATGAAGAATAAACATTGCTCTTTCATCAAGACGGGCACCGTGTCACAAATGTGTCACAACTCGATCGCAGCGATGCTAAAACAATATTAATCGCATTTGACTTTCTTCGAAATATTTGCCCACATCGACTATCGTTTGCAAACATTTAAAAATTCTTTAGAGACAAAAAGTGTATTTTTAGACCCAATATTTTATTGTGGAATTAAAGTATATCAGGTTGCATTTAACAATCCCCACAATTATTAGGAACCAATTTAGCAAGATTTCAATTTCTTTTAAAACACATTAAGTTGAAGTCTTTAATTGAAAGTATTTTCTAGAATCAAAATAATTTAATGGATTTTGATCATAATTGGAATAGTAATGGCATACATGTTTTATTGCATTACACTATGCTATTTCTATGCGTAAAGGGAGATAAGATTGTGCAAAACTATACTGATAAGAGAGTTAATTGTACACGTCCTAACAGAAGTATGTTTTTGATACTCATATACTTGCATGTACAGAACAAACAGCTTAAATAATTCAACGAGCATTAGGAATTTAAGAACGTACCTGTTAAACGTAATTCGTTGTAATACGTAGTATATTGCGTTAAATTTTATTCCATGCCAAACAGGATATGTAAAATGGGGGGGGGGTCCGTGACAATTCTGATAATTATTTTTTTTTATATTTAAAAGAAGATGATAGAAATAAATCAATTAATATTCACTAAATTTCAGTTTCTCAGAAATGTTGTAAGTATTTCATGGGGGTTAATATTGATACAGTCTCCCAGTTTAAAGCAAATTTTTTATAGATCTGTATTAAATTTGATCCATAGCCATTAGACATCAACTAAGCGAGATTCTCTGATTGTCAACTTCTTCTGAAGACCCCTTAAGCTCAAGACTAATTATTTAGATATTTAATACGATTAAAATATTATATCGGGTTCTTATCAATATTATTATTATCTAAATGGACACAGAACTGATGCAAATGTGTTTAGTCCGAGGAATTAATTTGAACAGTCTTGAGACGGGTCCTTCTACTTCCTTACACATTGAACAACGTTTTTAAGTATCCAAATGAATTCAAATAATAATAACACATACATTTAGTCTTTACTTGATATTGAACTTAATAGTTTTCATTAGAAAAATACACGTTTGTAAACTCAACTATGGACTTCCTCAGACGTAGGGAAACCCAACTTTAAAATAATACTGTAAACTATTGTTTTCCCATGAATATGTATCTACCAGTGGGTGAAAATAAGATGAGATATGACAGGTGTATCGCCCGCTCGAGCAAGAAAGCGTGTCAGGTTACATTCTGAAATAATCAGTGATCTCTTGGATATTTGAGCAGTGGTACTGGGTGTATCGTTCTATGACATAATGTGTAAACATTGCACTTATATGACGATACACAGGCCATGGTGATATAACCATTCTACAAGTAGGCCGTCCATAAATGTTTATAAAAGTTAACAAAATATCATACACCAGCAGAACAGTTGAACGTTCGTTGGCCGGGCAACTTTAAAGACTTAAGATATTTCATGCTTCTACCTGTGAACCTCATATAGATATGGTCTAAGCTCTTCCGCGCTCTCTTTCCCCTTCTCGTTCTCTCAACTCCCTCCATATCTTCTCTCCTCCCTTTCTCTTTCTCTCATATATATATATATATATATATACAAAATATGAGACTAAAAGTATAGTTTTAGAGAATTGAACCTATAGTGAAATGATTTAATCTCAATATACGAGATAAAAGGATTATAAATATAAATGGAGGAATCGAAATAAGGATGTGCCCATGACACATATATTTCATCTTCGATTAATCAATGCAAGGTATACTCGATAAAAACATGTAAATTTTGTTTCCTTAAACCAGGCGTTTTAAAGAGTAAAATCTTATCATCAAAGGACTTATACAGATGAATAAGTTTGCTGGGGAATAGTCTGAATTAAAAATTGAAAATAAATAAAGAAACAATATGAAAGTAAACGTGGGTGCGTAAAAAGGTTATCAACATATAGAGTCTGTCTGGTGACGAAAAGATTTTAAAATGAAAAAAAAAAGATTTCGTAGATATTGCGTCAGAAAATGGTCAGAATGTTGTAAATCCAAAATAATGATGTTCAGGTCAACCGTAGATAAAAAAGCGCTTATTAGAATGTAAGTTGGAGAATTAAGGCAATTTTAAATAACACTTCCGTGGACCACAAATGGTTATAGTTGTAAAGTATTGAGTTTAAAATATTGCATGTATTTTAAGTAGGCCGAATTATTGGGAAGAGTTGTAGGTTACTCCGATGGAACGAAAACATTGAGGGAGAATTGTTTGGTTAAAAACGAGGCCAGTAAGTACATCCTGCATTGAACACTCGAAGATGAAATATATTTGTCATTCGCACATATTTATCTCTCTCCTCTTCAACTGTATACTATATATATATATATATATATATATATATATATATATATATATATATATATAGGATCAAAATAAACCAAAGTGATAACTTATAGTATATGGAACCTATTGTGAAAAGGATTAGCTCAATATACGAGATAGAGCAATAGTAGAGATAGAAGAAAAAAGAGTGATAAATATGCGACGATTGTCTAAATTTATTTCAAATTTCAATTGTTCAATGCAAGGTGTAATCAGTAATAAACTAGTGTTTATTTTTTATTCCTTAAGCCAAGGCTTTTCAAAGATCGAAATCTTATCATCAGAGGAGAAATACAGATGGATAAGTTGGCTTTCGAAAAAACCAAAGTTCAAACATTTGAAAATTATGAGAGTTGTTATTAAAAAAACGTATTGAATGAAGAGAAAAGTTCCGTGAAAAGATAAGCAAAAATGTCCGGGTGGTAAATTTCCGTTGAAAAAAGTCCGGTGAAAATTGTAGAAAGTGAAGAAAAACTCTTTGTGTGGGACTCAAAGGAGGTTGAAAAGAGGAAGACAGGCCATTTTTTTGATTTACTTCCGGGCCTAGTAAAACAGTAGAGTCTCGTACAAGGTTTAACTCAAAATGAGACAAAAGGCAGAAATTGTAAAAAGTTAAGGATTTGGGGATTACGAGGGGAGGGAGGGGGGTTATGAAGGACGGGGTAGTTTAAAAAGTCGCTTTGTGAATTGGGGGAAAAGGAGAAGGAGGAAGGGTTGGTATGGGGATATAGTTAAAGTGACAGGTGGGTTAAGGGTGTGGGCG
Organism: Sepiola atlantica; assembly: GCA_963556195.1. Taxonomy (NCBI): domain Eukaryota; kingdom Metazoa; phylum Mollusca; class Cephalopoda; order Sepiida; family Sepiolidae; genus Sepiola; species Sepiola atlantica. The sequence goes on along the minus strand of OY744539.1, from coordinate 54,221,117 downwards.
AGCGGTAGGATGTAGGTTTTGGGGGTGGGATTAATCTTAAGTGGGAAAGTGGGTAAAGAAATAGTTGATTCTAAAAATAGAAATCAAAAGAGTGAGCTTCTAATATTTCAGGCAGCAAAAGCAAAATAAATTGTAGTTATCAGATATGGTTTCTGGGGGTTTAAAGAATAAAATAGAATTAGTTAGTTAAAATAAATAGAGGAATGTGAGAGAGTGGATGATTAAAATTAAAAAAATAAAATTTAAAATTTAAAAGAAGCTAGGGAATAGTTAATTAGAAATTTTTTTTTTATTTATTTATTTTTTTTTAATTTAAAGACCAAAATTAAGGGTTAGATGAATAATTTGGAGGGACATTAAATGACTAAGGAGACCAGAGGGGGAAATAAATTAATGGGAAAAGGGTTAGTGAAATTAAAGATCAAGTCTGTTCTACTCAGTTATATTGAAATTTAGGAGAGGTGAACAGTGTAAGGGATAAGGATAGATTGTTTGAAACAATTAATCTCGATTTTCAGTAATAGGGGTGGAATTGGGTTGGTTTGTCTCATTTTGAGTTAAACCTTGTACGAGACTCTACTGTTTTACTAGGCCCGGAAGTAAATTAAAAAAATGGCCTGTCTTCCTCTTTTCAACCTCCTTTAAGTACATCTGGACTCACCTACACTTTGAGCACTTTATCCAATCTGCTCCCACACAAAGAGTTTTTCTTCACTTTCTACAATTTTCACCGGACTTTTTTCAACGGAAATTTACCACCCGGACATTTTTGCTAATCTTTTCACGGAACTTTTCTCTTCATTCAATACGTTTTTTTTAATAACAACTCTCATAATTTTCAAATGTTTGAACTTTGGTGTTTTCGAAAGCCAACTTATCCATCTGTATTTCTCCTCTGATGATAAGATTTCGATCTTTGAAAAGCATTGGCTTAAGGAAAGAATAATAAACACTAGTTTATTACTGAATGCACCTCGCATTGAACAATTGAAATTTGAAATAAATTTGGAAAATCGTCGCATATTTATCACTCTTTTTTCTTCTATCTCTCTCTCTCTCTCTCTCTCTCTCTATATACATATATATATATATATATATATATATATATACATATATATATATATATATATATATATATATATATATATATATATATATATATATATATACATATATATATATATATATATACATATATATATATATATATATATATATATATACATATATATATATATATATATATATATATATATACATATATATATATATATATATATATATATATATATATATATATACATATATATATATATATATATACATATATATATATATATACATATATATATATATACATATATATATATATATATATATATATATATATATACATATATATATATATATACATATATATATACATATATATATATACATATATATATACATATATATATATATATATATATATATATATATACATATATATATATATATATATATATATATATACACATATATATATATACCGAACAATATTGAACGCAGTGCCATTATGCTCGATGCTGATGTTAGTCCTTTTCATGATGTATATGATTCTAAAAAGAAGATAGACCCTCACAAGAAAGTTATGGGCAAATATGTGTCACTTCAGTATTTATTGTCTATAAATATGTTTAAACTATTTATTTGTAAAAGCAAATGGAGATGAGAAAATATATATCTAGTTAGACGTTTTTCAGTCGACCCTTTTCAAGACAGCCATAGACAACGAGAGGCGAAATCCAAATGAAAAAAAAAGTCTTATCTATCTTTCAGAATAATATAACTAATAAAAAGACAAAATGATAATGTCAGGACAGGTAAAATATTTTCTCCGAACAGAACACTTTGGCATCGATTTTGTTCTCCACATATAAAAAAGTAAAATAAACATACATCGCTACTAAACCATATGTGCATAATCTGTATTCGAATTCTGATTAAAATTTATTTGAATAATTTAATCTTTTTAATGTGTGTAACAAAAGAGATCTTAAGAATTAATTGAACATCAGGAAGTTTCCATTAAATACTGTCCACTAACTATACTTTATAGATAATAGGAATTCATAATATTTAACTTTTCAAATAGGAGCTTGTGCACCTAACACCTTTTAATCAGTCTAACAAAAAAGTAAATATTTCTAAAAGATTTGTAAAATATATTCTTAGAATTTCCCCGATTATAAGTTATATCTGAATTTTCACTAAAGGGTAACATCTACACTCCCCCCTTGCCTTAAATTTAATTAAACTAAATATAACTCACTGCGCCAAAGAGATATGCTGCAGAATTTATAATAATCGGTTAATTAGTTGCGGAGGGAATCCTGCATATACAAATAAATAAAATACACACCCCCCACACACACACACAGACACATATATATATATATATATATATATATATATATATATATATATATATATATATATATATATATATACTTTTCGTTACATGGATACATCATTTTCTTAATAATTATATCTTGTTTACATTACTTCCGATAATTTTAGAGAAATAATTGACATCAAACATAATAGTCGGATACATATGCATCGACGAAATAACCTACAGTAAGCTATCTAATTAAATAAATAGGATCTGCATGATATATTGATAACTTAATACTGTAAGTGATGTAAGTTTTTTAATCAAATCTTATAATCATCAAAATGTGATTATTTATTAGGAAACTAGTGATTTGTTTGCTTATATTTTTTGTGTTTGTCGTGCATGCCGTGGTTGCGTGTTCAGTACAGTTATGCTGCATATGTACACATGTGCAGAGATAATTAATGTGGATGGCATAAGCACAAATAGATCAATGCAATTAATTAAGTATTTCTAAATCAATCTAATCCATATTAAATAACACGGCGTTACGTACATGTATTAATGAAGTTGTACACGCGTGTGTATATATCATCCGCTATATAGGTTTCTGTAATAGTTAGTATTTGGCATAAAACGATACGAGTAGGAATGAGTGTACTATGCTACTGGTTCTATTGTGAAAATAATGGCGAATTATTCTAAGTTGTGGAGGGTTATTAGCCGAAACCACACCTAGTGTGTTGGTATGTCGGTATTAGTACATTAAAACGATTGGGGTAAGCAGTCATACGTCATCGAGAAATACTATTGTCAACTGACTTATATATATATATATATATATATATATATATATATATATATATATTTATGTATATATGTATATATATATATATGTATATATATACATATGTATATGTATACATATATTTATATATATATGTATATATATACATATATACATATATATATATATATATATATATATATATATGTATATATATATATATATATATATATATATATATATTACTAATTTGTAACAGCTAAAGAAGAACCATTTGCCCCTTGAAGATAAGTGCAAAATAGATTGTTAGTTGAACGACGATCACCACAACGAGAGGATTTAACACAATGGGTGTAATAGAAGAATATTATTGAAAATATTAAATATAAAAAAAAAACCGCTTAGCAAGTATTTGTTTACATCAGACTTGAATACATCTATAATGTGGTTGGTTCGGAAGCAACCTCGTTGTATTTTTCTTCAGAGATGTTCTGTTCTAGAAAAGAAAATGTGTTTTTAGTTCATAGTCAGAAAAAGAAAGTCAATGATTATTGTTGTAGCTATGTGAGTTCTTGCAGCTGTCAATGAGTAGAGCTAGGTCGAGTAAACACTATGAACATTACGATACAGTAGAAGAGTGCTACCAATAACTCTTATCTGACAGAGGCTGTATAGTACTGAAGAGGTCATCTTCCACTATTTATAAGTAGAAAAAATGCATTAGAAATGTTTATCTTAATTTAACACGTATTTCTGAGTTGTTGTGTAATATTATACACCTTAAACTTTTTACATTTCCAAGTAAATATAAACCGTGTCGAGATATACGTTTGTAGACCTGGAAATGTTGGTTTCCCTGAAGTAGCCACAACGTTGCACAAATAAGGTTAACGTTTGCTGTAATGATCTGTGTTTGAAACAAGATGAAATATATTTAATGTGCTTTTCTACTTAAGTAGTGTATATTACTTCAACCAATGAGGTCAAGTTTTCGGTCAAATTGGTTGATGCGTTACTACCTTTTTTGTTTGTTTGTTTGTGTACAGCCGCGCGTACACAATGTCTGCCCGATTGTAACAACACTTAGTTAACATATCGAGGTTATAACAAGTGAGGTTAGAAGTGATGGGGTTAAAACTGACTAATTTTGGTATATCAAGCTGAAAGGTACATTTCTAAGTCACAGATAAAAAGTGATAGTCACACTTTTGGTTATAACTTCAGTTCTGTTAATCCAAGAACCTCTTTACTTGGTACCGGTTTTAGGTTATGTACCTCGCATTTTATGTTGCAATGATCTTAGGATATTCTTTTTACCATGAAAAGATCGGCCAATGTCACAATTTGGACGGAATATAACTGTCGGATTTTTCAGAACGTGTTGTATGGATGAAATTATTTTTGATATTAGTTACCACCATGCAAAATATTATGTAAAAAAATGTCTTTTCTCTAACTTCGTGAATACTTCATTTGATATGGGAAAGGAATGCCTACAGGAGACGCATGCTCACCCTTACGTTGTCAGCCTGATGTATGCAGTATCACGACTTACTTATATAATATTATTAAGTATGTATGTCTACTTTCTCTAACCAGTTCATCTTCATTGTTAATGCTATGAAATCGTATATGCATAATATACAAAATATATGTCCGTGTACAATTTACAAGGGTTGTTTTACGTTCTCGAAAAACTGAACATCACGGTAAATAATGAATGATTTTGCTCCTGAAATTGTAAAATATATGAACAGTTTTCGAGTTTAATTATAATCGTTTGTTTTACTATTTAAATAAATTAAGTGTCTTTTTCTGATTATTTTACACTACCCATACATTGCTTTCACGTTTTTAATAAAATAATGCTATTCAGTATACGTATTTTAAGCTGCATTTTGTTAACATCTTCATATCTCTATAGATTAATTTGTCTTGATTGTTATGATTAAATTAGCAGCTTCAACCGAAATATTGTATTTAATTAATACATAAGAGTTTACCGACAATAGATCAGATGTGATATTAATATCATGGTAGAAAATAGTTGGCTCAACATTCGACAAAGATAAAATCTCAAACCCCAGGGTGGATTTAGGTAGTATACATGATGGTATTTTGGTAGACCGAGTTTTAGTAGTTTATATAAAGTGTACATAAGATCAACAGAAGAAAACTACAAACTATTTGAAATTAAAACTTCTATAGATTTCGGGGCTGTGTGATATCTTTCTCATGTTCCAGGTTAGGTTATGGTTATGGTTAGGTGTATTGTCCGGAACAACATTCCATTATTACTAAATTCATAATTACATTTACAGCTTTATAAATGTAATATTTGCTAATAGATTATATGAGTCAGATATGTTATAAGACATTTGAAATATTTGATGTACAACGAGAATATATAAATAGAAATTGAATGCTATTATATGTTGTACTTTGTATTCGTTGTACCATATTATACCAATATATATCCTCTATACAATACATGCATCGTGGTTTCTTAAACATTATAATTCCATTAAGCGGATATGAAATATATTTTTACATTTGTTCTTTAAATATTTTCTTTGAATATATGTCTATTCGAACGGATATCTCGAAAAACAAAGGAAATATCAATAACTTTCAACATAAGACGATAAGAAAAAAATAATTTACATTCCAACGTGTCATAGATGTTTGCTAGAATGTTTTAAATAATAATTACTGGAAATAATATATATATATATATATATATATATATATATATATATATAATCAAAGTCAATTACACATCCACAGGATAAAAATCTCAATAATGTATACTGGGCTTATATAATGGTTGTCAATAGTTAATACAGCTATTTATTTAAATTTATAAAAACACGTACAAAAATTCGCTACACTGGAATGTTGATTTCATCAATAAGTAGTTTTTGCGGAAACATGTGATCTTGTACTTAGATGTTCATATTACAAAGAAATGAAACATAAAAAAAAGGAAAAAAAGTAAATATAAATTAACATGTAAAAAACGGAAGGTAACTATATCAAATTAAAATACATAAAAAATGCGTTTATAAAATGTAGTTGGAGAGTTAAATAATGTAAACATATTTTTAGCCCTTGCCACGGGTTTTTCGAGGTATCGAATTGTAAATTTAGAGGAGGGAATAGGTAAAGTTGCTATGTGTAGAATTGTAAGTTTAGATAGATGAGTGATTACAAGTAAATGACATTAATGATATCACTTGTAATAATAATAATACTTATAATAATAGTAAAAATAATATTAACAACAATAATACAACGCATACCACTCAGCATCCCAACGACAATCAATAAATAATAAACTTAATAATAATAATAATAATAATAATAATAATAATAACAATAATTATTATTATAAGAAAGAATTTGACATGGCCCCTTATTTATTGATACACCAATGCCTGGAGATGGTGGAAATAGCCCCCAACATTCAAACTGACTTCAAGAAAAGCATTAATAATTAGGAAGCCAATTTAACTTCAGGACGTGTTGCAATAGGTAAAGTAACCATCTGGAGATAGATTTACCATGATAATGCAGAATTGATCAAAGGTATAGAAACGGAGGTGTCCTATATAGTAAAACGACAAACGAATATAAAAGTCACCGTTTAGATGTCGAAGGAGACGCTTAAAAAGCTTTAACATTAGAAATAACCCAGACCTGACAATCCAGTGATACTGATTTTAACACCTTCCAGCTCTTCACCCATTTCATGCAGCACTTATAAATGGCTATTTACAGACATTTGATTTTCCTGGGTGGCTGACCTAAGTTACTACAATACTGAAAATAAAAGATAAGACAAAAGGGGTTGACGTAACACACTTTAGCCCAATTACATGCCTCTCAGTTATGTGGAAAATATTCACTCGCATACTATATTAAAGTAGTTCTGGTCATTTAGAATAACACGATTTTCTGCCTTAGTAACAGTAAGACTACCGAAAAAATACTAGAGATCAAAAGATAAGCTTCTGATCGATAAAATGATCCTGTGAAACTGCAACCGATAAACTACTAACCTTGACATAGTGTTCATAGTTTATAAGAAATCATTTGACATACTACCCTACTAATAGATACGAACATGCTTGCTGATTTTCGATATAGCCCCAACATTCGAACAGATTCCAAGAACAGCGTGAAGAATTGGGAAACTAATCTAACTTCAAGAGATGTTTCATGAGGTAAAGTAAATATCTGGAGAGGGAATTCCCAGGGTGATAGTTATTCCCATTTGCTTTTTGTCATAAGTTTGATCCCGATGACATTTCTCTTACGTAATGTGGAGGAGGGATATGGACTGGGGAAATTATTTCATATAGTCAACCATTTAGTATTCATGTATAACGTTAAGGTTTATGAAAAGAATGAAACCGAACTTCATACCCTAATTAATAAGTGACGACATACTGATAGAATTTGGCATCATATATTATGTAATTATGGTTATAAAAAGGGGTGAACTTGTAAATTTAGAACTCCCAACGACAGATCTGATCAAGAATGTAGACAGTGAGAGGGTCTACAAATACTTGGGAATTCTCGAGGCGAATAAGATTAAAAACAAGGAAATAAAAAAACAGGTCACAGCTGAGTTCAACAGACGAGTAAAGGGTATTCTTAAATCACACCTGAACAGTCAGAATATAGTATATGCGATCAATTCCAGAGCAGTAGCTATCATTCGATATACCGCCGGTATACTTGACTGGAATGTAGATGAACTAAAATGTTTGGATGCAAATCAGACCTCACTGGAAGTGCAGAGAGTGCTGGGACCTTCGGAGGCTTATTTCCACTAAATTCTCGGAGCAGACCAATGTTTCTTACAAGCGAGAGATGAATGGTAAACGACTGCAAGTTCATTTGCGGTGGCTATTGAACAGAGGTAGAGAATACTGGAAATCTGAGGATACTTGTTGTCACTCACTCAAATGTACTCCGCAGGTCATCAGTGTGTAATACTTTCACTATCACTCATGTTCACACCAAATTCTTCCCTTATTTATATATTCTATGAGACCCGCTCCTTAACTGTCTATTTCTATTAAGAGTGGAATACACTATAACTTAAGTATATGACACATGATTAAAATACATTGCTATAAATTATAGGAAATTACCAACAAATTAGATGAAATAGCTACACACTCCAGCGAATAATTATGTACAAGATGTAGAAAAAAGTAACTAATGCTAATAAAGACAGAAAGATATGTTTAAACACACATTTTATGTTTTCGAATTTCCTCATGTGTATTATTTTAATAGTTTAGTTTGGGAAATTTAGTGTTTCCTAATTCACAAGATATAGTATTAACTAAGTCGATGCCTAAACAGGTAACAATTTTTTTAATTATATATATATATATATATATATATATATATATATATATATACATATATATATATATATCGTATAATCTCTTATCTTTTACATCAAGCTAAATATTTTCCGGGGTCAATAATTATATGTGTTGCGGGTGTTCTTGTAATGAACGACACCAGATTTGTTTTTATCTGCAAGGAATAAAGGTACAATGACGTTACAGACCAACGTATTTGCCCCAAGAACAGAATATTTATTATTCACGTTCGCGCGGAGCTCGTTATGGTGTTCCAAGTTTATTTATTCTTCCTCAAAGACCCACAGTCTTGTTTAGCCATTTCAGAGTTGTGTTTTTTAGGTTTTCTATCAACTTTTCTAGATGTGTTAATCATAAATTTGCATGGCCTTAGGTTACCTTTGAGGGAAACCGTGTAGTGAAGTGTATACATAACTGCGGCTATTCCTAAGCTGACCTTCTAATCAATTTACACTGAGGCACTTGCATATCTATTCCGACGAGGTTTCCCGCGGAACTCTATTGAATCGTAATTAGGTATTCTTGCAGTTTCACATGTCGCTGTACTTGAATTATTTTTTCCAGTTTATTTCTAATGTTTGCCGGAAACAAATGTGATGCACATTGAGATGTGTATCGGGTCACGATATAGAATCAATCAGGATAAAATAGGAGACTACGAAGTGTACTCTGAATGTCGAATTTACATTGACTGGACCATCTTTTCATGCCATATGCCATAACTTTCTATTCTTAAATATTGAAACACACAACTTATCCATGCCTACTAAAATGTGAACACTTTTTTATATAATATTTAGAAAGAAAGAAAAAGAGAGAGAGATACAGAGATAGCGTCTGTGTAGGTGTGTACTTTTAAAACAATATATGATATACATTGTATCCCACATGTTTTTTTTTATTTATGTGTTAAATCAACGTTATCTAATGTTGGAAAGTACTCATTATTTATTATGACAGTCGGGAGGGGGTTAAATGGATATTGACACGGACATATTGGTGTTCCAAGTTCGAATCCAGTCGGTTCCACAGTATAACTTGCACTTAGGGAGGTTGACAACCTTATTGTGGTCCTTGCCTTAAGTACCCGATGTCTTTCCAGAAATATTTGTAACTAGAAAAACAAATGGGGAAACTAATGCCAACACCAGAATCATCTGATTCACACGAAAGAAGAAGAAAATAATGACGATTTCATTGAGTGTTATAATCTTGATATCATATATTTGTACGATGTATATGATTATCGTAAAATAATTAAATACGGATTGTGAGTGAACGAGACATTTTTCTAACAAAGTAGTAAATACTGTAAGATAGTTTTCACAGAGAATCTTGTGGAGGTAACACTCATTATTAATCACAGAATGGCCACCATAGTGTTATTCATAGGTCTATTAACAGCAATGATGTTTTTCGCATTCCGAATAACTTACCAAATGATATAACCTCAAAGATATAATTGTTTTATGATGTTGCTACATGATTACAAATAGGAGCACATAAATCTTAATTGATGTTTGAAAATATATTAATTTTATGCATTAGACCCAATGAAACAGTTCTTAATTCATGTGTACTAATCTCAATGTCGAACGTTCTGGATACACACTACCGCCCGATTGAGCACGCCCAGTTAATTATCGCGAGTATCAGTGAAGAAGGCAAACACATTGAAAAACGATGGTTGAAAAAAGATAGTATTTTAAGCATTGACTATTAACATGTGTTGTTACTGCCAACAGATAGTGTTTAGAATTGTTGACAACATGTAAATGTCGTAAATACTATAAATAAAAATATGAAACATTCACCTATTTTATTTCTCGTAGTCGTGCCGAAATCTTCTGATTTACTATCACATAATTAAACGCCACTTCCAACACTCCTTAATCGGATATAATGATAGTGATATTTTTTTTGACTTATGGTTCATTGTACCAGTGATGCTCTGTATAACATGACCTGAGACCGTGTCAACTCTATTGGAAAAATTCATGACAACCATGAAGAGTTCCTTTTTCGGCTGCCCCCAATAGTCCTGCTCCTAACAAAAACATTTATCAGGTTCTAATTGCAATAGCGATTCTTGGAATACATCTTACAGCCGGTGTATTATACCGATTCTAGGGTTTCCGACTGTTGGATGTTCATGTAGCACGTTTTGACGCTGACTCTTATATGTTTATCAGTAACACCTTTTCCTGACACGAGATTTACAATGTTTTCAGTCTGTTCAAAATATTATTCTGCTGACATGCGACTCCCATTTCACAAATACGTTCATCGATTTGTTAAAATTTGAACATAGTTGGTTTCATTGACTGTTCAGACAATTGCACTTACATTTTCAATACGACAATATATATAATATATATATATATATATATATATATATATATATATATATATATATATATATATATATATATATGAATCTGGGAAAGTTCATTATTTTTAAGCATCTTTAAAATGTAAAATTTAAAATTTAAAGAAAAATACAAAATGCCTTCAAAAAACCATGTGTAAGACGCAGATAATTTCATTCAAATTGAAATAATTTTTATTTTCTATCCTGATGTTTTTTTTAAAAATCGCTCGATATCACAAGCTTCATTAGAGATTTAAACAAATCAAACGTAATAAGTTTATTGTTCTTCGTAAGAATCCTTCCTGGTCTTGTAGAAGTAACGTCCGATGTTGTGTTGACTTAACGGAGTAAATGTCTCTTTTAAATTGTAACTGAAATCGCGCATGGTCGCTGGTAAGTATAAATTTGGTAAAGTTAATTATTTATAAGCATCTTTAAAATTTAAAACTTAAACAAAAAGCCAACATGCCTTCAAATAAAACATGTGTTAGATGTAGATATTATTATAAAAATCAAAATACTATTTTTTTCATCTTGAATTTTTTCTAGAAATTTCGCTACCTACCAGCAACCATGCGCGATTCAATTTAAAATTTAAAAATACTATATATATATATATATATATTTATTTATTTATACCCACATTATTAAAATAACAGAATTCGTCTGGTTAATTGTACTTTTTCATTTTTTCACTTTTTGTAATGGTCGGTTTTGTATAAACATCGAAAAATGAAAATGTTCCATAGGTTTCACGAACGTTTTCGATTCTTCGTTGAATTATCATCAAGTGTCAAAAGCAAATGAACAAAAACATCTGGAGAAAAGAAGATAATTCGTATAAAGACGGTGGAGAAAAGCGCTGAGAATGTTTTTTGCATCATTCCAGGAAGACGTTGACGATTTAAATCCAGCAAGTTTCAAGGGCATTACAGAACTCAATCGCATTAAGTTAATCAGTTTACACTGTTACCACTGGTTTTATATGTGATGCTGTTAATTTTAGATTGTTGTGTTTTTATGTTGATATCTTACCGGGGACAAGATTCAGCGACCATGCAGGAAGAACCTACGTGCAAGAATATATTCTGTTTAGTAGACACAATATCCTTAATGGATGGATTGTTGGAATAGGCTATTTCGACTGTATTCTGAGTCAATAGTTGTGTAGTTTCTGTTGTCGTAGACAAACTTTTATCCAGCAATCTTTAGAAAATTTTGCCTGCACGTGCTTATATGCTGACCAAAAATGAGGGCGAGAACAACATTATTATTATTTTTCTGGTTAGGCAGCTGGATATGTAATCTTGGTTTTTACAAGATTATGATATTTTCTGTATAACAGCTTTTTCGGAGCAGTTCTTCATAGTTTACGGCAGCTTGATGAATATTTATAGATTCTGGATGATAAACTGCATTATATTTTATTGATATTAGAAACTACGTTCCAAGAGATCGTAGGGCGACATATGATCTATTCATGTTTCCAAAAATTTAATTCAGTTAGTGGGATGATTTAGGTGTCTATATACTACATCTAAGTTGGCGCTTAAGAACATATAGATTGTTAATGTCAGTTTCAATAGTGATTGTTAATCTTAAAACAATTTAAATAGTTTTAAATCAATTCCAAGCTTATTTAAGGTGCTACCACTTCAGTTACGCGACCGACCTCATCCACTATTTCTTGTATAGACCGAAAATATCGTATGTAAATGAATACTTCAGTGTGTCAAGTATAACAAGTCCGAGCATAAAAAATGAATTATTTTATTTTCAATATTTTTTCGAAATAAAAAGAAATTAAGATAATAACCTAGAAACTAAAATCAAAGTTAAATATTTCTAACACTTTGATAGTCGTGAGGCGGTAGTTTGAGTTCGAAATTATTTGGTCGGCTTTAGTTTGCTCCTATCTACCCACTAGTTAATGTGTAATGGTTTCTAAATAAGCTCACTATTGTAATTATGTGTAACAAGAAAATCAATGAATAGGAATACAATTGGTTCAAGAATAATAGCAAACCCAAAGATACACACTTATATTCGGGCCACAACAAATATAATTAAAACCCGCATAGCTACGCATAATTACTCCTTCAATAACGATGTCAGCAACACCAAGACATTACTGACTACTTTAGTTACAAATCTAAGATCCAACAATATTCCACACAGTATAAAATGGTCCATCCGGAAAAATCAAACTCTTTTAACCCAGGATCAAGATCTTGCGGTATATGAAACTCAGAGGCCGTGATGATTGCCACATCACCTAAACTTTAAAATTTGATCAATTCTAGAAATGAATTAGTTTTAAAATGTCGCCACAGGAGGGAATTCAAGTATGCAGAATTCAGCCCACCCCCAAATCAACCGTAGCTGATTGAGTAAGGGTCGGGACAAGCTTCGGAGTGTCCAGTTTTGAGGTTGTGTTTGTTAAACTTTCCCTGACTAAAATGTTTAGACATTAAAAATGCCTCAATATCTTTTTAAGTTTGTTTGAATTGTAAATGTCTAAATTTAAAATTTTTCAAATGATTAATTCTAAATATTTTAAGAACTTCTTAATTATTAATTTTATAAATTTTCTAAATTACTTGATAGTGCCAGATGTGTGAATTTGGATTATATACCTAAAGCAGACGATCAAATAGTAAGTCTGGAGGAGAAGGTGTCTGGGGGCTTTGACCTAAATTTACACATCCGTCTCTGTGACCCAGACTTTTAATATCCGCTGTACACATATCTAGTTTGACCCAGACATTTAACATCCGGATCACATATAACTGATTTTACACATCCGTCACAATATTTTGGCGCTTTCCTTGTTAATGCAGACATTTAACATTCGTTTATACAGGCTGTTTGAATTAGTAGACTACTTTTGCGTGGCTGTTTTCCCGAGGAGAACGCTTTCTATTTTCTTTTCCTTTGGATTCGTTACGCTGTCTACAGGGCTTGTGGGAGCTTGAATACCTTCGAATATACATTTTCTCACGGGCGTAATTTTATCGGACCCGGAAAAGAAAATGGCCGAATACATCAGGGCAGTTTAATTTTTATCGAATTGGCCTTAGCGGAGCTTGCATCTAACCAGGAAGTTATGGTTTGCAACACTCCTATCAGCTCAGAAGAACCCTGAATTCGGACATTATAATATTGAACACCAAGTGAGTTTTCTGAACTTTTCATATTATTTGTTTTTTTCTATCGTTTTATTAATTTGCATACACCTTAGATACACTTTTCACTATCATGTACTGCATCGACAGCAAACAAATTCCTAGCCTCAATTACTGTTTCGTTTGTAGACTACCATTCATCACCTGTAATGTTTTTTAATCAACCTCTTTGATATCTTTCTTTAAGCTGTTTTAAACTTCATGACTTGGAAGAATTGTATAAGTTTAACAAAAAATATCTTTGGGGCCGATCTATTTGATGTTTTATACACTTTTGTGTATATTTTTATATATAATATTATATATTTTCACAGTTTAATTTTATTATCTGCACTAATGTCATTGCGGTAATGATTCTCTGAGGAGAAGATTTTCTTTGAAAAATCATGAGTTAAGGACTTTAAGGTACTTCGATTGAACATTGAATTCTAATAAAATTTTATTTGCACCTTATTTTATTCTTCTACTTCATCCAGTGCTATCAATGCTCTACCCAGTATATTGAGCTTCAGTTTTATCCGGATGTTCACTAATTAAATATATTAGTTGTCTCTCATATCTTTTATTGTATTACCATATATATATATATATATATATATATATATATATATATATATATATATATATATATATATATATATATATATATATATATATATATATATAGATGCTTACGTTAAGGTCTCCTGCTTTTGTTTCACTGTTAGATACTTAATCCCCCTTTTTATTTTATTTACTTACTATTATATATTTTATTTATTTATGAATTTTTCAACAAATGTTAAGTCTACACTATTTTGGATTTAGTTAGTCTCTCTGGGAATTTAAACTGCATTTTCCTTTTTTTTTTGTCTTTTTGTTTAAAATAACTCAAAGCTTCTTTAGACTATATATATATATATATATATATATTCATATATATATATATATATATATATATATATATATAAGTCAGTTAAAGTAAGACTTATAAAAATATGCAATAAATATTTTCATACTCAACACTATTAAGACTAGTTGAACATTCAGCCTAAATGATGAGGAATACTAATGGTTTCGTGTCCTCCGATGTAGCAAATTTGTTTTCTTAAAACTAAAGATTATGCTTATATAGGCAATTATTTGTTAACATTTAAAATATTTCGAAGGACTGTACTATCATTTTTGTAAATAGTTTTACAGTAAATGTTTATAGCATATCGTCATAGTTTATCTCCTAATATCCTTGGCCACTACTGCAGTTTATCAATTCGAACAAATTGATTTTTTTTATTATTGAACAATTTCATTCGCGACAAAGGCATACATTCACAGACGTTAGACTATAGATGAGGATAAAAGAATGTATACTGTCAAGAACATTTTAGGAGTCTCTGTGTTGATTTGATTTATGAACGAATAAATAATAGTTTTGTTAAATTGTATTTAAGTGCTACTAAACGCAAGAATATTTACTTTTCCACTGACATTCAGAATTTTTAACTTATAGATGTGGTCTCAACTTGTTTGCTTCAATTAAAGATTTTGTCAATATCCACTACTTCGGAAACAGTAAACCACCCAAAATAAATGATCCATGCGATGCTATTGGTGTTTAGTTCATTAAATGCAGTTCCAAAAAATGTCTTACCCTTAGTGTTACTGGCCAAACTCAGAGACTTAGAGTTATTAGTAGGGTAGTGGCATCCATGTAGAATATGTTAATAGAATATACAAAAATAGAAATATTGTTTTCGAACCTTATTTTGCTGTAGGAAACCATGCCCCCCACAAAAGACACCACCCAATTGAACTACTATAATAATTCCCAATATTTCGGAAGATAAATATATCATTTATTTAAATACATTTACAGCAAATCTTTACTATCACACTTTCATAATTTATCCTTCTAAACATCTTGCAGCTAAGCAAGTCGAGCTAATTTATTTAGTTGGATTTTTTAACAATTACATAAACAACAACGGCATAAAATCAAGTACTTTTCAAGATAACTGGAGAAAACATGCCAATAATTAATAACATGTTAGGAATAATAGTGTGTGTTTCTGTGTAAGAGCAAATAAAGAATCATTTTTATAAAATCGTTTTGAGTCACGTACATTATTCAGAGTTGAGTAGATTTAGGCATTAGTTTCAAAACTATTTTTCATCGACAATACCGTCAGCGGCATTTTTGTGTTTTCACTTAGTTTTTAATGTTATAAAGATAAGTGCTTGCAAACGTCAGTAAATTTATTTTCTACTAAACTACAAAGTGTATTAAAGTGTTATTTTATTTCAATATAAGATTCCAATACAGTAAAAACTCCAAAATAAGAAACCCATAAATTTGTATTGATGTTTAATTAATTCAATATTGTTTAAAGAGAACTGACCACTCATCGTTAGTCCGTCAGGCAACACCCCTGCACTCCGAGTTATTGGTAGGAGAGTGACATTCCTTCCTAATATTGTTAACAAAAGATGCAGAAACTAAAATATTGTGTTCGCACTTCATTTTAATGTAGGAAAATCCCCTAAATTATACCACAACATTGAAATGCTCTAATAATATACTCTTAGTTTACACACACACCCACATACAGTGTCAACCTATATTATTATAAAATGGCCTGGAAGTGGGTGTTTATTTTATTTTTTTAATATAGAAAAACTACTCCCTAAAACTTTGCCAATTATTATTTTTTGTCGACATTTATATTTCGGGGGACAGTGCGGCTAGATAATTATGATACAATACAATTGATATAATGCAAAAAACTAGATCAGCAACTTCTAAGCAATTGTACATGTTTTTGTAGGATTGTGTAATTGTTTCAAATTTTGGTCTGGATTTGAAGCATTTTCATTAACATAACAATATTTAGGCTTATATTTAGATTTCAAATAGTATTCAATAAAATATAACTTTAAAAAATGTAAACTCCCAAAACGAAATAAAAACAAATGTTTACATGTCCACATGAATGTAAAAATTAATACAAGATCTAATATTTAAAAAAATCATTTCAATCTAAGTCCATGTTTCTAAAAGTTACTGATTCATCTTACAACACTTAAAAAAATGAAACAACTGACATTTGGAAAATATATTTTAAATGTTATTTCTTAAAATATTAGCAAAAAATAGCCAAAACAACATTAACATTTGTACAAGATTAAGAATGTTTTGTTTTTATTTTTAATTATAGTTTCCTTAATTCGGCGGTTCATACAATTGCAAGGAATCAGTCCCTTGAGTAAAGTTGGTTCTCTAATTTTTTCTATAGTTGTTGATAATTATTTATAATATTATTGCAATGCCTAGAAGATAATAAAATACAGGCTAAAATGCAGACGAACGTAAAGGAATATTCTAAAATAAATAAACCAAGACAATTCTAGGGCAAATTATCACACGTGAACAAGTAAAAAAATAATAACACTTCTTATAATTTCGTAAAACATTGCAGTTAAAATCTAAATTCAGAAAAAAATATGTTAGGAAAGTAAAGATAACTAATCAGTAGTTAATTTTTCTTTTTAGTTTTTTTTCCAAATTTACATATAAATTGCAGTATTTACCTTTACGTTTCTAGGTTTTATAACTTAATCGTATTCCTTACCATGCGTACCCATTCCCCCTGTAATATAAATATGTATATATATATATATATATATATATATATATATATATATATATATATATATATATATATATATATACATATATATATATATATGTGTGTTTGTGTATATATATGTATATATGTATACATGTGTATATATGTATACACATGTATATATATATGTATATATATATATATATATATGTATATATATGTGTGTATATATATCTACATTTATATGTGTATATGCATACACATATATATATGTGTATATATATATGTATGCATATATATGTATATATATATGTGTATATATATATGTATATACATATGTATATATACATGTATATATGTGTATATACATATGCATACATATATGTATATATATATATATGTATATATATGCATATATATATGTGTATATATATGTATATATGTATAGATGTGTATATATGTATACATGTGTATATATATGTATATATATATGTGTATGTATGTATATATATGTATATATATATATGTATATATATATATAGATATATATGTGTATATTCATACACATATATATGTATACTTATATGTATATATGCATATATATATATGTATATATATATATATCTATATATATATATATGAGTATATACATATGTATATATATATACATGTATATATATATATATATACATATGTGTATATATATATGTGTGTAGTTATATGTATATGTATATACATATATATATATGCATATATATATGTATATATGTATATATGTGGATGTATAAATATATATATATATATATATATATATATATGTGTGTGTGTGTGTGTGTGTGTGTATATAAGACATATGCTATTAAATAAGCGGATATGCTTCCTGGAGATTTAAATCAATCCAATTTTCAGAATAATCCATTATGTTTTCCGATTAAATTGGTGTATAGCAGTTACATGGGATTGTTGCCCCACATTTTCACAAGTACTTTCGATTTGATTACCCTAAAAAAAAGGATCTTGGTATGTTGCATAAATGTTTTTCTAGTTTTTAATTGCTTGGTTTAAAATGGATTACTACTAATCATTAGCTACCAATTTTCAATACTGAACGAATAGAAATTTATTTGTTATTCTTCGTTGCTAGATGCTTACTGATATTTTCTGCATGTGAGAAAGAATATTCATTCAAGTTTGGCGTGCATAGAGTCTTACTTATGCACTATTTCTCTGAGCCCACCAATATAAACTATCGTGATGGTACGCGATTGTGCTGCATTCAATATTCTTGATTGTTTTAATACATGTAATTATTATTACCATTATTGTTATTATTTTTTTTTTACTCACTAGGAGTTATCACACTGGTCATCGTCAGTGATCGCCCACTGCCAACAACCTGTGGTATTCCCTGGAGTCTGAGTGACAACAAGTCTCCTTAGACTTCCAGTATGTTCCACCTATTTTCGTTCATCACAGCTGATGACCTTGCGGTATCTCAACAGCCACCCACCACCGGTTTCCCGCTGATAAGGGCCATTGGTACCCTCTGGGGCCCGAGCGGCAACAAGCCTCTCCAAAGTCCCAGAGTTGTCCGCGCTCTTCCAGTGGAGGTCTGGTTTACGCTTTCCCTCCTCGACCCTCTGTTCATAATTTTTGTGGCGTTAGCCTATGCTTGCGCCTCTCCCGTACGGTTGTATTTTCCTCTCCCGTGCGGTCGTATTTTCCCCGGTTCTGTTGTCTTGTGCTTCCATGTGTTTGTTCCCATTCGTTGCTTATGTGGGTTGGTTTCCGCATTCGAGGACATTTCTCAGGATTGTAGCTGTTTTTATCATTACTGTCCCTTTTATGGTCTCAGTTATCCCTTTGATTCCTATTTCTCCAGTCTTTTCTCAATGTTTATGGGGATTGTTCCTAGTGCTCCTATGATTATTGGTGTTATAATGACTTTCTTCATGTTCCATATTCCTTTCAATTCTCTGGCAAGTTCAGTATATTTGCTTCTTTTTTCCGTCTCTTGGATCTTCACTCTGTGGACTGCTGGAACGGCAAAGTCTACGTTTTTTCAGGATATTGCTTTCTTGTTGATTATTATCATATCCGGTCTCCTTGCTGTTATGGGTTTGTCTGTTTGTACATTCATATCTTATATGATTTTGTGTTTTTCGTTTTCTAGTACAGATTCTGGTTTGTGTTTGTACCGTTTTTTTGCATATTCGAAATTCAGTTGTTTGCACATTTCCCGGTGTACTTCTTTCCCCACGCTGTCATGTCTGTTCTTGTATTCCCTTTGTGGGCGGGCTTGCTGCATTCACTTATTATATGATTTATCGTTTCGTCTCTTTGTCCACACAATCGTCATTTGCTGTTTTCCTGGGTTTTATCAATCTTTGCTTTAATAAAGTTTGTCCTAATCGCATTGTTCTGTGCGGCCGTCAGTAGAGATTTCGTTTCTCTGTTCAAGTGTCCTTGTCTTAGCCATGCCCAGCTGTTTTCATTGGCTTCATCGCTCGTGAGTCTTATAAAGCGTCCATGTAGTTGTTTTTCTTCCCACTTTTCCTTTCTTGTCTTTTTGTTTCTGGGTTCAGTGCTTCTGGAGTTGTTTGTTGGGCTGGTGTCTCTTGCTGTGGTGATCAGTCTTTCCGTGTTCTGGGTTACATATTTCTCCAGTTCTTTTTTGCGTCTTCCACACAGTCTTCTATACTTACCAGTCCTCTACCTCCTTCATTTATTTTCATGTAGAGCCGTCTGTATCGTCTTTTGGGTGCAATGCATTGTGTATGGTCATTAGTTTTCTAGTCCTCTGATCAAGGTGCCTGAGTTCTTCTTTGGTCAAGCCTATGAATGGTCCAGAGTATATTATTAGTGATACAGCCCATGTGTTTATCCCTTTTACTAGGTTTCTGCTATATAGTTTAGTTTCTAAGAGTTTCCTTGTTCTTCGTAGATATTCTTTTCCAATCTTCTCTTTCATTTCTGTATATTTGATTGTGTCTGCTTCCAGAACTCCCAGGTATTTATAACTACTTGTTCTCCTAGCGCCCTGATCTCCTCTTTGTTGGGGAGTTCTATACCTTCTGTCGTTTCCAGTGTTCCTCTTTTGATCTCTAGCAGTGCACATTTTTCTATTCCAAACTCCATTTGGATATCCTGGCTGAATATCCTGGTTGTATTTATCAGCTTTTCCAGTTCTTTTTTGTTTTTTGCAAACAGTTTAAGGTCATCCATGCACATCAGGTGGTTTATTCTTTGTTCTGTATCCGTAAACCTGTATCCGGCATCACACTTTCTGAGTATGTAGTTGAGTGGCATCATGGCTATTATAAACAATACTGGTGATAGAGAGTCTCCTTGAAAAATGCATCTCTGTATTTTTATCTCAGACAGGTATTGCCCTCCGGCTGTCAGTTTTAGTCTCCATTTTTCCATTGCTTTCTGGATGAGATTAATAATCCTGTCTGGTATCTTGTATATTTTTAGCATTCAATTATCCATGTTGGAGGGATCCTGTCGTAGGCTTTCTTGTAGTCAATCCATGCCATGGTTATGTTCTTTTGTCTGCTATTCACCTCCTTCAGGGTTTTTTGATCAATGTATAGTAGATCATGTGCCCCTCTTTGTCCTTTCCGGCATCCTTTTTGTTCCTCGGGGAGCAGTCCACGTTTGTCTAGGGATTGGTAGATTTGTTCTCTCAGTTGTGCTGTGAGAATTTTCCACATTATTGGTGGACATGTTATCGGTCTGTAGTTGCTGGGGGTCGTTCCTTTTTTGGCGTCTTTTTGTATTAATGTTGTTCTTCCTTCCGTCATCCATAATGGTACGTCTGTTTTGCGGATACATCCACTCAGTTTCTGCGCTAGTCTTTCATGCAAGGTCGTGAATTTTTTAAACCAGTATGCATGTATTCCATCGTGGCCTGGTGCTCTCCAGTTTGCCATTTTTCTTAGGGTTTTCTTGATCGTTTTTTGTTGATTTCTGTTTCGGTTCCTTGTTCGATTTCCTGCAGTTCATCTTTCATGTTTTCCAACGATTGGGCATTCTTGTTGTGCTTTTTTGGTACTTCCTCTATCTTGCTCCAGAATTGTTTTATATATGTTGGGTTCGGTTGCTCCGTTGTTGTTTTTTCTCCATTTACGTGTTTGCAAAACTGGCTTTCATTGTTTTCAAAGGTCCTGTTCTGTTTGCTCTGTTCTGATTTGTACCTGTATCGTCTCAGTCTTCCTTCTATTGCTGCTATCCTTTGTTTTATTTCTTCATGTTTCTCATTTAGTTTTTCTTTGCGTTTCTGATTTTTGCTTCTTAATCGTTTCATGTCCTCCTTCCTTTCTGTTCACGGTTTTAGCTTCTTTCCGAAGTTTGGTGATCTGGGTTTCCAGTCTGATTTCCCATCCAGGTTTTGTCGGTCCTTTCTTTTGTCCATTCTCTTCGTTTCTTAGTTTCATACTTACCGATTTTGCCCCTGCATATATCAGGTTGTTTAGGTCTGTAATAGTTTCTGTTTGGATGTGTGTGAGGAGTCTGTTTACTCTTTCTGTTTCTGCTTGTAACTTCTTCGCTACTTCGTTCCTGAGAGATGGGAGTTTTGTTTTGTTTTCTAACATGTATTGTCTAATGTTCTCCACTTCACTTGCTTCTTTTTCGTTGAGTTCTATCTCAGCAGGTTCTGTGGTTCCGCAGTCTTCTATCTCCCCTGGTTCTGTGATTCCGTAGTCTTCCATCTCTTCAGTTTCAGTGTGTATCTTTTGCCCGTCCTCTTTCTGTGGTCTCTCCTTTGGTGGTGTTTCTTGCTCCGTTTCGCCATTAGCCTTCTGTCTGATTTCCGTCAGTTCCATCTCCGAGAACCATCCTCGCTTGAGGATCTGTCTTGCTTGATCTGCTATCCTTTGTTCCGTTGTATGGTAGTCACTAGCAATGTCCCAGAGATGTTTCATTCGTTTTCGGTAGCCTCTTTCTGTAGGGTAGCGGCTTTCATAATAGCACTCCATCACCAGTCTGTTCTCTTTCATGGTCCATTTCTTTCTATATCTTTTCAGTTTGCTGTTTTCGCTCTGGTTTTCTTGTCTCTGGTCTGTGTCGTTGTCATACCTGGAATCAGAGAGGTTACTTACCTGGTTCTTGTCCGTTGTCTTGTTTCTGAAATGAGAAGGGCCAACATTCGCAGGATGCGGACCGGGTCCCCCATGTTGGCTAACGAGGGAGCACCTGCCAATCATGACACTCAGGTCTTTCTCCTGAGTTCCACGGCTTGTATTGATATTATTGTGCATTATTCATTTTTTGGTGTGTGTGGCTACACCAGGCCCAGGCTTATTTTGCCTGTGGTCCTGTCACAGGGATAGTGGTTGTCTCATTCATTTTAATGAGTGATATTGTGCACTACCACAAAAAAGGTATATATATATGTATATATATATATATATATATATATATATACATATATATTTATATGTTATATAAGGACATATAAGTTCATTGTATACGAAAATGGAATAGAAAGTTGAAGATAGGTTTCCCTCTCGCGAGTAAGCATAAATAATAGAAATAAGAAGGCTAAACTTCAGGCCTGCATGAGAGTTCAAAATGTATTCATTGGGAACTCAATAGGCATACACTAGGACATATAAAAACCAAAGTTTAGCAGGTTTAATACTAGCCCGTTTGGTAGCATTGGGATTAGTAGAAATGCCAGATACATTTAAAAAAAAAAAATAAAACAAATTAACTGATAACCATCCCTTCACTTGAGATATTTGTCTCGGATTGCCGGTCGGTGGCAGATATTAGATGTACTAGATACGGTCTCCAATTAGTTGAGGAACTCTATGTCCTTTCATATTTGTTCGCGAGTGGGCTTCATCTACTCTTCCCCCCCCCCCGAACTCCTCTGTGTAATCCAAACTCGCTGACCCTTCTAAAAACTTGGAATGTTAGCAAGAAAGAAAAATAAAACACGGACGAAATAAGGATGTCTCATATAAACAAGGGAGAACAAACCTGAAAAAAATATTATTTAACTCATGAAAATTAAAAATTAAATTTAGTACTAAGCTTTCTTGTTTTTTTTTGTTTTTGTTTTTTAAATGACTCCCATCGCTTCACTTGAGATATTGGTCTCGGATTGCCGGTCGGTGGCAGATATTAGATGTACTAGATAGGTCTCCAATTAGTTGAGGAACTCTATGCCCTTTCATAATTGTTCGCTAGTGGGCTTCATCTACTCCCCCCCCGAACCCCTCTTTGTAATCCAAACTCGCTGACCCTTTTAAACTTGGAATGTTAGCAAGAAAGAAAAATAAAAAACGGACGAAATAAAGATTTCTCATATAGACAAAGAAGAACAAACCTGAAAAAAATATTATTTAAATCATGAAAATTAAAAATTAAATTTAGTTCTTAGCTTTCTTGTTTTTTTTTGTTTTGTTTTTTTAAATGACTCCCATCGCTTCACTTGAGATATTGGTCTCGGATTGCCGGTCGGTGGCAGATATTAGATGTACTAGATACGGTCTATGATTATTGTTATTATTATTGTTCTTATTATTGTTATTATTATTATTATTATTATTATTATTATTATTATTATTATTATTATTATTATTATTATTATTATTATCATAATTATTATTATTATTATTATCACTATTATTATTATTATCATTATTATAGTTATTATCATTGTTATTTTTATTGTTAACATTATTATCATCATTATTATTTTTAACATTATTATTATTATTTTTATTATTATTATTGTTATTGTTATTATTAGTATTGTTATTATTGTTATCGTAATTATTATTGTTATTATTATTGTTATTATTATTATTATTGTTATTTTTATTGTTAACATTATAATTATTGTTATTATTATTAGTATTATTATTATTATTGTTATTATTATTGTTTTCTATTATTGACTAAATATATCTATGACCACTTAAAAACAACAAGTCAAATATATGTGTCCAAGTGTGTTTTTATTTGAAAAATGTATATTTATTTTCCTATCATTTAAAATGAGTAGTTTAAAAGCTCATAATATAAGAACACACCTCTCACAGAAACTAAAAACATAAAAATCCAGCATAAGTTTGACATACAACTGGAGAAATATCAATCATAGATAGGTATATTAATTGCTTAAATCTTACATGCGAAATAAAATATTTACAATTATGATAATACACAAACAAATATATATATATATATATATATATATATATATATATAAATATATATATATACATATATATATATATATATATATATATATATATATAGAGAGAGAGAGAGAGAGAGAGAGAGGGAAGCAGGGAGAAGTATATATATATATATATATATATATATATATAGAGAGAGAGAGAGAGAGATAGCTAGAGATACACATACATTTGATAATATCTACACACATCTAACGCAAGATAGACGTAGACATCGCATAGTTTAGATGTTGTTCTTAAATGTCGATAACTGAATAAACACTAAAAAAAAGACTGCAGTAAAAATAATATTGACAATAAACGGAAAGAAGCCATCGCAATGTTTTGCAAACGAAGCCGAATAATATATGGTGATTGAATCACCGAATAGAATTGTATAAAAAAAGAAAACGTATGATTTCATAGAAAGTGACGAATTGAAATATTCAAAGTAGAACAGTTTTATAAATGTTATTGTCTAATATTACTTTTTAAAGAACGACGCTTGTTTAGACATTAAATATATCAAAGTTTGAAAAGCTAAGGCGCGAAATGAAAAAAAAACATTCATAAAAGGCAAGGCTGTAAATAAAGTGTAGAAGAAAACAAAATACACACAATTTAAAAGGAAATATCTCTTATTATGTCAAAATAACTCAATAGTAAAATTTAAATGAATCAGATAATGTCCACATACATCATATTTCTAACGGAAAAGTAAATAGTGATTAACATATATTTATATATATATATATATATATATATATATATATATATATATATATATTTGAAATTCTAAAGTTAAAAAATACGGTAATACAAAACAGAAAGTGTATTCAACAAATTCATTCATGGGAGTTTAAAATTACAGCAAATTTTTAAAATGTCTACCTTCGTTCTAGCTGACTCTTTGTAGTATATTTGATTGATTCATTTTAACAAACTCGGCAGTGATTTTTGGTTTGAGGTCGTCATTGCCTTTCAACAAGTGTGGGAGATTCATCAAATTTGACCACATGAATAACAATAAAAATTCGCTCTTCAATTGTGTAAATGACATACTGCCTGAAAAAAAGCACATATGATGATGTACACAAATTTAAATAAATAAAAATGAATATATATAGAAACAAATATATAAACGTCCAAATTTAAAATAACAAATAGCAGTAATTAGAGAGTAAGATAACAACTATAACAAGTTCATAGTGTGTTTGTGCTTCATATGGTAATCGGTTTAAATAGCTAAGTGAATCACAATGTATACCTAATATGAAACTAAAAGTATACTTTCAAAGGATAGAACCTATAGTCAAACAGTTTTAGCTCAATATACGAGAGAGAGCAAATATACAGATGAAAGAAAGAAGAGAGATAAATATGTACGAATGACAAATCTATTTCAAGTTTTATTGTTCAATTCAAAGTGTTCTCGGTAAAAAAAACATTTTTATTTTTCTTTCCTTAAGCCGAAATTGTTCAAAGAGTAAACTCTAATCACCAAGCGAATTACATAGATGGATAAGTTAACAGTAGAAAAGTCAAAATTCAATATTTGATAACATATAATATAATAGAGAGTAAGAGTGTGCGTGTAAAACCATCGATCTTGTCCAGTTGGTAGATAAGGTGTCCGGTGAAAGGAGATTTAAAGGTGGAAAAAAGGGTTTCGTGAAAGCAGCGTTGAAAATGTTCAAAAATGAAGTAAATCCAATAGACAGATGTGTAATTGTAAAATATAACAGTTAAGATTCAAAATTAAACACAATTTTTTTGAACATTTTTCAAAAATATATATCTTTATGCAAGTCCTGTGAGTAAATGTTTATTAGCAGCGTTTATTAAGTCGTTAAAGGATTACCTTGCATCTGTAAGACAATGAAAAGTGGCAAAAATGAATCGTGGATGAGTCTATTGTGGGTGGGACGTCGATAAAGAAAGAAAGCAATTGGATAACTGTTATAAAGAAGAAGGTTCTGAGTGCAAG
>OY744539.1:54189198-54191698 GCA_963556195.1 Sepiola atlantica | reverse complement strand
ATACATAAAAGAGTAGAAAAGAGAGAGGGAATACTGCTCTGATTTTTACCGGAGTGATGATCAGACTTCCTATAAGCACATATAAAACCGATACACATGATATTGTGTATCCCCAAGACAGTATTTCCAGTATTTGTAGGTATATATATATATATATATATATATATATTTGTACTGTTCTATTATTATTTATTAATTTTTCACTATCATTTTTTCACTATCATTATTACTATTGTTAAGATTACTGGGATTACCACTCTCATTACGGCTGTCGGTTAAACCACTATTATTAACTTTTTTATATGATCAGTTTTATTGCAACCATTAACCCATATAATAATATCGGCAAACATTATCTTATTATTTTATATCATTATTGTAATCACTACCTCCTATAGTTCCTAATATTTCATAATTATTCTATTTCTTTCCTAAACTATTATTTTTATAAATTCTTAAATATTATTGACCACCATTATCGTTGTCGTTGTCGCTGTTATTATTATTACTATTTTTATTACTATTACCATTATTATTATTATTATTATTATTATTATTATTATTATTATTATTATTATTATTAATAACAATAATAATAATAATAATAATTAATAACACAGGCACTTTCTAGTTATTCTTTAGTTATATTTTTTAGTACTTTTAAATTTAATTAAACTATTATTATTCTTTTTATTATTCATTTATTATTTTCATTCGTTCACCTCAATTATTAGGGGTATTTATTATTATTATTATTATTATTATTATTATTATTATTATTATTATTATTATTATTACTACTACTACTACTAATCCTGTTATACTTAACGAACATATTTATTCAATTTATTAATTTATTCATAGTAAGCAAATAAACTCTAGACAAATTATGAAGCCAATATAGATCCAGAATCGGCGACACATTTGATCACCGCCCCACCACCACTACACTCACACACGTCTGATCGGTTTGCCCGCACGCACACATACATACATATACACAATATTACAGTTCACTCGAAATAATACATTTATAAACTCGTCTATTTTTTTTTACACTTGATTCGTGCATGTCTACCCCCCTCCTTCTCTCTCGATCTGAATCAACAGACGTTCTCTTTTTCTCCCTCTTTTCCTTTATGTGGCTACCTACCCATCACCTCTCCCTTCATTATATGCCCCTCTTTCCACCTTATATTTTTATTTATTTATTTATTTATTTATTTGCCCCGTTTGTTTCAGATTTTAGATTTTAGATTTTGTGTTTTTTGTTTTTTGTTTTTAGATTTTTTAGATTTTTAATTTTTAATTTTTAAATTTTTAACGGCCTCAATTTTTGAAATGTTAAATTTCTTTTCTTCTTCTTCTCTTTCTCTATCCCTCCATTTAATTCTCTCCAAATATGATCGGATTCTAACTCTGCCTGATGAGATCTCAGTTTATAGTAACTGTTGATCGATAACATCGACATGCCAGTGTCGCAGATTTTTTACACGTCTGTGTAAATAAAATTATCATATATAAAGCTCTATTTCGATATTGAGCACTTTTATAAACCCGGTTAAAATTCTCTGGATTACCACCCTGCGGATATTTTTCACCTGCATTATTACCATTATATATATATATATATATATATATATATATATATATATATATATATATATATATATATAGTAAGTTATGAACATATATTTATGGCAGTTATCTACACAGAGACTCCTGCGTTTAATACCTGGAGGAATCTTGAAGCTTAAATTCATTTTAGCCTGAAAATTCTCCCGTAGATAAAACTCGAGAGCCTCTGTGTAGCCTATATTGCTATAAATATATTTTCATAACTTACTACCTTGCTCTACTTACTTATCGAGCACTGTTTAAGTAAATACTGAAAACTGATGCATACAAAAGTATATCTCCTTATAAAATTCTATGTGGATACATGAAATAGTAATATATATATATATATATATATATATATATATATATATATTTAAATATATGCATCTATATACACATGCAGTTACGTTAGCTTTTAAAAACAAATCAGATAACAAAGCTGCTCTGTTTACAAAACCATTCGTTTCGAACTTGAGATAGCCCAGGTGAATGGAATGATTTTCTATTTTCGTCTAAAGATAACATCACGAACTTTACGAACGCGTCCTTCAGAACTGTTCATAGATAATTAACGAATATGTTCCTTTCGCTATGAAGGGTGATGTCGACAGTAAGTGGTCGGCATACAAGGATAGTCTGTATCTATCGCTATCTTGGTTCTCCTCTCTCTCTCTCTCTTCCCACTCCCTCTCTCTCATTTTGTGTCTTGTAACCTTTTTTTACTATCTTTAGATCAGACGATGAAATATTAAGATATCAAAGATTATGGTAAAAGCAGCTGTCTATATTTTAATAACAGGCATGTATTGCTTCCTTAACTGCTATAAAATGCGGTACAGCAGACGTGTACTGAAGGACTTACATTTTTATTTGGAAAAAT
>OY744539.1:54154198-54186698 GCA_963556195.1 Sepiola atlantica | reverse complement strand
ATACCCTGTCCCTACAGTTGTATTGGTATGTTAATTAAGTAAATTACATTTGTAAGAGGCTGTGTTTTTCTTGGGTCATGTTAACACCAATGATGTATCCTTGTGACTAATAAATAATACCAAAGCCATCAAGAAACGATAGTAATTCCCAGTTTATTTATACTATGTGTTTTGTATTTATGTTAATTATATCTATCAGATAAGGCTGATTGCCCGGATTATATTGACCTAACTTCTCCATACTTCTATGTTCGTCATGGCTATGTAAAGGACTTTCATGTTGCAAACCAGTACCTCCGGCTAACAGTTTTGTGTACGTCTTATGTGGTCGACCAACTTCAACTGGTGCGTGTCATGGCGTTTATAAAATCAGATCACTGATAACATATTCTTTGCTTCTATAACAATGTCCAGCAAATCTAATTCTCCTTTCTGTTATTACTGATTATATTTAAAGGGGGTTGTTATAGAGCTGATAGTGATACTCTGGTTCCGTTCTTGTTTGTGATCTACCTCGACTACTTGCAGAAATACTATATCGATCAACATAGCGAATATTGCCTAACATAAACGCCAACAAGAAACAGACGACATTCAGCAAACACAGACCACCGATGGCGATAACGCCAATGGTATTGCACTGTCAACTGATAACAATGCTTATGCTAAAGGCTACTCCGTCTGTTGGTAGAGTCAACTGTTATGATTTGACTACGTACGAATACTACGAAAACAGAATATATCTGCTATCATCAAACAGGTTCAATGTGAAGAACACTTCTAAAACAGGTAAATGATCTTGAATATATCGACAGCCTCATCGTCTCGACAGAAAAAAACGTGCTTGTTAGAATAGCCAAAGCTTGGAGGGCACTTACTTGGCTAAGCGTTATTGAGAAATAAGCATTATCTGAACAAGTTTCAAAAGAAACTTCTTCAGAACCGTAGTTGAATCTATACTGTTTTATGGACAACGATGCACTCTAACGAAAAGAAACTGGGAAGGAAACTAGATGGAACTTGCACACATATGCCCCTAGATGTATTGACCATGGACTGTAAAACACACCTATCTAATGGTAATTAAGATGTGATTATTTTTTTAAAGCGCTTCATATACTCTCTCTATTTTCTGTTAGCCTCTCATGCTCAATCATCTGATAAACTTTCACATAAATATGTCAACAGCATCCTCTGTTCGTTCTTCTTTCGCGCCACTTTTAAACTGGAGTTTATCTGATGTTGTCATTCACTTTATCTTCAGCACATTTGTCCTCAGTTCCTTTTTCTAAAATATCTTTAATAATGACAAGTAGTTTCTCAGATTCAGCAATGGCTTAATTTTATCATGAATATTACAATAAGTATTTTTATTTATTTTTCTTTATTTCTGATCCTGCTGAGGTTGTATACATCAGTGTATACTTTTACTAACCCATTCAGTTAATCAATAGTTAAGAAGAAAATATTGGAGTGGCAGGCTTTTCACTTGGATACTCTCGCTGAATCTTAATGATTGAGATGTGTATTCGTCGTTCAATGTCGTGTAGCATGATTGATGTCTGCGATCAGGTCATTTTCTTCCGGGTGAATGACCTTATATACTTTAATGTCGATTGTACATTTCAAACAGAGCAAAATTCCAGGAATGAAATTTACGGTCAAGTGCGTTTTTACAATCAATACAGGGCATTTACAAGATTCTCCACCTCGTCATGCACATCTCCAGTATTGTTCCGTTGAGAAGAGCTTTGTGTATTGTGCAAAGTGATTGCTGGTATATTCCTCTGTCTTCACTTTAATATCGGTACCAGTAATTGGATGCTCAAACGTACATATATTTCATCGGCGACTATCTTAGGTAGCAAGTATCCGTTATTGTAAGGCAACAGGTAGGCCTGTATTTATTGGCCAAATTTATTTCCTGAGTTTTGAACACAAGCGATATAGTGTCTACACGCAGCCATTTCAGTGGCTCGTTATCGTCCTTAGTGATTCAATTGCATATATTGACATAAATATGATGAAGCGATACCAGTGGTCACATCCATAAATATGGGATGTTTCCAATTTCTGATGTTTTTAAATTAATGAACTGGGCTACCTTTCAGCAGACAGTTTATTTGATAGTTGCCATGAATAGGTTAATACCTTTCTCTGTTTTGACACGTTTGTAATGTTATCCTATCTTATTCCATGATCGTATTTCGAATTTTACATTATCGCCTCCAAAAGCGTCTCAGTTATTCATGTGGTGAAGGAAGCCTTATTTTTATTTCGTCTCTAAAGATGTTATTGTTCACCATCTTGAACTATTTTACTATAAGTTGTTCATGTTTATAGCTTTATATATTTGCTAGCTGTGCAGTTTAAGCTTTTATTACAGCTAGGTATTCTGCAAATCTAAGCTTTTAACTTCTTTGGATTTTGAAGAGATCATATCGATTTTTATTTTATCTACTTTCTTTTGCAGTGTTACCTTAGACTTTCATGTAAAATAAATCAGAATATCCGGGGTGTTTCCTTTCGGAATTTTGCTATATACTGTTAGTGTTATTTTACAGAGTGGGTCATGAGTTCACGTTCTCTACTTTCTTTCTATTCCCCTGTGTGTGTTAGTGTAAGAGTATTACATGCATAAATCGTGCTGTCCAATCTGTTCCATGTACACTTTACTGCAGAGATACATTAATCCGGACAATAAGTGTGACGCCATCATTGAATTTAGTAATAAGTTTTTTGCAGGCTTTATTTGTATTCAGCTTTACGAGTTCGGGTTGATCTCTAACAGCGATATATTTTGAGTGTAGATTCTATTTGGATGTTTTTCTCAAGTTCCCTCTACTCCATATATTGTGTCACATTTTTAGTGGACATTCCATGCCGATACTTTTCTCCAGTGTCATGAAGTTGGTCGTGTTTTAATAGATAATGCTGATTCTTTTCTTTAAAAAAAATAGTAATCTGAACAGTAAGAGATTTTTCCACTTTAAAATACAAATGAGTGCAGAAATTATTTTTAAAAAATTATCTCATATTTCAAGAGAATTTATCGTCATTAAGCTGGGCTTCTTAACGAAAATATGATAGCCTCGTCGGGTATACTTATTTTGGTAATGTATCTCAGCCATGACAGACTGCGGTCTAACGGATTGGGTCTTACAATACTCGAGTACATAGAGTGGTTTTCAACTATCACCTGAGTGTCTAATTTCATCTGATAATACGTGTCATATAGTGACAATTTGTATAATTCTCTTTCCTTTTTAATTTTGACAACTGGCGCTAACAAAGCAGCTTTCTTTTAATTTTGCTAAATTCATCGAACATACATTGGGCTGGTTTGGTGGCGTATTCCTATATTTTTTGTTATATGTGGTAGAATATCTATGAGTGGATGCACTGGTTATTTACTGGTATAACCCAGTACGTATTCATCTTGTAGATCTTATTTATTACAGGATATATCCGATTAGTTTCTAAATTTTGTAATTTTTTTGTTATCTTAAATTAATGTTTTAATATTTCGTCATGGTTTACACCAAATGGTACCAATAATCATCTCTGAATCTCGATGTGCATGTATAATTTACGCTCATCCTATATCAGAAGAAATGCTAAGTTTTGGCCATCTTACAATAAGTCACATTGAAGTGCAGATAACTCAGCATACAATATATTGTGTCATAACCAGCTCCAATATACATATAAAGTTGAAATTGTATTTAGTGTTATCTTAGCATTCATAATCATCATCATGAAATGGCATCGTAAGAAAAAAAAATCCTTATGAATGGGTTTGTCAAATTTCTGGCATACTTTGCGCATTGAACATTTCTGCGCACTGTTTCATACAAAAGGTCAGTATAATATTTTTTGTGGCTATATTCGATGTTTTTCTCATTTTAACGGTAGTGCGTTTTCCGCATGTATTATTTTGTATTCGTCTATTATTTAGTGTTGGTTTTCATTTGTAAAGGGGAAAAATAAGAAAAAGCTGCCTTATATTGTTTTACTTAAAAAAAAGTTTATTATTCGAAAATCTTGTAAGCTTTTCGTGCTGTCTATTGTCAGCACGGGTCGAAGGAATTCCGCTTATCGACATTCAAGGCTTGACGATTGTATTACATTATTTAGATTGTGACATTATATGCAAAGGGTCGTGCTTCTATGTTACACACGTTGATAGTCATGAATACATGACGTATATCAACATAAATATGCATGTAAATATACACATATCTTTAAGTATAAACCAAACAGAAATGTACAGATGAATGCATACCTGCATATATTCATACAACCATATATACTTTCGGACATGTCGATATCTCTTTACTTGTTTTGATTTATTTACATATACTGTCACACATGCATACATACAGCAAAAGTGAATTCCTTGATGCGTGTAGCGAATCTCACATTGAAATATTTTAATTCTTTATAACTTCATAGCAATGTAAACTTTTCGTCAGAAATGAATGACAATTTAGTATTGCCCTGTTTATACTCACTATTTATCGAGCTATATTACTAAAATATAAATATAAAATCATAGAATAAGGTCAGCAATTTATGTGTTCATACATTAATTATTATTATTCTTTCCGGTAACCTAAACAATTTTTAAAAAACAAATACGCAATCTTTTATCTACATAGATTGAAAGATTGTTTTCAAAAGTAATTTCAAGTGGCGCGAAAATTCCATTTGACTTCCTATTACTGTTTCACTGCTCCTCAACACTTGAAATGATTTGCCAAGGAGCTAGTAAAAGAACACTTAATTTATACACTAATTCAGCATGAAAAAGTGGGTAGTTCATGTCGTCACATCATATCACAGATTGACGATAAAACCGGTACCTGGCTGATATTTTTCTGAGTGGCTTACCCGTCGTAAGTCAATACATCAACTATACATCGGAAGTTGATAGGCTGAGAACACCGTCTATTCCTTTTCTTGATATTCGATACTTTCTGGCAGAGGTGGTTTAAAATATTTCCATATCTATTTGTCGGAACACATCTTAAAGCAAAGGAACAATAATACTAATGTGATGCTTATATAATGTAAACAACAACTAAATAAATACGATTAATGAAGTAACATAAGCACAGTATTTAATTTAGTGGCACACACTATATACGTGTGCCTGTGTATGAGAGTACGGCCGTTGATGGGACGGTAAGTATATTTTATTGAGACTTACTAATTAAAGTTAATATTATATACTGTGAATACCGTTAATTTGGAAATACCAAATAATGAAGTGTTGTTAGATGGGTACAAGGTATACTAGTTTCTAACATATTATGGTCAAAATATCATATTATACCATATATATATATATATATATATATATATATATATATATATATATATATATATAAATGTGTGTGCATACATATATATATAGTGATATATAAGATTACATTTTAAGTGTTGCGTTTTAAAAAAAAGTGTATACGTGGCAAAAAATATGAACACAATATAATATATATTCGAAAAATTAATTGTTAGAGAAACTCTATTTATTTTAATTGTCAGAGATACGGAAAGATAACCACATATTAAAACCAGGCTAATATCAAATATCGCCCGATTGTGTTATTAAATAGTACCGTTTTTTTTGTTAGGCACACTAGCATTTTTACTTGTTATAAATAACCTTTTCAACCGTGTCTAATTTTCTTCATGAAACATTTTGAATGTGTTTCATTAGTCGTGTTTCAGTTTTTCTTAAGCCTTGCCTGACAAGTTCTTGGGATTCATAAGATGACGTCTCAGTGAAATACACCCAATTAGGATCCGAACTGACAGCAACATCTTTACAATAAGAAACCTTTCATTTTTATGTATTGTTTATATGCTTTTTCTGTCTTATTCTCATTTTTTCTCATTGTCCGTAAATGACGAAAACCATTTCTAGAAAGGTTTATTTTAAGAATGAAATAATGATCTCTCATCATTTACACGGATGATCGTACCTATTTTATTTACCCAGTAGAAATATCTTGTTTTGCCCGTTGGATATTATCCTATAATCAAGAAATATCGAAAGGTCTCAAGTGATGGGTCTTTAACTACATCGTTTAAAACGTTTAATGTTAGTACGACAACAATACGTCCTCATCAAATTCCATTATCTCTATCTATATACAGTTAGCTATGCGTATATGTTTTTCTATTTCTATGTATATAATATTTTAATATCATACATTTTCAATCGAATATTATGAACTTTACAAAACACCTTTTTGACGTAAGGTTTAGTTATGCGGCTTATATTTATGTTAATAAAGTTTATGGAAAAAAAGTAAGAGGGGATGGAAAGCCGTTATGAAAATTAAGATTGGTCGATTTTTGTGAAATTGCACAGTAGATATAACACATCAATTAATAAATATTTACAAAATTCCGATCGCTTTGGCGTATTTGAAATATAGGCGTTACCTCTACATTGAACATTCAAGTATTCGTGAGTTGCATTAAAGTTGTTCCATCATCATAAGGGACCAATCTCGCGAGATTCCTGAATGTTATCTTCTTCTCCAGATCCATGAAGCTTAAGCTTAAAAAGTGTCCACAGTATTCATATTTATGTAGAACCAAATCATATGATTGATTTTGATATTAATTATAATACAGATTCCAAATATCAAGTTAAGAAATACTACATGTTGATTTAAATTGTCGTAAAAAGACATGAAATGGTATCTAAGTCGTTTGCTTAAAATAATACTTTATTCGTCTTTAGAATGGTATTCCCTTATTATATCTTTGGCTTACCATTTATTTATCTAAAAATCGAATGACGACTCAATATGTAATGTTTTTGCTCTTTGAACATATTTAATACGCTGTAATCACGTGTAGAAGATATGCAGATTTTATTCTGAAGGTTATCTAGCAAGAGTAAATATTGACTCTTTGATGTGTTGAAAGCTTTTAATGTAATGATATGCGCTTAGAATGCTCAGGCAACGCCAGAGGAGTTTTATGCAACATTTTTAAATATATTAACAACGTGGCGACTTGCTAGACTTTAGATATTTCACAATGTAGTGTAACTGAAAACAATAATTGTTAGGAAAAACCCAATCTACATTGAAAACAAAAATATGTACAAATATTACTGTGCTTGTGTGTTGACTAAAAGGAATTAACCCCTATTAGAGTTTTCGCTCCTATTTTACATACCACAATTTAAAAAAAAGTTTTATTTAGAAAATACTGAACACAAATATAAGAAATCAAAATGTAAAAAGGCATATAAGCTAATTTGAAAGTAATCTGGAGAAAACTCCAGATATATTGAAATAGCTTTATAGCATAATACTTTATCCATTTAATTAGAAAATTATAGGTGTTCCCTTTTGGCATGGCATTGTAATAATGAATAGTATGTCTACATTGTCTTTCTTAGTTATCTGGTTATATAAGAATATATCGCCTCTAGTCATAGAATGATATGTTATCAGTATCATGTTCCGCCACGGATCTAACTTTCATATATTAAATTCTCTTTGATTAAGAGGATTCATAATACAGGAATGGTAAACTACGACTGTAGTAGGGAATGTGAAGTCCCAGAGTATTAATGAATAATAATTACAGTAAATAATTTGTGTAAGACATGGCTTAGTTATGTCAAGCAATTAGAAACTATACATATTATTATGCATTTAGAAACTATACATATTATTATAAATCAGCTTAGAATGATTGATTTTTTACATTAAATCAAATGTAAAACGTATGAAATTCACAAAAAATATTTCATTACCTATGATTGAGACACATATTTTATATTTTAGAAACACCTGAGTCAATTTCTTTATATTGATTTTGAAATTAAACATTCTGATCTTACTCAAATAAACAATTCTTCAAAGCCGACGACAGCCTATTAGTTTTTTTTTTAATTGAAATATATATTTTTTTAATTTCTAAAAAAAATATCTGACATTATTGTCTAAGAAAATTAAGAACAGTTATTTGTTTACAAAAATACGTAGAAGGATACAGTATTTTGATATTTCCCAATTACGCCTTGGGTAACCCTTTCAATGTGTTCTTTAGATGTTAATCAATCAAGGTTAGTTGTGTTTATTGGTTACATTTATTACTAAAAAAGTCAGACCAAAAAAAATCCCAATAATGTATTGAGTATTGCAATAACACATAGGACTTCTCGGTGATTGTGAAGGACAAGTCATATATTCATATATTTATATCTACATTCAGTACATAATATGTGATATTTAAAATGTATTAGTGAGAATGTATTAATATAAAAACATTCAGCAACTCGCTCTCTCTCTCTCTTTCTCTCTCTCTCTCTCTCTCTCTCTCTCTCTCTCTATATATATATATATATATATATAGATATATATATAGGGTGGGCCAAAATAAGGGTCCTATCTTTAAATTTGAATAACTTGAATTTGAATAACTTCCACAAAATAAAAGTTAAACTCACCAAACTTTATGTGTGTGTAGACTGACCCTTCCGAGATTTTTTGAAATAAACAAAACAAATTTTAGCCGAAAAACACTTCTTAAAACTTACAAAAACTAAAGTATTGTTTTTTACACTGTTTTGAGTTTTTTAAGCAAAAATAATGTTTTCTAAATGAGGGTACGTTCCTTAGCGCTAATACGGCTCATGCTTGCTTCGGAAGGGGTCCTTTACTTATTCTAAAAAAAAAAAAAAAAAATCAATAAATAAAAAAGTTATGAATTTTTAAAAATAGGACCCTTATTTTTGCCCACCCTGTATATATATATATATATATATATATATATATATATATATATATTTATAACCTCCACATCTTCCCTACTAACCCAAATATAACCTACATTCACATCCCCATAATCCTCACCAATAACAAATCATATAGATTAATATGTACCTCATCATATTCTAATATTTTCAGGTTTTTAAATATATTTAAAAAATCCTACTAGTTACACACCATCGCACCTAAATATGAATACGTCATAAAAACAGACAAACATTCAACATCCGTAATTAGCAATTAAGTTATATCTAAATAATACTGTTACAAATAAGGCCTCTACATCCATATAGATAGCTCCCGTAAACTCGGTACTTTCCCCGAAGGGACAATTGTTAGAATGCACCGGGCGATGAAAGCAGTTTATCCCCTCGATAGTTATATTGTATCTTCTAGCCAATTTATATATATATATATATATATATATATATATATATATATATATATATATATATATATATAGATATCGATATATGATGTGTGTATTTAGGGAGCATGTCTCAACATCTCATTAACCCAAAGGCTGATTTTAAGTTGTAAATTACAGACTGTAATGCACCTCAACAGCAAGTACATGTTGTAAACACACAACAATTAACCACGCCTGTAGATGAAAAAAACTTACTATCGAAAAATGTAAGACATACCAATATGGCCGAAATACTGTATAGTATATTCATAGAATTGAAAAATTAAAAAAGGTTCAAACAACACTCCGTAGTATTTAAAGTACATTTGCCTATATATATATATATATATATATATATATATATATATATATATATATATATATATATATATATATATATATATACTTTTTTATATTGTTCATATCGATATTTATGACAACCAATTGCCAAAGCGAACTCAAGCTATAATAGCACACAAATTGTAGTGTTATTTTATACTGTGATGTAATTGTAATTGGAGAAAAAAAGTATGTGTAACAATTATCAAGCACCAAAACTGAAATTAAAAACAATATATGATATAACTCTGCTCCATGATTGTATACCCGTCCACTATCTTCTTTCTCTTACTCTCTCTATATTTCTATATATCTATCTCTTTCTCTACCCTCCTCTCTCTCTCGCTCTCTCTCTCTCTTTCTCTCTCTCTGTCTGTCTGTCTCTCTCTCCCTCTCTCGCCTTTTCACTTCGGACAGCTTTTGTCTTTCGTTTGAAAATATTCCATATTTCTGGAACGGACAATTTCTTGCGTCTGTTCTGAAACCCGTCTGCTGAAAAAGCAGTCGATATATCTTACCAATATTTTATCAGCAATTTATGTACATTTGATAACACGCACATGCATACATACATACATACATACATACATACATAGAGCTTAAATTGCATGCTAGACAAAATCCTCGAGTGTCTCCGGTCTCAATTTACTAGGGTGTGTGAGGACAACCTGACATGGCGATACTTCCTCTTACAAGTACACCATCTATGCTAATATAAGATCTTCTGAACACGGCTTTACACAGCTCTTACGACGAATGGTGCACCTCTTGCAAGTAATGTTTACTCAAGTAACAGCACTTAGCTAGATACAAGATGAAGATAAAAGCATTTATAAATAGACGGTAGAAAAAATCAACTTTCAACGATTATATATTAATTCTGCAGTAAGACCAACAGTAGTATATATATATATATATATATATATATATATATATATATATATATATATATAAACTACTCATCAGAATTACTAAAGTGGGTAAGTGTATTAACGCCGTCATCATATACAGCTTGAATAACAGATAACTAATCTAACAAAAGGGTAGGAACTAAATCTATGCAACTTATCCAGTGATACTTCTAAGCCTGTGTTACAATCTTTTAGTGAGTTTTAAAACGGACATGACCTCCATATTCGATGCAAAACCCGTATATATTTGCAGCAGCCAAGCGCCGTAACGTTCGATGTATTAACAATCGCTACGTGTAAGATGTTATGTGCGTATGTATTTCGTCGAAAATTGCAAAGCTACTCTTGTGCTCTATTTTTTACGGAATCATATATATATATATATATATATATATATATATATATATATATATATATATATATATATGCGTGCGTTAGTATGCCGGTGTGTCCTGCTTTTATTGTTGACTTTGTGCGAAGCAGGGTGGTATTAGTCCTATCTGTGTAAAGGCCTTCTTTTTTCTTTTAATATATTTACAGAAAGCATGAACCAGTGCATACTTCTTCCAGCTAAGGCTTTAGTAATAGTAGGGTGTACTAAACGCTCAAGTCGTAGTTGGGTAAACCCTCCAGGAGAAGGACAGTCAACGAAATAATACAACTTAATCTATACATATCAGCATATGTACACTTATGAATATATATATATATATATATATATATATATATATATATATATACACCAACATTGTATAAATGAAATAATTCGTCTGTTTAAGTATATATTTTATAATATTTCAATTCTTCTGATAATCGTTTTTTTTTATTAAAACTAAAAAACTTCAATAAATGTTCCGTAGGTTTCACGAACGTTTTCGATTCTTTGTCGAACCACCATCAGGGCGTCAGAACAAATGAACAAAAGAGCTGGAGAAAAAGACTATTTTTAAAAAGACGACAGAGAAACGCGCAGATAACGTGTTTCGTATTGTTCCAGGAAGTCGTTGACGATTTAAATTCAGTAACGCTGGATGTCATCACAGCAGATAACCGGGTCACGTTAAGCATTTTAAAAGTTTCCATTGGTCTCATGTGTTATGTTGTGAATTTTAGATTGTTGTGTTTTCATGTAGATAGCTTCAAGTATTTATTTTTATGTGTTACGGGGTGTATAATTTTAGTGTTATTTACTAGTATTTGGCGTAGATGCTTCTAACACTAGGCGATGCTCTGACGAAAAAACTGAAATCGTTCGTGAAACCTATGGAACATTTATTATATTTTATACCAAAAAAGCCATCAGAAAAAAAAAAAAAATTTAAATGTTTAATTAAACAGAAAATGAGAAAAGGCTGCCTAAATACACACAGTATATATATATATATATATATATATATATATATATATATATATATATATATATATATCAATTGATTTATATTTATTACAACGTACTATATTAAAGGTGATCTTCAATCTAAACAAATACTTATAAAAATACCTTTGTTTTATAAATGTATAATTTCTTTATGTACTTTCTGAGCGATTCTGTTCATATTGGCCCTTCACTTTATGCTCTCTTAATAAAATGTATATGCTAGTTTTGTACATTTGCTTTTTCTGAATTTCTGTAATTAAATATTATTTGGAACACGATCGAAACGATCGATTGTTGTTGTTAGTTGCGCTACTTGTGTTCTTCATGGTGTTGCTAATATATTCCTACTTCAGGAAAGTATTGCCGTGCGATTACAAGTTGTATAAGTAAGGGTACATTCTCAGTTGAACGCCCATGAATATTTATAAGCAAGTGAACGTATACGGAAAAAATCCTGTGTCTTGTATAAGTTTCTGAGACAGCTCTATAAATACAATCAAAAGGTGAATAAACATTTTCACTATAGACTTGACAACTTCGGATCAGAAATCTTTAGAAACTCCGTTCCGAAAATGTACCTAATTATGAAAATGTTATTTCCTTTAATTTTTTGTTTAAATAATAAATAGTTTCTAACAGTAACCTTTCAACACCCCCGTTTATGCTAATTGCAATGAGCGGTGTTTCTATCGCTCGCACACTTAAACGATTTGAAGAATCACCTTGTGTCTGAAAAATTACAACAAAACTCAAGTTGCACATTGAAGTTTATTTATACACATGAAATCATATATATACATGTATACATGCATATATATACATACATATATATATATATATATATATATATATATATATATATATATATATATATATATATACATATATTTATATATGAATTATAAAAAAATTACAATAAGCAATTAAAACGCCGTACAATGCATTTTAGTTTTATTATTATTTTGTTTTCTAATTAAATTTTGGAAGATATAATTAATCATCCGAATTTCAAATAAAGATATATTAAAATACCTTTTTTTTACATAATCTCGTTTTTGGT
Source organism: Sepiola atlantica (assembly GCA_963556195.1). Classification (NCBI taxonomy): domain Eukaryota; kingdom Metazoa; phylum Mollusca; class Cephalopoda; order Sepiida; family Sepiolidae; genus Sepiola; species Sepiola atlantica. The sequence continues at coordinate 54,173,794 of OY744539.1, read as the reverse complement.
TTTATCGATTCGTTGTTCTTGAAATTAATTGTAATGAATAACATTCTTTCTGGTCTAGAAAGCATTGTTTTTATTGCAATATGAAATATTACAAACAATAATGACAATTAGAACGCTATACAATGCATTTTAGTTTCATCAACTGTTATTTTTTTAAATTATTTTCAATTATATTAAAATACCTTTTTTGTACCGACAAAATAAGTTTTTAAGATATCTGTATTTTAAATTCTGACGATGAAGTATATTTACGAAAATTGAATTGACAAACATGTCAAAAATGCTAAAATGCACTGTATAATCTCCTAATTTCTCGTTATTAATTGTAATAATTCATATTACCATATAAACACTGTTTTCTAGAAAAGGAACAACATATATATATATATACATATATATATGTATATATCGATTAGCTTCACGGCATAGCTCATTGAGTAAAACTAATTCGAGGTCCAAGCACTTGCCAATGTTTACATTGAGATATCACTAACAGTATCGTATGATAGCGCAGGGGTAGAGGCGTCAACTGTCAGCTACACGCTTGAGGTACTAACCTGTCTAGCCGCAATGAAGATATGTGATACTGCAAAACAGTATATATGTGGGTGACTAAAAGCTCTATTGGATATTGAGCACTTTTTATAAACCTGGATAAAATTCTTTGGATTACTACCGTGTGGATGTTTTACCTGAATTATTATTATTAGTAGTATTATATATATATATATATATATATATATATATATATATATACATATATATATATAATATTATAATATAAAATGAAGTAATAAAGTAAGGTGTCAATCAAATTTTATTAGAATTCAAAGTTCATGCAAGTATCATTAAGTCCTTAGCTCATGAGTTTTCAAAGATAATTCTTCTCTTCAGAGGACCATTACCGCAGTTATACTACTACAGGTAATAAAATTACGCTTTGAAAATATATAAAATTATATACATAAATACATAAAAATACATAACATCAAACATATCAATCCAAAAACATACTTTTGTTGAATCCATACAGCCCATCCAGGTCATACAAGTTGAGAAGCATAATCAGGAAGGACATTACTCCAAGATACAAACAGCAGTCCAAATACGTGAAATTGAAGGGGCCGGCAAAGTTATCCAGTCGCGAAATGTGTCCATATTCAATGTTAATGATAAATAAATCAATCAAAATAATACAAAAAGTCCAATCAAAGTTCCGAAATCCCGACATGTGCAACCCAAGTCAAATCAAAGTTCGTTGTTTAATTAGACATAAGGCGGTCGAAGATGAGTACTATGTAAAAACAAAATATTCAAAAGCTAACTCGAATTATACTAAGTGAAAGGTGTCGTTTTTATAAGAAAATAGTGAAGACACCTGATCATGACGAGGAAGAGTACGGAAGAGTACAGTCTGACTCAGACCTCGCACTAACTTGTTCTTCACACCTATTACCCGTGTTAAATGTTCTATTTTACATCAGCCGCCTTCTCAGAAATCAAGGTGCCCTTTCCAGGGCTAACACTTATTCTCTATATGAGACACATATATATTCGAATATTCTATTTACGTTCTCTCCTAATTCACACACGTTGAGTTAGTAAAGAAGTTAAGAAGATTAATTTTCCTCTCTCGATTGCCGATTTAACTATGTTATAATATATCTTTCTTATGGTCTCGAAGTCTTAGCTGATTCCAGGACAAGAATTCGTGTAGGCTGGTGCATTATCAAGCTAAGTGTTGTTTCTTGAGGTAACATTACTAGGATAAAAAGTGCACTATTCCTTGTATGAGCCAGGGTATAGCAGTGTCGAGGATGTATTATTTCGGCTTACACTACTATGTTATTTTGAATAGTTGGTCAGGATTTAATTGTAAAGTGAAGTATCCTCATGTAAGGTTGTCCTGACAGACCCTTGTAGAGAGAGACAGAAGACACTCGAATCTAGTGTCTAGTAGGTGAATCAAACTTTCCAGAGTACGTTTTGCTATCTATTATATCTAGCCCTTTATGTGAGACAACACTAATTACGCCATATGTATATGTGTGTATAACGCTGTAATGTGCTTGTTATTTCGTTAGAGAAAATACCGCCATGAAACTATACTATTAAAGGAAATAACTCACCAAGACTCGCACTCGATATCGGTTTTGCCGGTTGGTTTGATATTCGTCATTGGTATCATTCTTACAAATACGAAGAGCCTTGCTAATGAATATACCTTTTGTCGGTATGAGATATGTTAAAAGGTTGTCATACTAAGATCTTCATCTCTAGCTTTACTACCTTTTTAGAAAAGGGTGTTTCTTAATATCAAGTCGATTGGGTCTTCCCTCCACGTTAATGCCGACAGAGAGTGTATCCGCTATTTTTGTATCTAACAAGACTGCCTTCCATTTAAGTCATCTGCTATCTTATGTTCCTCTGGAAAAGAAGGAAATAAAACAAACATCCAATACGATGTGTCTACTATTTTCTTTAATGTTAGTTTTAAATGTAAATAATATTATGATTTTCAGTAAATTATGAACAATAAACAGACATTAATGCGAAAACGTTTACTGATTAAACTAAACATACTCATGACTGTTGACATAACCTCTATATAGATCATTGGTTTTGATCACGATGTGTTTTTTTACAGAAGTGACATCTGGATATAGATTCGATTCGCCCTGTTCCACTGATTGAGTTTATAGATAAAAACAAGAGTGTCAGATATATTGATTATTGGAAAAGTCAGTAACAGTCTTTAATTACATTCAATACTAATATATAAAAACCATAAGTCATGTCATGTTTGTAAGTATGTGATACATTTAACACACATCACCCAATTAAGTTAGTTTATTCAGAAAAAGATTGATAATTTAGCAGACGTCGCTAAGGTAAACTATTCCGATTTTTCTTTATTCTAAAATGAATTGATCACAGATAAGATTATGCTGTCGACTGAAACACTACGATTTTAAATAAATACATTAAGAAAAAATTATCAACAGTTTAATTCATTTCAAGAATATTTGATTTAAAATCATTTTTACGGTAAGAACACAAAATAATAATTGTTTACATTTCTATAATTTAAAATAAGTAAAATAAATATAGAAGTGGCATTTATTTAATAAATGTTTACCTGACAATGTAAAATTGTATTTATGAATGAAGAAAGAGTAATTGTTTTAATAAGATTGATCTTAACAGGCATCTATTATTCCAAAAGGAATATTAGAATTAAGAGATAAGTACAAGGATTGATGTAGAAAGCTCAGCTGAATTTTCACGGGGCTCGCAAGTTTATAATAGATTATGTAGTGTTAATTAATGTGTGTGTTAAATTGTACCAACGGAACCATAAAGCTTTGTGTAAACCATATATTTCTAAATATAAATGTAAAACTTGGAACATATGAGAACTTATAAAAATATATTGTAATCCTTTGGAGAAGTGGTCGATATTTAAACTGATAAAATATTAAATAATTTATTTCTCGTATGAACGTAACCAAAATACATAATTTAAACAGTTAACTGAACAATATGCCATCGTAATGTGCGTTGTTTATCGATTGATTAATCTGCGTGAGACTAGGTGCGTCTTTAAGCATGACAGTAGACTATTAAAGTAAGCACATTATTGCAGAAACAATAACATCGATAGGTATGACTATCAAACTCATAATGGATACCCATCCATTATTATACTAACACTGCGTTAATTAACGCTTGCTTCTTTAAGGTGTTTTTATTTCAAAGTTTAATGGCACAAACTACATTGAGAAACTTTTTTTTTAATAAAATATATCTTAGTGTGTCTACTTAGCTGTACACTGTAATTATCTCCCCAAGTGACCCATCCTGTACTAAGTCTTTGTCGATCATTCTTTTTTCCCATGTAATGTTCTTTAACTATCGCGTTCATTTTTCGATCTTCTATTTAATCTTGCTTCGCTTACTCCCCCTTTATTTGTCTATTTGTATATTAACATTTAAAGATAATCAAGAACACAAAGACTACAAAGATTAGAAGGTACATGTTACAAAGGAATTATACTCAGCACAATCACGTAATAAGCAAGGTAACATTTCAAATAGAGAGATATAACTGACAGAAATGTTGTGTTATTTGTTATTGTTATGTTAAACTGGCTTTTAAAAAGCACACACCGTAATTACAAAATGTCACAAGTGTGGCTCTTATATCAACCGTTTGACTGCGATTCCGATACATATACACACACATGCAGCCAACTAAGAGAGTTGGAATTACCTACTAAACACTATCCTTGAGTGTCTTCAGTTTCTCTGTATATGTGGTATTCAAGACAACGCGACATAAAAATACGTCACTCTTAAAGTATAACCTGACCAACTATTCAAAAAAACATAGTACTCGAAGCCTTAATAAGATCCCCTCGAGACGGCTATACACTTTTAAAGAAAATGATGTAGACGGACACGTACACTAATAATTACTGAACGCAATATTAACATTTCGTTATACTTCGTCTAAAGCATCGTCTATTGGAATGGTGCCACGCCGTCCTCATTGGTCCGTATGAACTTGTTCTAGTCTATGTGCACTTATCTGTCCGTGTTGTAATATTTGTGATTCAATCATCACAATACATTGTACGATTACTGATTCCCAGCAGATAAGTAAATAAACAAAATCAATCCCGTTTCATCTTTCTAAAATTAAATATACACAGATTAACTGATGACCTAAGTGTTTATAACGAGGCAATTATTAGTACAAGGTGTATATCCTACTAGCATGCATACACGTCGTTGCCTGTAGCTTTTATGTGCTGCTTTAACGAATGTTTCCATATATACAAATCACAGAAAAACAAAATATTCTACACTTTTCGAACTGAGTAATGTTTTAAATGAACAACTCCTTAATGAAAGTAGCCGTAAGTACCACTTTACTCATCAGATAAATCAGTTTTTACTTAGTTTTTAGAATTTTCAAAGTGTACACTGCATCATGTCTTACACTTCGTTCTAATTATAATTAATACCGTATCGACCACAAACAAATAACTTACTATGTCTCTCTCCGTCTCTCTGCTCACTCTGTCTCTCTCTTCGTATATATATATATATATATATATATAACTTAAAATAATTAAGAATATTTTAGGATATTATTTGTTATATATATATATATATATATATATAAATATATAATTATATAAATATATATATATATATACATCTAATATATAATTTAAAATGATGAATAATATTTGTATGATATTTTTTGTTATATATCTATATATATATATATATATATATCAATATATATATATATATATATATATATATATATATATATATATATATATTGATGCATGTTTTAATCAACAACAGAGACAATTCATGTTCGTTTAGTTTGTTATCTATCTTGACTTGTTGACGAACTAATGATCTAATGTGTTGTTAGAGTGTGAACAGGAACTCGCCAAAACTGCTAACGTTTTCGACTCCTATGAGCATTCGTAAGGAACGTGAGGAGGTATGCAAACACAAACTGGTGGATTTATTGAGAAACCTGATTAACACTTTTCTTTCAAATAAATTCACCAGTTTAAGTTTGCATAACTCCTCATGAGCTTGAAGAAGACAATGGGAGTCGAAAACGTTAGCAGTTTTGGCGAGTTCCTGTTCACAATCGAACAGAACACTAGATCATTAGTTCGTCAACATGAGAAGATGGATGAAAAAGTAAACGAACATGAATTGTCTCTGTTGTTGATTAAAACGTGCATCATTATATATATATATATATATATATATATATATATATATATATATATATAGTTGTGAAATGAAATCTCTTTATTTATACTTCTAAAAGGAATAAGTCGGGACAAGCTTTATAGAAGACAGAATTTTTATTTTCGAAATGATTCTCGTTCTAAATCACTGATGACTGAATGGAAAAAGACTGTATAATCACTGTGTATAATCACTGTTGAATATCACTGTGTCAGCCAATCCAATTGTTTACGTTGCCCCATTACGCACTTCAAAACGCATAACTCTTTTTTTCAAACATGTTCTATCATACCGTATGACGTCATATCTGTTTTTATTTAGTCACTCACTCAAGCGATCTTCATTTCAAGTTGTTAAAGTACAGCACGGCTGCCATTTAATGTCCTGTAAGTCTAAACTAAAAGTGTTATATTATATTCAGACGAATCGCTAAATATCCATCACTAAATGCTGGGGAATTCCTAAGCTCGTCCCTTCCTTACATCTCTACTCTACATTTTATAACATGTACAGCTTTTATGTAGAACCATCAACATAAAATAATTGGTGTCATTAACAACGCTGCAAATCTCTTCGTCCCAATCAACTTCTAATAATGACTGACACAGCGGTCTGCAAAAGCAATTAAGCCCTTGCCATTAGCAACAGTAATTGTACAACGAACAACATCGTTATTAATTAAATCAACAGTTGGAATAGATTCGTTTTTCTTTATCCACACGACAGTCGTAATAGAGTCTAAAGCAGAATAAGTTCATGCTCTTATATAACTGCAAATTATATTCTGTACGAGTGTGATTTTTGGTAATTACTTCGAAATCAATAACATTCAAAGCCGGATTTATTTTGCACCTTTGTCTTATTAAAAAATAAATAAGTTTCCTTAAGCCACCATTTACGTAAAGTTTGCACTAGCCTCATGAGACAAATTTACGATCATTAATGTATTAGGCCTAAAAATGTATATATGTGACCGCAAATAAGGAGCTAATGGAATTATTCTTTATAACATATTTTACTATCACATGTATTACTTTTTCTCGTAAGGTCAAGTCATTTAGTCAAACTTTTAAGTGTTCTTATATATATATATATATATATATATATATATATATATATATATATATATATGTATATATATATATATATATATATATATATATATATATATATATGTGTATGTATATATATATGCTCTTTAGATGATTATTTCTTAAACTACTTAGTCACTGATTTATATTACATGCTACAGCTCGAGATTATGTGTCAGCGGACTAAGAATACATGCATTATTTCCCTTTAATAAAAACCTAACGCATAGAATACGAGGAGATAAATTATAAAGTACCGCAAAATCATTGTGTTCTTTGTCTAAGAATTGAAACATAATGAAACACTTCATCACTTTTGGCTATAAGCATATTATAATATACTATTTAAGACATTAAATAAAAGACATGTCGGCGGAAACATACAGGTATTCGCCTACTGTAAATGCGTTGCAAATTTACAACTACTTCCATTATCAAGTTTCTCAACAGATCTGGCATGGCTACATCGATGAACGATAAACGGGCAGGTTCATGTATAATGAAAAAAAAACTACAATTTGTATCAGCTTTTGTAGCACCTACACTATATCACTTTATTGTGCTATTTTCAATTAATGTATGATATACACACACACACACATATATATATATACATATATATATATATAAATATATGTATACATACAAATATATATAACAGTTCAGTTAATTGTTACATATATATATATATAGGTTAATGTAGTTTACTTGAATCATTATTTAGTATATAATATATATATATATATATATATATATATGTATATGTATATGTATGTATATATATATATATAGTTTATAAAAAGCAATACTATGCGGATAAACCCTTACGTGAAGCAAATAAATACATGTGACGAGGTGTGCAGTACTGTCAACATATTTTTTATTAATAACATATGTTTTGTATTATAATATATCTATCTTACTTTCGTCAGCAGTCTTCGATGGAAGTTCCGTGTATTTCGGGAAAACTGTCCCGTCAACAGATGTGTTTTCAACTTTAATTAAATGTGCTTACGAAAATTTACACTTAAATGTATGTATTATGTAAGAGGTTAAAACACACGTCGTATAGTGTTTAGCGACGAATTGGAACTGTTATTTAGACGCTTGTACTGTATCTCAGAATAATGGATTAATTTTAGATAACGATAACACAATATTGCCAAGTTTATTGTGATAAAGCAAACGACTTACTTCGGACTATGTAGTGCTAAACGATTGGATCGTATTAAACAAACAGATATAATACATACAGGTATTAATATCAGTTATTTCCTCATGAAGACACATATTTTTCTAGACAAAAATCTAATGTACGACGCTTAGAAAGTAAGCAAATACCTCATGTGCTTACTATCTTGAGTCTTACATATCTAATTATTTTCCTATCTTGAGTCTTACATATCTAATTCTTTTACTATCTTTAGTCTTACATATCTAATTATTTTACTATCTTTAGTCTTACATATCTAATTATTTTACTATATTTTGTCTTACATATCTAATTATTTTACAATCTTGAGTCTAACATATCTAATTATTTTACTATCTTGAGTCTTACATATCTAATTATTTTACAATCTTGTGTCTTACATATCTAATTATTTCACTATATTGTGTCTTGTATACCTAATTATTTTACAATCTTGTGTCTTACATATCGAATTATTTTACTATTTTATGTCTAACATATCTAATTATTTTACTATCTTGAGTCTTACATATCTAATTATTTTACAATCTTGTGTCTTACATATCTAATTATTTCACTATATTGTGTCTTGTATACCTAATTATTTATCAATCTTGTGTCTTACATATCGAATTATTTTACTATTTTGTGTCTTACATATCTAATTATTTCATTATCTTGTGTCTTATATATCTAATTATTTTACAATCTTGTGCTTTACATATGTAATTATTATACTATATTGTGTCTTATATACCGAATTATTTAAGACTCTTGAGTCTAACATATCTAATCATGTTACTATCTTGAGTCTAACATATCTAATTAGTTTACTATCTTGAGTCGTGCATACCTAATTATTTTACTATCTTGTGTCTTACATATCAAATTATTTAACTATCTTGAATCTAACATATCTACTTATTTTACTATCTTGAGTCTTACATATCTAATTATTTTACTATCTTGAGTCTTACATATCTAATTAGTTTACTATCTTGAGTCTTACATACCTAATTATTTTAGAATCTTGAGTCTAACATATCTAATAATGTTACTATCTTGAGTCTAACATATCTAATTAGTTTACTATCTTGAGTCGTACATACCTAATTATTTTACTATCTTGTGTCTTACATATAAAATTATTTCACTATCTTTAATCTGACATATCTAATTATTTTACTATCTTGTGTCTTACATATCAAATTATTTAACTATCTTGAATCAAACATATCTAATTATTTTACTATCTTAAGTCTTACATATCTAATTGGTTTACTATCTTGAGTCTTACATACCTAATTATTTTACTATCTTGTGGCTTACATATCTAATTATTTTACAATCTTGTGTCTTACATATCTAATTACTGTACTATCTTGCGTCTTACATATCTGATTGTTTTACTATATTGTGTCTTACATATCAAATAATTGTACTATCTTCTGTCTTACATATCTAATTATTTTACAATCTAGAGTTATACATATCTAATTATTTTATTATCTTGTGTCTTACATATCAAATTATTTTTACTATATTGTGTCTTACATATCAAATGATTTTACTATCTTGAGTTTTACATATCTAAGAACTGTACTATCTTGTGTCTTACATATCTAATTATTTTACTATTTTTTGTCTTACATACCTTATTATTTTACTATCTTGAGTCTTATATATCTATTTATTTTACTATCTTGAGTCTAACATATCTTAATATTTTAATATCTTTAGTCTTACATATCTGATTATTTAACTATCTTGAGTCTTATATATCGAATTAATTTACTATCTTGTGTCTTAAATATCTAATTATTTATATATCTTGAGTCTTATGTATCGAATTATTTTACTATATTCAGTCTTATATATCTAATTATTTTACTATCTTGTGTCTTACATATCTAATTATTTTACTATTGTGTGTCTTACATATCTGATTATTTTACTATCCTCTGTCTTACATATCTAACGGTTTTACAATCTAGTGCTTTACATATCTAATTATTTTACTATCTTGAGTCTTACATATCTAATTATTTTACTATCCTGTGTCTTACATATCTAATTATTTTGCAATCTATTGTCTTACATATCTAATTATTTTACTATTTTTAGTCTTACATATCTAAATGCTTTTCTATCTTGAGTCTTACATATGTAATTATTTTACTATCTAGAGTCGTACATATCTAATTATTTTACTATCTTGAGTCTGATATATCGAATTATTTTACTATATTGAGTCTTACATATCTAATTATTTTACGATCTTATGTCTTACATATCTCATTATTTTACTATCTTGAGTCTTATATATCGATATATTTTACAATCTTGTGTCTTACATATCTAATTATTTTACAATCTTGAGTCTAACATATCTAATTATTTAACTATCTTGAGCCCTTAATATCTAATTATTTTAATATCTTGAGTCTTACATATCTGATTATTGTACTATATTGTGTCTAACATATCTAATTATATTACTATCTTGTTTCTTACATATCTAGTTATTTTACAATCTTGTGTCTTACATATCTAATTATTTCACTATGTTATGTCTTACATACCTAATTATTTAACAATCTTGTATCTTACATATCTAATTATTTTACTATCTTGTTTCGTACATATCCAATTATTTTACAATCTTGTGTCTTACATATCTTCATATTTCACTATCTTGTGTCTTACATACCTAACTATTTTACAATCTTTTGTCTTACATATCTAATTATTTTACTAACTTGAGTCTCACATTTGTAATTACTGTTCTATCTTGTGTCTTACATATATGATGATTGTACTATCTTGTGTCTTACATATCTGGTAATTGTACTATCTTGTGTCTTACATATCTAATTATGTTACTATCTTGTGTCTTACATATCTAATTATTTTACTATCTTTTGTCTTACATATCAAATTAGTTTAATATCTTGAGTCTTACATATCAAATTATTTTACTATCTAGTGTCTTACATATCTAATTATTTTACAATCTTGAGTCTAACATATCTAATAAGTTTACAATTTTGAGTCTTACATTCCTAATTATTTTACTATCTTGTTTCTTACATATCTAATTATTTTACTATTTTATGTCTTACATATCTAATTATATAACTACCTTGAGTATTACATATCTAATAATTTTACAATCTTGAGTCTAACATATCTAATAAGTTTACTATCTTGAGTCTTCAATTCCTAATTATTTTACTATCCTGTGTCTTACATATCTAATTATTTTACTATTTTATGTCTTACATATCTAATTATATAACTACCTTGAGTCTTACATATCTAATTATTTTACAATCTTGAGTCTAACATACTTAATAAGTTTACTATCTTGAGTCTTACATTCCTACTTATTTTACTATCCTGTGTCTTACATATCTAATTATTTTACTATTTTATGTCTTACATATCTAATTATATAACTACCTTGAGTCTTACATATCTAATAATTTTACAATCTTGAGTCTAACATATCTAATAAGTTTACTATCTTGAGTCTTACATTCCTAATTATTTTACTATCCTGTGTCTTACATATCTAATTATTTTACTATTTTATGTCTTACATATCTAATTATATAACTACGTTGAGTCTTACATATCTAATTATTTTACAATCTTGAGTCTTACATATCTAATAAGTTTACTATCTTGAGTCTTACATTCCTAATTATTTTACTATCCTGTGTCTTACATATCTAATTATTTTACTATTTTATGTCTTACATATCTAATTAAATAACTACCTTGAGTCTTACATATCTAATAATTTTACTATCTTGTGTCTTACATATTTAATTATTTTACTATCTTGTGTCTTACATATCTAATTATTTTACTATTTTGTGTCCTACATATCTAATAATGTTACTGTCTTGTGTCTTAAATATCTTATTATTTCACTATCTTGTGTCTCACATATCAAATTATGTTACTATCTTGACTTTTACAATTCTAATAACTGTACTATCTTGCGTCTTACATATCTAATTATTTTACAATCTAGTGTCTTACATATCTAAATATTTTACCATCTTGTGTCTTACATACCTAATTATTTTACTATCTTGAGTCTTACATACCTAATTAGTTTACTATCTTAAGTCTTATATATCTAATTATTTTACTATTATGAGTCTAACATATCTAATTATTTTTATAGCTTGTGTCTTACATATCTGATTATTTTACTATCTTGAGTCTTATATATCGAATTATTTCACTATCTTGTGTCTTACATATCTAATTAGTTTACTATCTTGAGTCTTACATATCTAAGGAGGTTACACTCCTGTAGTCTTACACACCTAATTATTTTACTATCTTGTGTCTTACATATCTAATTATGTTACAATCTTGTGTCTTACATATGTAGGTATTTTAAAATCTTGTGTCTTACATACCTAATTATTTTACTATATTGAGTCTTACATATCTAATTATTTTACTATCTTGAGTCTTACATATCTTATTATTTTACTATCTTGAATCTAATATATCGAACTATTTTACTATCTTGTGTCTTACATATCTAATTATTTTACAATCTTGAGTCTTATATATCTAATTACTTTTCTATCTTGAGTCTTACATATCTAATTATTTTACTATCTTGTGTCTTACATATCTAATTATTTTACTATATTGAGTCTTATATATTTAATTATTTTACTATCGTGTGTCTTACATATCGAATTATTTTACTATTTTGTGTCTGACATATCTAATTATTTTACTATCTTGAGTCTTACATATCTAATTATTTTACTATATTGAGTCTTATATATCTAATTATTTTACTATCTTGAGTCTTACATATCTAATTATTTTACTATCTTGTATCTTACATATCTAATTATTTTACTATCGTGTGTCTTACATATCGAATTATTTTACTATTTTGTGTCTTACATATCTAATTATTTCATTATCTTGTGTCTTATATATCTAATTATTTTACAATCTTGTTCTTTACATATGTAATTATTACACTATATTGTGTCTTACATACCTAATTATTTAAGAATCTTGAATCTAACATATCTAATAATGTTACTATCTTGAGTCTAACATATCTAATTAGTTTACTATCTTGAGTCGTGCATACCTAATTATTTTACGATCTTGTGTCTTACATATCAAATTATTTCACTATCTTGAATCTAACATATCTAATTATTTTACTATCTTGAGTCTTACATAACTAATTAGTTTACTATCTTGAGTCTTACATACCTAATTATTTTAGAATCTTGAGTCTAACATATCTAATAATGTTACTATCTTGAGTCTAACATATCTTATTAGTTTACTATCTTGAGTCGTACATACCTAATTATTTTACTATCTTGTGTCTTACATATAAAATTATTTCACTATCTTTAATCTAACATATCTAATTATTTTACTATCTTGGGTCTTACATATCTAATTAGTTTACTATCTTGAGTCTTACATACCTAATTATTTTACTATCTTGTGGCTTACCTATCTAATTATTTTACAATCTTGTGTCTTACATATCTAATTACTGTACTATCTTGCGTCTTACATATCTGATTGTTTTACTATATTGTGTCTTACATATCAAATAATTGTACTGTCTTGTGTCTTACATATCTAATTATTTTACAATCTTGAGTCTTACATATCTAACTATTTTATTATAATGTGTCTTACATATCAAATTATTTGTACTATATTGTGTCTTACATATAAAATGATTTTACTATCTTGAGTTTTACATATCTAAGTACTGTACTATCTTGTGTCTTACATATCTAATTATTTTACTATTTTTTGTCTTACATACCTTATTATTTTACTATCTTGAGTCTTATATATCTATTTATTTTACTATCTTGAGTCTAACATATCTTAATATTTTAATATCTTTAGTCTTACATATCTGATTATTTAACTATCTTGAGTCTTATATATCGAATTAATTTACTATCTTGTGTCTTAAATATCTAATAATTTTAATATCTTGAGTCTTATGTATCGAATTATTTTACTATATTGAGTCTTATATATCTAATTATGTAACTATCTTGTGTCTTACATATCTAATTATTTTACCATTGTGTGTCTTACATATCTGATTATTTTACTATCATCTGTTTTACATACCTAATGGTTTTACAATCTAGTGTCTTACATATCTAATTATTTTACTATCTTGAGTCTTACATATCTAATTATTTTACTATCCTGTGTCTTACATATCTAATTATTTTGCAATCTATTGTCTTACATATCTAATTATTTTACTATTTTTAGTCTTACATATCTAAATTCTTTTCTATCTTGAGTCTTACATATGTAATTATTTTACTATCTTGAGTCGTACATATCTAATTATTTTACTATCTTGAGTCTGATATATCGAATTATTTTACTATATTGAGTCTTACATATCCAATTATTTTACTATCTTATGTCCTACATATCTCATTATTTTACTATCTTGAGTCTTATATATCGATATATTTTACAATCTTGTGTCTTACATATCTAATTATTTTACAATCTTGAGTCTAACATATCTAATTATTTTACTATCTTGAGCCTTAAATATCTAATTATTTTAATATCTTGAGTCTTACATATCTGATTATTGTACTATATTGTGTCTTACATATCTAATTATATTACTATCTTGTTTCTTACATATCTAATTATTTTACAATCTTGTGTCTTACATATCTAATTATTTCACTATGTTATGTCTTACATACCTAATTATTTAACAATCTGGTATCTTACATATCTAATTATTTTACTATCTTGTTTCGTACATATCTAATTATTTTACAATCTTGTGTCTTACATATCTTCTTGTATTCTACTATCTTGTGTCTTACATACCTAACTATTTAACAATCTTTTGTCTTACATATCTAATCATTTTACTATCTTGAGTCTTACATTTCTAATTACTGTTCTATCTTGTGTCTTACATATATGATTATTGTACTATCTTGTGTCTTACATATCTGGTAATTGTACTATCTTGTGTCTTACATATCTAATTATGTTACTATCTTGTGTCTTACATATCTAATTATTTTACTATCTTGTGTCTTACATATCAAATTAGTTTAATATCTTGAGTCTTACATATCAAATTATTTTACTATCTAGTGTCTTACATATCTAATTATTTTACAATCTAGAGTCTAACATATCTAATAAGTTTACTATCTTGTGTCTTACATATCTAAGTATATTACACTTGTGTGTCTTACATATCTGATTATTTTACTATCATCTGTTTTACATACCTAATGGTTTTACAATCTAGTGTCTTACATATCTAATTATTTTACTATCTTGAGTCTTACATATCTAATTATTTTACTATCCTGTGTCTTACATATCTAATTATTTTGCAATCTATTGTCTTACATATCTAATTATTTTACTATTTTTAGTCTTACATATCTAAATTCTTTTCTATCTTGAGTCTTACATATGTAATTATTTTACTATCTTGAGTCGTACATATCTAATTATTTTACTATCTTGAGTCTGATATATCGAATTATTTTACTATATTGAGTCTTACATATCCAAATATTTTACTATCTTATGTCTTACATATCTCATTATTTTACTATCTTGAGTCTTATATATCGATATATTTTACAATCTTGTGTCTTACATATCTAATTATTTTACAATCTTGAGTCTAACATATCTAATTATTTTACTATCTTGAGCCTTAAATATCTAATTATTTTAATATCTTGAGTCTTACATATCTGATTATTGTACTATATTGTGTCTTACATATCTAATTATATTACTATCTTGTTTCTTACATATCTAATTATTTTACAATCTTGTGTCTTACATATCTAATTATTTCACTATGTTATGTCTTACATACCTAATTATTTAACAATCTGGTATCTTACATATCTAATTATTTTACTATCTTGTTTCGTACATATCTAATTATTTTACAATCTTGTGTCTTACATATCTTCTTATATTCTACTATCTTGTGTCTTACATACCTAACTATTTAACAATCTTTTGTCTTACATATCTAATTATTTTACTATCTTGAGTCTTACATTTCTAATTACTGTTCTATCTTGTGTCTTACATATATGATTATTGTACTATCTTGTGTCTTACATATCTGGTAATTGTACTATCTTGTGTCTTACATATCTAATTATGTTACTATCTTGTGTCTTACATATCAAATTATTTTACTATCTAGTGTCTTACATATCTAATTATTTTACAATCTTGAGTCTAACATATCTAATAAGTTTACTATCTTGAGTCTTACATTCCTAATTATTTTACTATCTTGTTTCTTACATATCTAATTATTTTACTATACTGTGTCTTACATATCTAATTATTTTACTATTTTATGTCTTACATATCTAATTATATAACTACCTTTAGTCTTACATATCTAATAATTTTTCTATCTTGTGTCTTACATATTTAATTATTTTACTATCTTGTGTCTTACATATCTAATTATTTTACTATTTTTTGTCCTACATATCTAATAATGTTACTGTCTTGTGTCTTAAATATCTTATTATTTCACTATCTTGTGTCTCACATATCAAATTATGTTACTATCTTGACTTTTACAATTCTAATAACTGTACCATCTTGCGTCTTACATATCTAATTATTTTACAATCTAGTGTCTTACATATCTAAATATTTTACTATCTTGTGTCTTACATACCTAATTATTTTACTATCTTGAGTCTTACATACCTAATTAGTTTACTATCTTAAGTCTTATATATCTAATTATTTTACTATCTTGAGTCTAACATATTTAGATATGTTAGACTCAAGATAGTTATTTTTATAGCTTGTGTCTTACATATCTGATTATTTTACTATCTTGAGTCTTATATATCGAATTATTTCACTATCTTGTGTCTTACATATCTAATTAGTTTACTATCTTGAGTCTTACATATCTAATTAGGTTACACTCCTGTAGTCTTACACACCTAATTATTTTACTATCTTGTGTCTTACATATCTAATTATGTTACAATCTTGTGTCTTAAATATTTAGGTATTTTAAAATCTTGTGTCTTACATACCTAATTATTTTACTATATTGAGTCTTACATATCTACTTATTTTACTATCTTGAGTCTTACATATCTTATTATTTTACTATCTTGAATCTAATATATCGAACTATTTTACTATCTTGTGTCTTACATATCTAATTATTTTACTATATTGAGTCTTATATATCTAATTACTTTACTATCTTGAGTCTTACATATCTAATTATTTTACTATCTTTTGTCTTACATATCTAATTATTTTACTATATTGAGTCTTATATATCTAATTATTTTACTATCTTGAGTCTTACATATCTAATTATTTTACTATCTTGTATCTTACATATCTAATTATTTTACTATCGTGTGTCTTACATATCTAATTATTGTACTATATTGCGTCTTACATATTTAATTATTTTACAATCTTGTGTCTTACATATCAAATTATTTTTCTATGCTCTGTCTTACATATTTAATTATTGTACTAGCGTCTGTCTTACATATCTAACGATTTTACAACTTTATGTCTTACATATCTAATTATTTTACTATCCTGTGTCTTACATATCTAATTATTTTACTATCTTGAGTCTTACATATCTAATTATTTTACTATCCTGTGTCTTACATATCAAATTATTTTTCTATGCTCTGTCTTACATATTTAATTATTGTACTAGCGTCTGTCTTACATATCTAACGATTTTACAACTTTGTGTCTTACATATCTAATTATTTTACTATCCTGTGTCTTACATATCTAATTATTTTACACTCTTATATCTTACGTATCTAATAATTTTTCTATTTTGTGTCTTACATATTTTATTATTTTACTATCTTGATTCTTACATATCTAATTATGTTTATATTTTGAGTCTTATATATCGAATTGTTCTACTATCTAGTGTCTTACTTATCTAATTATTTTACTATCTTTTGTCTTACATATCTAATTATTTTACTATCTTGAGTCTTACATATCTAAGTATTTTACTATGTTGTGTCTTACATATCTAATTATTTAACTATCTAGTGTCTTACATATCTAATTATTTTACTATCTTGAGTCTTATATATCTAATTATTTTACGAACTATATTTTTGATTAGCGTACTCTCTTATATTTGTTCTTGAATCCTAAAGTTTATAAAATATTGAAAATATATTTTTTGTGACGTTTTATTTCTATTTATTCACTACTTGAAACTGCTCGAGGATAAGTTTAATGATTAGATGAATATATCTTCAGTTAAAAAAAAATCACCACTACTTTCATATAACTAATTGTAATTTTAACAGTTAATTGTCAGTAGCCACAACCGAAATTCAAAGTGTTTTATTTGAAAAAACATTGCAGAATGCTAAGTAAATGCAATCTGGGGTAAGTTTAACTGAAAGATAAAACTGTCAGCAATGCATATATATATATATATATATATATATATATATATATATATATATATATATATATGGTTGTGTTTGTGTGTGTGTTGTTTTTATTAGAGCGAGGGTGGGTATTTTAACGAAATTTATTTAAATGCGTACGACATACGTTTTAAACGAATAACACCTTGCTTATTTATCATTACGGTGTTTGGAATTTGCTGACACTACCAAGATAAACTCAATATAAAAAGGAGAAAAGGATATCCAGAGAAGATTAAATAATGTGTGAGCAAAATATAACGCTTAATATAAAACAGAAACACTGAAAATCGTCGCCACTTTTATCGAAATTAAACCCCACCAGTTAACAGCAGCATCGACTACCCACTGAGCTATGAACAACACAACCTATTTTAAGTCAATTTCGCGAAATTATACAGAGAGACAGTACACGCAAAAGGAAGTATTTGGATATAGCAGTGAAAATTCCTTAAAAGAAAAAAATTAAGCTTGTTATTTAGTTGTAGATTTTACAGTAACACACACACATTAATAAGTGTTATAATCGAGAAAAATGCTTCGGCCGAATAGTTACTCTTTGAAAATGACTTCACTGTGCTTATATTGGTACATGATCTTGGTGTGAGAGTGGCGCTAATGTTGCCTTCCTGTATGAATTACTATGTTTGGAGAAGCCGTTCGGATTAATAATGATAACTGGTATTGAAAACGAACGCGAATTTTCCCAAAACAGACATCAATAATTTACCTAAATAATTGCTGGACCCCGTATATGTATGCGGCTTTTGTAAACAGCATCATCATAGTCGAGGAAAAAGCCGAATAATTCAGTTCACTTATATGAAATATACCATACTTTATATATTTATAGAGACAGTAAAACTGGACAAGTTTCGAGGTTACATCGATTAATATCTTGTAAGAATAACATTCATTATGCGAACAGTAGTTACACTAATCAAAATAATACAAATATGTCAGAGCTAAATAAAGGATTGTT
>OY744539.1:54106698-54149198 GCA_963556195.1 Sepiola atlantica | reverse complement strand
ATATATATATATATATATATATATATATATATATATATATATATATATATATATATATATATATATATATATATATAAACAGGGTGTGGCAGAAAGGGCGGACGTTTTCAAAATAATCACAACATTGTTCAATTTTTATTGAAAATAAATTTATTCACATATTTCAGTTCGTATGGATATAGCATTTTCACAAAACATCACTTACGTGACGTCCGTTATCAGTGATACATTTTTGAAGGCGTTCTTGGAAGTTTTCATAAAGTTTTTCAATCATCGCTCTGTCGACTTCCTCGCGAATAGCTTCTTTAAGTACTTCCAATGTACGAGACGTTAGCTCTTATACACGTTCCTTGAGGTGACCCCATGAAAAATAATCGCACATGGATTAGTCAGGGGGCCGAGGAGGGCAATGAATGTCGCCAAACTTGGAAATGAAGCGACCATGGAAGAGAGGGCGAATAACGTCTATTGATGCTCTAGCTGTGTGAGCGGTCGCTCTATCCTGTTGATACCACATACGTCGAATGCGAATACGGTTTCGTCGTTACTCAGGTAAAAGGAAGTTGCTTATTATCTCAATATAGTGCTCACATTATTCCCATCATCTTCTGCAAAAAATAAGAACCAATGACGCCAGTTTTGGCTATAGCGCACCAAACAGTCATTTTAGGGCTGTGCAGTGGTCTTTCGTGCAATTGATTTGGATTTTCAGAAGCCCAGTAAGGGCAGTTCTGTTAATTCACCATGCCATTAATATGAAAATGAGCTTCGACATTCAGGCAAAATACGAGGTTGTCACTTTGCTCAAAATTTGCCTGCATCTCATATGCGAACGTCACTTGCTGTGCGCAATCCCCAGGCTTCAGCTCTGGCACAACAGCCAATTTGTAGGGATCGAATTGCAGTTCTAAATGCAATACACGCCTTACCGACCGATTACTCAGGCCTAGTTCAGAAGAATGTTTCCGAGCAGAATGAGTCGGACTGTGAAGCACGGCTTGTTTGACGCGTTCAACATTTTCCGGATACGTACTGACTGTCTAGCCCCTGGTTGTCTTTTATCCATCAATGTACCTCATGTATGTAGTGCGTAAACCCAACGTAGGATAGTGTTGCGAGCGTAAACAGCTAGGTTTCGGTGGATATTGAAATGGCGACGAAATACACGCTGAACTGCCGTGATAGTCTCGTTATTCTTGACGAAACTGTCGTATGCAAATACGCGGTGTTTTCCAATTGAAAAATTCTAAGATTTCATGAACTAAAACATGTGAGTACATTTTCCTTTAATAAAAAATAACAATTTTGTGATATTTAAAATAAAAAGGTCCGCCTACTCTGCCCCATTGTATATATATATATATATATATATATATATATATATATATATATACATATATACATATATATATATGTATATACATATATATATATAAATATATATATATTTATGATACATATTTAAATAATATCTTCATGTGTATATGTTTCATTCATACAAACTTACGAATCTAGAAATGACCATCGACTAGTCGCGCGATTCGAAACCAGGAACAAGGTTTATATAAAACGCCAATTCCGAACGCGCTAACCAGTGAGGCTTGCGTAAATAGCTACACACCAAATAATAAATATCCTTTTCATACGTCAATTGAAGTGTTAAACAAATAAGTAACATGCATAATATAATTTAAGGGCTTATTTTATTTACTCATTAAAATGCCGAGCTGGGAAGGAGCTAGACATAATTATTTTGATGATGGGTATTTAAACATAATCGCCATAGATATACGTTTAATACTTGCAGAATAAGCGGTGTACAAAAAACCATTCATGCAGGTCGCACGATTAAAACAGCAAAACAAGCCGTGTATAACTCAAATTCTGATGACTACAGAAGAGATGAGAAAGAAAACCGATACATGTTACATTTTGTAAATGTATATTATTTTAAATGTGCATACACTCAGGTTAATGTATATATATATATATATATATATATATATACATGTATATATATATATATATATATATATATATACATGTATATATATATATATATATATATATACATGTATATACATATATATATATATATATATACACATATGGGTGTTATTTTCAAATAATATCCATTTAAAAGAAGCAATGCCATATAATGTGTTTGCAATTAATCGATGAATTAAAGATAGTATTACGGTGTGTGTTTTTCCGTGCTTATCTTCCGATAAAACGGTGTATTTCTCTGCCCCCTCCATTTATATATATATATATATATATATATATATATATATATATATATATATATATATATATATAAATGGAGGGGGCAGAGAAATACACCGTTTTATCGGAAGATAAGCACATAAGCATATATATATATATATATATATATATATATATTTATATATATATATATATGTTTATATATATATATATGTTTATATATATATATATATTTATATATATATATAAATATATATATATATATATATATATATATATATATACGAAAGTAATAGATGTACACATATATTCTGGCTGGATATGTCTACCCATTTTTAGGTTCTGTGTATAAATATCAAATAAATCTAGTAGTGAGCCCTCTGTTTGGGAGCTGTGGGGAATGTAGAGTTGTCCCTTAATTGGCATTGATCACTGGTCCACTCTAGCCCGAAGTGGGGGTTCAAATAGGACCTACTAGCGCTACCAGATTAGGCTGTCTGATGTTATTGACTTTCTGACTCGAAATGCACCGAACGTTGATGTTCGATTTTTAATTTTATTTTTTCTTTGCCAAACTCAACCATATTCTTCAAAATCAAAAACAAAAACAACAATTCCTTCCCTTTCCCCATTTTCCCTCCACATCGCTCCCCCCCCTTAACTTAGCCAAACACCATGAGCAAATATTGGAACATATAAAGAACTTGAAATATCAAGACTTTCACTAAAAATACCAAATTCAGCATTAAATTACCTGACAATGGGAGACATGTCGTAAATAAAAGCAACCAATCCTTACCCAACCCATCAATGAATAATTGAACATTTATAGAACTTGAAGCATAATAACTCTTACCTAAATGGTCGGTGTTTACATTAAATCTTCCAAAACGGGTTGATATGCCGTAAGAAAAAACAACCACACCAAACTAGCCATTTTTAAATTCTAGCTTATTAAAGCTGAACATCTTTGAGCTAGATTAACAGTGATGTATGCATACGTGGGTAAACACTCTTTTAGATGGTTCCTTATGTGGAGTGTATTTATATGATAAAAATCAGAAAAAAAGCGAATAGACCGAGGTATCTTAATATACGCTAAATACGATAGTATGTAAATAAAAACGTACATATCTATAATCTATACTCTACCAACTTCGAACTGCATATGCACGCTTAAGTATATAGTATGCATTTTGAAACGGATTAATATATATATATATATATATATATATATATAAAGTAAACTTGATCGTTCCCCTTTACCTTTGGCTAGAGTAAGAAAGCAACCACATGCATCATAGGCTACACAACTCACAACTCTATTCACATTATTCACTCCAATATCTTTCAATTAATGTATGGCTATTTTAATCATTTAACAAAAATGCTACATTTAGACCGCATTAACAGACTCACAAAAAACATACTCCATATTTATCTTTTCCTACCTTCCTTACTTTTCGACGGTAACTAAATTACATCGTATAATTTATGAAATCATCACCTGTAATATTGAATTACATTGTTCTAATAATTTCATACACAATATAGAATATTGTTAAACCATTTAATAAGCACTCCCTGAGATTCCTTTAAAATTATACAACATAGAATCATATATACTTTTTACTATATGTTGTTACTTATAACAATTAAACATACATTTAAATATATTCGAGAATTGCCGGTTTACATTCACGAACTGAATAAATGCACACTGATTTTAAATGGCGTCACGTACTTATCTCCTCGAGATAATCCATTTCAGTTGCGAATCTTCGATTTTCACACGCAAACTTTCTTTTGAGCAGGTACATTTTTATGCCTTAAACAACTCATCAATTTGATCAATAACACTTTTACGGCTTATAACTGAGCTTTAAAGAACGCACTGCGTAAAACGTACAGCGAGCCACGGTTTAAAACACCCAAAATCTCATGGAAATCTGATGAGCACCCTTAATCGCTTCCTTCCCCGACACTAGCCAGTAATAAATACACACACAATCGCAAAACCTCACAATATATCATTATTATTAGTTGTACTCAACAGGAGTTCTCACACAGATCATCGTCAGTGATTGCTCACCGACAACAACCAGTGGGATTTCCTGGAACATGAGTGACAACAAGCCTTCCCAGATTGCAGTATTCCTCACCTCTTTTCGATAATAATATGATATCGCAACAACCCCTTACGATCGATTTCTCGCAGGTAAAAACCATTGCCCTTTTCTGGGATTCGGGGTACAATAAACCTCCCCAAGGTCTCAGCATTTTCTGCACTTTTCCAGTGGAGGTCTGGGTTGTGCTATCCCTCCTCGGTCTTCTTAACCTCCTCGACCCTCTACAAATACTTTGTCTAGTGTCAGCCTAGGCTGGCACCATTTTTTCAAAATTATTATTATTATTATTATTATTATTATTATTATTATTATTATTATTATAATTATTATTATTATTATTATTATTATCTATATATATAATAAAACCATAGCGTATGTGTCCGTGTGTAACGCTTTCATCAAAAGCTCTGCGCATGCGTGCCGCACCCAGATTTTGAAAAGCATTCAAGCATCCCAATTTTCGTAACATTTTATGTATTTCTCTCAGGCGCAACGGTTAGCGACGTAGGATTTTGGCTGGTTCATAGTTCGATCCCAACCAAGATTTTTTTTCTACATCGAAGGGGGAGGTGGGGAGGGGAAACTGGGAAAACACATACTAATACGATAACGTGTGTGTTATTTTGTGGGCCGCGCTTACATCAAATGAAACGACCTTCCGAATCGTTGTATGCTACTACGGAATTTGAGCCAACTTATACGTAATCTAAAACATTTACAAAGTAATGTATAGGTTAGGAACAACATAATTAGTATTGAAAACATCATTTCGTGTAATTTCCACGGGTACCTTTTGTAATTATTATTACTATTATTAGTAGTTGTAGTATTATTATTATAATTATTATTTGTATGATTATTATAATTATTATTTTTATTATTATCACTATTTTTAACTAACTAAGAGTTCTAACACATGCACTCGTCATAGATTTATCAATGATAATAATGGATGCTATTCCCTGGATTCTTGGTTACAACAAGTCTCCCCAGATTTCCAGTACCCTCGAACGACCACTGATATTCCCCTGAGTTAAGGTGGCAATAAGTCTCCCGAAATCACTAGTACGATTCGCATTCATCCAGTTGAGGTCTGGTTAGTACTCTGCTTTCTCTATCCATCCTCCATAACCTTCTACGACTATTTTGCGTGGTATCAGTCGCGTCTGATATCTGGTTTGGTGTATACAGTCCTTGCAGTTAAAATTTCCCTAGGTTTATGTGGTGTTCCATCAATCTTTCAGCTTTAACTCTGTTGCAGTTTCCATGTGGCTGGTTAGTATTTGTAGTTCATCTGAGATGGTTTCCGCATTCTAGAGTTTTCCTTAAGTTTTCAGCTATTTTTTATATCATCAGTAGTAGTAGGAGTAATATTAGTAGTTTTTATTTACTAGGAGTTTTCACACAAGTCATCATCGCTGTGATAACTGACGATACTCTGTGGTGTTTTCTGGAGTCTGGATGACAACAAGTCTTCCCTCGATAACGATTGAGAATGGTATTGCAACATATTCTTTCCATTAATATTCTACTGGCAACGATCATTTGTTCCATGGAACTTAGGAATAACTAAGCGTCTCCGGAGTCCCGGTATTATCTGTACCCTTCCAGTAGATTATTTGTGTATTGTAAGTGCTTTCCCCATCAATCTATTATCTGTTAATTATTTTTAGTTCATTGAGCAGAGAATATGGTTATTATGGTAGGTGCGGCGTGGTTGTCTCGATGTGTTCGGGCGAACATTCCCTGAGAACATTTAAGATCAAATTAACCAAACGTACTTGAAGTAATTTAATGCCTTCAGCTGATTGTGAATCCATGCTGACGAATTTGCACGAAATGCACTCACAGGTGCGCAGAGTCCATGTACATCAGTTTATTTCCAATCAGATTTCTGAACTCGAAACAAATGCTTGTAATAGAAATCTCACACGTTGTGATCAGATTGCGTTTCCCAGTAACGAAATAAAGTATACTTAAGCCTTTATACAAATATAAAATCAAAAAATAAAAATGAAACAATAAACATCAAGACTACTAATTATACAAACCCTCGCCTTCTTCCTCCTTCTTCTCCTCTTCATCATCCTCCTTCTATTACTACTACCACTACTACTAAAAGTATGCCACTACAAGGAAGTTGAAGGAAATATAGAACACGAAGAGAATTACTGTAATTCCAATAATTATTCTACTCCTGCAAACACAACTACTACCACTACTACCACTACTACTACTACTATCACTTATAATGATCATAATAATAATAATAATAATAATAATAATAATAATAATAATAATAATAATAATAATAACAATAATAATAATAATACTACTAATAATAATGATAATATAAATAACACAAGACCATGCATTGCTGTGTGGGAAAAGCAGCACATCGGGAACTGTGCAAACAATTGAATTTCCAATATACAGACATAAACTAGAAACAGTACTGGAAAACGAAAAACACAAAATAATCTGGGATATGGATTTACAAACAGACAAAGCCATACAAGCAAGAAGACCGGATGTTATAATAATCAACAATAAAGAAAAATCTTGACAAAATCGTAGACTCTGCCGTTCCAGCAGTCCACAGAGTGACAATCAAAGCAACGAAAAAACGAAGAAAATACGGAACTAGCAAGAGAACTGAAAGAAATATGGAGCAAGAAGAAAGTCAGTATAATACCAATAATCATAGGCGCACTAAGAACAATCCGAAAGAACTGGAAAAAAGACTGGGAAGAAATTGAAATTAAAGGGATCATTGGAACTATATAAAGGATGGCAATGATCAAAACAGCAACAAACTTAAGAACACTATTTGAATGCAGAAACCAGCCCGCATAAGCTACGAAGGGTCACATGGGATCTACTACAGGAAGAAAACAAAACAGAAAGAACACATCATAAACAAAGGAACAGACAATGCAACAAACATCACTTTATATGATCCCCCCCAATAAATTACACCGACCACAACTGACACGACACAAAAATGGACCAATCAACAGAAATAGCAAGAAACACTGTCAGCTCTCCGCCCCCTCCTCCACAAAAATGGTACAAGCCTAGGCTGACACCACACAAACTATTTGCATAGAATCAAGGATGGTGAGAAGACCGAAAGGGGGCAGCACAAACCAGCCCTCCACTGGAAGTGCAGAGACTGCCGGGACCTTGTTATTATTATCATTATTATTATCATTATTTATACTCACTAGGACTTTTCACACATGTCATCGTCAGTAGTTGCTCACCGACAACAACCAGTGATATTTCTTGGAGTCTGAGTGACAACAAGCCTCCCCAGATTTCCAGTATTCTTCACCTCTTTTCGATAACGATGCGGTATCGCAACAGCCGCTTACCATTGATTTCTCGCAGGTAAGGACAATTGGGTGACAATAAGCCTCCCCAAGGTCCCAGCATTCTCTGCACTTTTCCAGTGGAGATCTGGTTTGTGCTGTCCCTCCTCGGTCTTCTCATCCTCCTCGACCCTTTATAAATATTTTGTCTGGTGTAAGCCGAGGCCGGCACGAGTTAAAAAAGAAAATAACTAAATTAATAAATAAATAAAATATTTTTTTAAAGATTAATTTTTAAAAAATGAAAATAATTTTTTTAAATTTTTACATTTTTTCCATTTTATTCCCTACAATTCCTTTATCTTTTCCTTTCTTAATATTTTCCTTAATTATTATTATTATTTTTTGTACTCACCAGATCATCGTCAGTGATTGCTCACCGACAATTAATTTCATAATTGTTATGATTATTTTATTTATTTATTATTATTACAGCTTTGGCTTCCATTGTCTTTAGTATTACCATAACCACCTCTACTATTATTATTAGTTTTATAAATATCATTATTATTACTATTATTTACTCACCAGGAGTTCTCACACAGATCATCGTCAGTGATTGCTCACCAACAACAACCAGTGGTATTTCCCGGAGCTCGAGTCGCAACACGCCCCTCCCAGACCTCCAGTACTCTTCACCTCCCTTCGATAACGATGCAGTATCGCAACAGCCTCTTGCCATTGATTTCTTGCTGGCAAGGACAATTGGTCCTCTCTGGGATCTGGATGGCAATAAGCCTCCCGCCAAGGTCCCAGCACTCTCCGCACTTCTCCAGTGAAGGTCTGGTTTGTGCCGTCCCCCCTCGGTCCTCCCATCCTCCCCGACCCTCCACAAAAATGGTGTCTAGTTTCAGCCTTGGCCTGCACCAGTTAAAATGATAAATAAATAAATAAATAAAATAATATTTATTAATAAAAAAAGGTTTAATTTTTTATATTTTCAATTTTTTCCTTTCAATTCCTTTTTATTTCCTTTTCTCTTTCCTTATTTAAAAAAAAAAATGTAATTCTTGTTAATTCTATTGTGGGGAGGGTGCGCTCGGGGAGAGGGGGGAGCTTATAGTGCTTCTTTTAATTTCTGTTTCTTGGTTCATTTTTGGGTAGTGATAGCTGAGGCCGGTGTAATTTATTGGGGCGGGGGAGATTATGAATTGCTGTTTCTTGCAGTTTCTGTTCCTTGGCTCTTGTTTTAGTGTTCTTCGTGTGTTTTGTTATCTCTGATGTAAATTCCTTCTGACTGGTTAGCATGTGTTGCTTATGTCTGTTAGTTTCCGCATTCGAGGATTTTCCTTAAGATTGCAGCTGTTTTGATCATTGCCGTCCTTTGTATAGTTTCGATAGTCCCTTTGATTCCAATTTCTCCCAGTCTTTTCTACAGGTTTTGGGATTGTTTCTAGTGCTCGTACGATTATTGGTATACTACTAACTTTCTTCATGCTCCATATTCCTTTTAGTTCTCTGTATAGTTCTGTGTATTTACTTCATTTTACTGTGTCTTTGATCTTCACTCTGTGAACTACTGGAACGGCGAAGTCTACGATTATACAAGATTTTTTTCCTTTTTGTCTATTATAATGACATCAGGTCTCTTTGCTTGTATGAGTGTATCTGTTTCTATATCCATATCCCAGAGGATTTAGTGTGATTCGTTTTCCAGTACTATTTCTGGTGTATGTTTGTACCATTTGTCTGCATATTCGAAATTCAATTGTTTGCACAGTTCCCTGTGTATTACTTTCCAACACAATCATGTATGGGCTTGTATTCTTTTTGAGCAAGTTTGCTACATTCACTTATTATATGATTTAATGTTTCGTCTCTGTCCACACAGTCTGCATTTATTGTTTTCCTGGGTTTTATCTATTTTAGCTTCAATGTAGTTTGTCCTAATCGCATTGTTCTGTGCAGCCATCAGTAAAGATTCCGTTTCTCTGTTCAAGTTTCCTTTTCTTAGCCATGTCCAGCTATTTGCGTTGGTTTCTTCTCTTGTGATTCTTATGAAACGTCCATGAAGTTGTTTTTCTTCCCATTTTTCTTTTCGTGTCTGTTTGTGTCCAGTTTCGATGCTACTTGCGTTGTTCGTTGGGACGGTATCTCTTGCTGCGGTGATCAGCCTTTCTGTGTTCTGGTTCATGTATTTCTCCAGCTCTCTTTTAGTGGCGTCCACACAGTCTTCTATACTTACCAGTCCTGTTCCCCCTTCGTTTCTCTTCACGTAAAGTCTGTCTATATAATATTTTGAATATAGTGCATTGTGCATAGTCATTACTGTTCTAGTCCTCTGATCAAGGTGCCTGAATTCTTCTTTAGTCCAGTTTATGAATGGTCTCGAATATCTTATTAGTGATACTGCCCAGGTATATATTCATTTGATTAGGTTTCTGCTATATAATTTTGTTTCTAAGATCTGTCTTGTTCTTCTCACGTACTATTTTCTTCCAAAACTCCCAAATATTAATAGCTCTATTGTTCATCTAGCGCCCTCATCTGCTCTTGGTTGGGTAGTTCCATGCCCCCAGTAGTATCCAACTTTCCTTTTTTAATCTCTAGCAATGCACACTTTTTCATTCCGAAATCCATTTGAATGTCCTGACTGAATATGCTGGTCGTATTTATCAGCTTTTCCATTTCCTTTTTGCTTTTTGCAAATAGCTTCAGGTCTTCGTTGTTCTCTGTCTGTGAACTTGTATCCGGCATCACATTTCCATAGTATGTAGTTGAGTGGTATCATGGCGATGATAAACAGTAGTGGTGATAGGTAGTCTCCTTGGAAAATGCCTCTCTGTATTTTTATCTCCGTCAAGTATTGTTCTCCAGCTGTCAGTTCTAATCTCCATGTTTCCATTGCTTTCTTGATGAAATTAATAATCCTGTTGAGTATCTTGTACATTTTTAACATTCAATTATCCATGCTTGAGGGATTCTGTCGTACGCTTTCTTGTAGTCAATCCATGCCATAGATATGTTATTTTTCTTGCTTTTAACTTCTTTCAGGATCTTTTGATCTATGTATAACTGATCAGGCGTCCCTCTTTTCCTTTTCTGGCATACTTTTTGTTCCTCGGGAAGTAGTCCACGCCTGTTCAGGGAATGGTAAATTTGCTCTCTAAGTTGTGCTGTTCGGATTTTCCACATTGTCGGTAAACAGGTTATTTGCCTGTAATGGCTTGGGGTCGTTCCCTTCTTGGCGTCTTTTTGTATGAACCTTGTCCTTCCTTTGGTCATCCACTCTGGTACGTCTGTTTTATGGATACATCATCATTATTATTATTATTATTATTATTATTATTATTATTATTATTATTAGTATTATTATTATTATTATTATTATTATTATTATTATTATTAGTATTAGTATTATAATTATTGATACATATGATGTTTTCATGCATTAATGTCGAAAAAAATGATACTTTGGGTGATTTTTTATTTTAAGTAACTTCTTTTTCTTTTCATTTTCATATTTACTTAATACACCAATCTGATCACTACATCTCTCTCTCTCTCTTTCTCTTACTATCGCTTTCTTTATGTACAACAAACAAATACTATTTTCTGATAGTAAAGAAAAATCATTCGAGACTGCGGCGATTTTTACTTTTTCTCTCTAGTAGATGGAGTTCGCCCCCCCCCCACCGAATAAAAAAAATCCCTCTTCATTTCGTCATTTGATTACATCAAAAAAAGTGAATTTGATTCTTTTTTTTACTTTATTTAAAAGTTCCAAAATATACTTAATTTACAGTGTAGTATATGTTACTTAATCTCTCCTGATTGACTCAAAATAAGCCTGTTCGTAGTATCTCGTTGTTTTAAGCAACGGCTCATCAGCTTTTGGATGAGATTTTTTGGTAATATAAATAATTACTACAATGTGATCAGCATTCCCGAGCGGACTATGAACTTTCGTCCTACAAGCATCGGGCAGTGAGGTAAAGAACTTGTCTAGAAGTGAGGTTTTCTTGTCTACTCGATCAGGGATGCGGGTCTGGAAATAAAAAGTTTGAGAGAGGGAGTGAGCTAAAGTAAAATTATACGTAGAGTTACCGGCTGCGTCAGCAAGGCTGGAGCATCCCAACGGGTGAGTGTGGTGTCCATTAAACTCCCCAAATACATGTATTCGGGCATTCGAGTCTATCCATGCTTTCATAGGCAGAGTTAAGCATGGTACAGTCCTGGGTCGAAAGGGAACGGTATGAGAAATATAAGTACTTAACGCTGTGATGTAAAGTCAATCTAAAGCACATGTAGTCTTGGTCATCTGATTATAACCAATGTTCTCTTGTCAGGCAGAAGGTGTTTCGAACATAAACCCCTACCCCGTGCATATGTTTGTCAGAATCTTTACAGTAGATAGGGAGGTAATCAGCGTGTGTAACATTATATTATTATGAAGAGTAAGGTGACATTTCAAGAACGATGAAAGTGTGCACCACCATAAACCTTCCTCGGTGGTATTGGCAATACTTGAATCTACTTGAATCTACTTTCTCAGAAAATACTAGTATAGGCGAGAAATCAATCATAACAGATCATTGTGTAATCCAATACTTTACATAACTACGTTTGCACAGCGTAGTATTAAGCATATTACAGTTATCAGTATCGAATATCTCTGGTGTTGTTACCATGTTCAAAGTAATGATCTTACACGTAACTTCTTTGACGTAACAATAGACTTTAATAAAGAAACGTATAGAAACCTATACTAAAGATAATGCCAATCCAATGTATGCCCACCCATTCCCTAACAATCCCAAAACTATAATAAAACATATTCCCAAATGAATCGAAAATATAATCAGCAATAACTACTCTAATGAAGCAATATTTAACAATCATAAGGTATTTTATACGAAAGAACTAAAAGAGAGCGGATACAAACACGCTAAAATTAAATATACCACACCTACAACTATCAACAATAAACACACACATAGAAATAGAAAATCATCTAGTGTGCACCCCCATTTTATCACATGGTTAAGACTAAACTTGGTAAGAGATTCCTAGATTGAATTTACCTACACCTCCCTCCTTCATAAAATCTTAATAAAAAACATAACAATAACATACTAAATAGCAACAAAAATACTGAAATAAAAACAATAAAAACTAAGGTTTGCAAGTAGACAAATTATACAGAATGTCCCTTACAACAAAATTGTTAAATAACCAAGCTACAATTTAACCAATGAAAACACAAATCTGTAAAAATACTATATAGTTAAGACTGGCAGTACTATTAAATGAATGATATACCGACCATAAATTCTCATTTAATAATTATGTCTATTTTAAACCGCAATAATCAATCACCAACAGTCACTTGGACCACTATTAGAAATACCAGCGCCTGCAGTTTCCTGAACTAAAAATGTTACTTATGCCTAACTAAAAAACTTGAGATAGTTACATTTAGTGATAGGGCTAAACGTCTAAAACAAAAGAAAACAAAGAAACTTCAATTAAATGTAGGCACCATACATCACACTTTCTCAGTAAGTCACATATAACCTATCAAACCAATATTACAATTCATGATTTAAATAACAACAACCCCCAAAATATTTTAACATTTACTGAATTTATTATCCTACAACATTAACTAAATAGCCCCCACTCAATTACCTCCTAAGGCATGAACAAATAACTAAACTTATCCACAAACAACACTTAGACAACATAACTATTCTGTGTATACCATATCCTATACCATACTTTATATACTAATTATATTCAATCTTTCATTAAATAAGACTTATAATTAAAGTCCATCACTAATTGTTACAATCGAAATCAATAACATTATTACCAATTGCAAAAATAATATTATCATTATTTTTATTATTATTGTAATTATTATTTTATATTTAATTTCATAATTGTTATGATTATTTTATTTATTTATTATCATTACAGCTTTGGCTTCCATTGTCTTTAGTATTACCATAACCACATCTACTATTATTATTAGTTTTATAAATATCATTATTATTACTATTATTTACTCACTAGGAGTTATCACACTGATCATCGTCAGTGATCGCCCACTGCCAACAACCTGTGGTATTCCCTGGAGTCTGATTGACAACAAGTCTCCTCAGACTTCCGGTATGCTCCACTTCTTTTCGTTCATCACCGCTGATGACCTTGCGGTATCGCAACAGCCACCCAC
Organism: Sepiola atlantica; assembly: GCA_963556195.1. Lineage (NCBI taxonomy): Eukaryota > Metazoa > Mollusca > Cephalopoda > Sepiida > Sepiolidae > Sepiola > Sepiola atlantica. Next base: position 54,135,291 of record OY744539.1, on the reverse strand, counting down.
CACCGATTTCCCGCTGATAAGGGACATTGGTCCCCTCTGGGGCCCGAGTGGCAACAAGCCTCCACAAGGTCCCAGAGCTGTCCGCGCTCTTCCAGTGGAGGTCTGGTTTGCGCTTTCCCTCCTCGACCCTCTGTCCATAATGTTCGTGGTGTCAGCCTATGCTTGCGCCTCTCTCGAATCTGAGTTGCAATAAACCTCACCAATGTCCCAGCGCTCTTCTAGTAGAGATTTTGTTTGTGCTGTCTCTCTTCAGTCTTTCTATCCTCATTGACCGTTCACTATATTTTGTATGGTGTAATTCGAAACTGGTGGCGTCACTCTTCTTTGTTGGGAGTGACAGTGTCTGATATTTCTAGCAGTTTCTCTACCTTAGTTTGTGTGGTATTGTTCTTTCTGTAGGTTTTTGTCTTCCAATTGTAACATCCATGTGACTGGTTACCTTTCGTAGCTTATGCGAGTTTATCTCCGTATTCGATGATTTTCCTTAATATTGCAGCCGTGGTGTATCATTGCCGTTCTTTGCAAGTCCTTAATAGACCCTTGTATTCCAATTTCTCGAGGTCTTTTCTCCAGGTTTTTTTGAGGCAGTTCCTAGTGCTCCTACACTTATTGGTATTATGTTTACATTTTTCATGCTCCATACCCCTTTTAGTTCTCTAGCAAGTGCCTTGATCTTCACTTATTTTTTGTTTTCTAGAACCTCAAAGTCTACGATTTAGTAGGATGTCTCCTGCTTGTCGAATATTATGACATTTGATCCCATTGCGTGTATGTGTTTACTTGTGTGCACTTATATGCCCTAGTGAATGTTGTTATTTTCATTTTCCAGTAGTGACTCTTGTTTATGTTAATGCAATGTGCCCAAATGTTCGAAATGCAGGTGTTAGCATAGTTCACATTGTACTGTTTTCCTTACGCAGTTGTGTCTGTTCTTATATTCTTTGTAGGCTAGTTAGCTTCATTCAATTATTATGTAGTTTACTATTTCGTCCGTTTTTCTACATACTCCTCATTTACTGTTTTCCTAGGTTTTATTTATTGTAGCTGTAATGTAGTAAGTCTTAATCGGATTGTATTGTGAAGCTGTCAGATTCCGTTTCTCTGTTTAACTGTATTTTGCTTATCCATGCCAGGAATGCTTTCTGGTTAGTTTAATCATTCTGATAAAACGTCGATGTAGTTGTTTTTCTCCCACCTTTCTGCTCTTTCTGTGTCCTGAGTTATGTATTTCACCAGCTGTTTTTTTGTGTATTCCCCACAGCTTTATATGTATAAAAATACCTTCCCCACTTCGCTTCTTTTTACGTTAAGTTTATCAGTATCGTTTTTTGGACGTAGTGTGTTGTGAATGGTCATTCATTTACTAATCATCGGGTCAACATGCCTGAGTCTTTCTTTAGTCAAGTCCTTGAATTGTCACGAGTATCTTATGCACGGGTGTTTATTCCGTTGACTTTGTTTCTGCAATGCAACTGTGTTTCAACATGTTTACTTGTATTATTTTCCAATCTTCTCTATCATTTAAGTAGATATGAAGGTGTCTGCTTCCAGATATATGGTAGATATGATAGTGTCTGCTTTTTCGCTTAGTGCCCTCATCTTTTCTTGGTGTGGCTTTTCAATCCTCTCTATTGTATTCGTTGTTCCCTTTACATCTCCAGCTATGCGCACTTTTCCATTACAAATTGCATTTGAATTTCCTGATCGAAGATTCTAATCGTATTTATTTGATGTTCCAGTTACTCTTTGCTTGTTGCAAATGGCCTGAGGTCGCCCATGTACATGAGGTAGTTTATTCTTTGTTCTGTGTCTGTGAACTTGTATTCGGTATCACATTTTCTGATTGCGTAGTTTAGTTGTATCATGGATATGATGAATAGTAGTGGCGATAGAAATTCTCCTTGGCAACTGCTCTTCTGTATTTGTATCTCTGTCAATCATCATCTTCCAGATGCCAGTGTTCGGCGTTATGTTTCCATTGCGTTATTAATGAGAATTATATTCCTGTCCTGTATCTCGTAAATATTAATCATTCATTTAGCATTCATATTTAAGCAATTATACGTCATTCTTCTTATTGTTCTTCTTCTTATTATTGTTATCATTATTATTATTGAGAACAAGAAAAACAGTAATAAAATACTAATATTACTACTAATAACAAGAATAATGATAATTATAATAAAACAATAATAAAGGCAATAGGTACATCCATGAAAATCACATTCATGCTACGAAGAGAAATGTGAATTGATACGCTAAAAATCAGATCAGTGATGGACACAGCTGAAATAGTAAAAAAATATTTGAATGCAAAACCACTCACATAAGCAAACATAAATAAATCACATAATTGCATCCACCCAAAATCAGTTGTACTAGAAACAGTGGTTGATACCAAAGATGGTCATGAACGTTTGAGGGAGAATGCACACCCAGAGAAGGGACGATTCCACATAATTGTAGGCAGTGTGTACCTGGTTCATGAGCTGGCTTCTTACACCTCGGAGCATAGAACATAAAACAACAATCAGTATCATTAAACATCAATAGTTAACGGCAGTTGCAAGAATTAAAGTTTATTTGCAATTGCTTCTGACAAGTACTGGATATCTTTTGAAACGTATTTACACTCAGATTCCAGGAAACACCATATGTAATAAAAATACAGAAGATAAATATTTACACTGAATTAGCTCATTATACTAAATCGTAATGCATCTGAAATGTATAGTTTTAAATTATCGTAAAATAGCTCATACAATTACAGTACTTACATAGTCAGATTATTCTAAGTCTGAGATATTTTTCGGAAATGAACTCTAGATAATGGAATCATCTATAATGTAGGATGAATCATAACAGAAGAAAATTTAAAAGTGAACATACATGAGCTGGTCATTTGGCTATTAAATTAGCAGTAAATTATTACAATTAGAAATGTGATTAAAAAAATATTTCCAGGCATTTCTAAAACGTGCTGAAATACGTGTTATCATGGACTGATATGTTATTTTAAAGTGTCTAACGTTTTGTGTATGTTATGGATAGCCTGCACGTGTCTGTGCTAAAGAGAGCGAATAATAATAATAATAATAATAATAATAATAATAATAATAATAATAATAATAATAATAATAATAATAATAATAATAATAATAATATAGAGTAAATATAATGAGAAATATTCGGGTTCCAAAAACTTGCGAGTAGATAAGACATCGACATTTCTGCAATGATAAGCTTTATTTGTGGTTGGGAGAAATTGAATGTACCCTATATACGTAAACCTATATCATATCAGCTGCAATTAAAATGATTTACGGCTAGAATAGCACATTCAATACAGATAGGGATTAAACACGTTATCTTCTCCCGACTCGATATTGATTGTTTATTTACGAGATACTTTACTCAATTATAGCATCATATCGCATAAGGATGAATTATTTAGTGTATGCACATCGATGAGGAAACAATCTCTGATTGTATAATAAAAATATTGCATGCAAAAATAATATTTAGAATGATATAAACAAAAAAATAATACAAATATAATACACTAAAAAGAATAATAAAAATAGTATATACAAAAAGAATAGGGCTCTAGAAGTTAAGTATTTTATTTAGAATATATATAATACAGAATTCGTATCGGAAGATTATAGAAAAATAGTGTAATGTATTCCGAAAATATTAGATTTTGGATATAACACTATAGATATGCAAGGAATAACTACTTATAATGAATGAATGAGTGCTAATGTAACCTGACTTATTTCAATAATAGATTACAATTGCTAGATATAACCCGTCTACGTTTCCTGGATACTAGTTAATCACATATATCTGGCTATGGAATTAAACATAAAATACTCTTTCAGAGTTAAGGGTATATTAAGGGTCTAATATTTGTTCGTTTCTCGCACTGTTAATAGAATACATGAGTTAGCATTAACCAATCTTTATTATTATAATTGTAATTTGTATATCCCCTATTCTTTTACCGATTATAGTATAGTTCTTTAACTCAAACACAACTATTTCAAAACCGTGAGAAAAACTGTGTGTATTTGTATAAAAAGCCCGAATTACTGTTTTAAAAAATGTATTCACTTACGTTACTTCAAATAGCTAGCATATACTACATTATAGAAAGTGTTACATTAATATTTTGGTCACTTGTTACTGAATTGGGTAATCATAGCATGTGAAACTTAAGTTAATGACGACTAATGCATAACGACTCATTAGCGAACTTCTTTTTAACAGTGTAATGGTGGATATAAAACTAGAGCGACTAAATCACTATACCACATAATTAAATCGTTTTCTTTTACTTCTATGGGTATTATAATGAAAGGCTTATGTATGTATAGTCCCGCTAGAAGAGGCATTATATATTTTCTGAGTATATACTAGATGCAAGACGACAATAACAATTGTGTGCACACAATTACTGTTTTCATTGACATAACATACTCAATGAAAATAGTAAAATTAATTAGAACACAACTGAAGAACACTGAGAAGTGTTAGTGATCGATACTATGATCAATGCATTGAATACTATGGCTATTCGACAAATCTACTGTACTCTTTTACAGTCATGCAATTAAAAACGCGACCTTTGCACAACATAACTCGCACGTGTCCCACCTATTACGTTCTGTCTCGAAGTTTTAAAATCGCCATACTCCATGTTATATGACAATCGTCTTCGAAAATAACTCTATTAAGTAAATGTATAAATGAGCCTGGATTTTAGCACCTATTCTTGTCCGGGAGAAAATGAAAATAGTTTTTGTAGTTATTATATTAGAGCTGAATTGCCAGTGACACATTTGTACATAATAGTCGTATATAAAAGATATATACACGGGCAGGTAATGTCGAAGCAGCTAAAACAATTCTTATTATTTACAAATAGGGAGACACATGCAACGCGTGTTACTTTTGTTCTTTAAAAGCAAAAGATGATGCTGATCAGAATGCAATTTCACTTGATACTTAAAAAAATGTCATCACGTAACTTATAGCATATCCATGATAAATTATCACCTGGATGCCCACACCACTGTATGTTTAGATATTAATACACTAGTGCATTTATCTATATTAGGATTTATGCGTATTTTGGAACACTGCTAGAACAATGTTTAAGAATTCTGGAAAATGTTTCATATTCCCATACTTGAACTATGGTAATTTCGAACGATTTACCCAACTATATTTTGGCATCACATTTTCTATGACTGTTTTTAAAGATACAATTATAAATATACTAGACCACCCGTGACCCGTTGGGTCAGTTTGTTATATTAGCTATGGAATTCATGTATGTGCGTGACAGTTGTGGAGAAAACAAAAAAACTATTTGATGAAATTAAATGTAATTGTTTAAAAAAGAATATAGATAGATTTCTATGCGTCGTTCTGTTTATTATAATTGTTTGTTTTTTTTAATTATAGTTACTGAATTATAAGTGGTTGGCCATACTTATAGGTAAATATGCACTGAACAGGTGAGAAAGGAAGGGGGTACAACCGGCTGTCTCGCGTACGTAACGAAAACAGAGGGAGTAGGAGTGGTGAAATCTGTGAGAGGAAAAGTGGGAGGTGGTTTCGTCACCGCCGCTATTGATATTAATAATGATTGTTGTTGTGTTGTTTGTTTGTTTGTTTTTGTTTTTTAAAAGGGTGGAGCTTTTTTGAAACTGCGACAGACTTTACAAAGTCCTGCCGTTGAATGTTTTTAGCCGTGGAGAAAACAAAAAAACTATTTGATGAAATTAAATGTAATTGTTTTATATTTAAAGCGATATAAACATTTCCAGAATGAAAAATTTCATGCGTTCGTTAATAAAAGGAGTTCAACGGAATTGGAATAACAGATTGGAAGACGATGCTATTTACGCATGCGCAACCGGATGTTGAAAACCGGAAAGCTGAAAGCTGATTGCAAACATACAAGACCCATAGACTTTTAGTAGTATATAGATTGAACAGGAATAACTGTGGTATACATTTAAATTTGTCAAAGACAATTACAACAATCTTATGATAGTTTATGATGATCCAGAATCAAGTTTATCATATGAAGTAAATCCATAGATCTCATTAATCTAGTGATAGAAAATCCAAACTGTAACAACGGGATTAACTGTTTCCGTAACTAACTACACGTGCAGCCATCTCACGGTAACATGAGATATATGTCTACTATGCGAAAGTGATTCCAACATTTTCCGAAAAGCACGCGAAGCAGTAATAGTAATTAACTCAAAAAGGCAACAATCACTCACTTAGCTATTTATATATTTTATCACGTTATTTACATTTGTCTGAGTCAACCTATTGTAACTAATGAATATATCCGTTAGTATGGCAGGAAACTGTGATTTTCTTCAGCGTTGTTACCTAATACACATAGACGACACTAAATAACGCATATAAAATCGCATTCTTTTTAATTATGCAATAATAAATATTCAACAGATATGTGACATAGATTTTCGAATGAATAAACGTAAATAAACAATCGTAGTGATTGTGATCCAACGGGTCAGCAGTATATATAGTATATACTTATTCTGAAGAATAACTGATCTAATGGGTCTATTGAATTAAATTATCTTCAACAAAGGGCATAATTATATTTTTATAGCCATACATTAATATCGGATAATGGAATAAATTACAATTAATGCGGCTAATTAACAGTTTTGTTTGCGAACAAGGAAACACGTCAGAGTTTTCAAATCGATTTCTCGTACACGTTATTCATTTAAAAAATCAATTATTTTAGAAGAAAATACAAAGGCAATGTATAACAATTCGAATGCTACTAGTTTGGACTAAAATCGGCGGGATATTTTCGAACAGGAAAAATATGATACGATAATACTTACCTAAAAATGTATTTTCATGAAACTTAATATAGAAATCTCAAAATCGTTTCATTTATCATTTTGTAAAGTAACCATAACTTTTCATCGGAACAGTCGCTGAAGCTGAAAATAAAACTACGGAAAAATAAAATAAATATTGATAACAATTAACCTTAATAATGAACTTCCATTAATTATCTATATATAATTTACCCTATAAAAGGCATATTACAATTAACCTTAATAATGAACTTCCATTAATTATCTGTATATAATTTACCCTATAAAAGGCATATTACAATTGATGCGAAAGCGGCAACTGTGATAGTGACCAGATTTGTAAGGGGTAAAATCGTAAGGAGTTTGGCAGCAGGATGTGTGTTTACGTTACATACATTTTCGAATAGCCAGTGAAAACAAAGTGGAGAATTTCAAATGTAAGCGGTCCAAAGAATGATGAACATATAAAAGAACACACAATTTACATATCCAGACATGCCAAATAGTATATTACTACACCAAATGCATACCCTACAATCACAAAATGAATTACACAACACACATTTACGAAACAACAACTGATACCCCTGACAATAGTTTACGTAGAACTGGAAGACAGATACGTAGATCCAACTGTTGTTGTTTTATAATGATTCCCCAAAAATTGTAGGAATTTTCTCGGTATCTTGATATTTATAGTCAACAAGAAACGTTGTGTTTGTAAATGACAATAAGTATTATAACCATCAGTGTTTGCAATTTACTTTAATAATTTTAAAGAAATTATGCTGTAAAACATATATGGATAGACAGTTTATAATTTCTACACTTGTTAAAACATAGAGCAATTTCCAGTGTTCATTATAAGCTACTCTCCTTTAATATTGTTTCAGCTTTCAACTGAATTATCTGTTTTGGTATCAGTACTAGGCTATTGCATCCTAACAATAATGACACAACAAACTATCGCCAACCAAAACAAAACATGATAAAAACGTTGCAAAAGACTTCCATGTTAGCTAGCTATTTAATGAAAACTAGCTACACAATGTTATATCACGTGTAGCTGAAACGGTGCGATATACTTCACTAATAAACTGAATCGAACCTATCTTGCATCGATAACTTCATACTATAACATAATAGAAACTGTTTAACATATAAGTATTCTGTTTCTCTTATTCCTATGATCAAATTATTACAATTAAATTCGACTGGTGACAGCAAATAAGAAGAAGCCACATTTATCATGATTGAAGCGAAATACAAGGTAACATTACTTGATGTGTTATCAAACAGGGTTAGGCTTTTTGAATTAATGAAGTTCCTTCTCGAAAATGTATTATATTTTAATTCATTTTAACGTTAGAGTCCATAAACAATAGTCCGTTTGAGGATTTAAAGCATAGTTTATATGACGAGTACACCTTTCACCCGAATTAAGTGTCCATTTTTTGTTAATAAAATAACGACTAAATTTATAACACAGTTTCATGTTGTCGCAACGACAGTAAACTAGAAAAATATGGTGATCTGACAATTTGTCCGATATGTTTGGTGAAAATAAATCCAACCGTAACTATCCGTAGTCCCAACGTTACACCAAATTAACGATCATTTATAAGAGTTAACGGCGTGATTGATTAGTCACCCTGTAACAGTATACAAAAGAAGAGAGAACAGTATATGGAACATCGCTGACCGTTTCATGTCTGCTTCATAAGACACATTAATTTCCATGCAAAATTGAAACCTTGTGTATTATCTGTATATATCGTATAAGCCTTTAATAATTACATTTCAATGTACGCTATAACCGATAGTGTATCGTATGCCCAGACGATCAGACATAAAGTGTCATTAAATTACTAATCGACGTGATGCTTTTTTCAAATAACCTGACGTTGTCGTACCAGTACCGAAATGATATGTTATTCAGCACACCATACTCTACGCAACATGAAACAGTTAGTCTGTTAGCATTTTGCCGTAATTTAAATGAACTGACATATTAAATATAGTACACTTGCAATCTAAGCGTACACTCGAATTGAAATCTGCAACTAGTCATAGGCTTATAAATATCTCAATATTATGCATCCATGGCATCGTATCCCGATAATAAATAACATATTATTACGACTGGCAATAACAGTGTATATACTTTCCTGGCCTAATCTTATTTTGTGTAGAAATAGGAATACTGGTAAGACAATACACTTTAAATGAAAGCCGAAAGAAAATTTACAAAATAACAGAACAAACACCTTGACAAAAATAAAACTCATAAACGATAACTATATGAATGCGTCTTAGAACGGAGGTACCTAGAAACAATATATCGTTATTAACATTATCAACAGCTACGATCTCAAGAAATTTGATCAGAAACCACATAACAAATAACTGACAGAGATATCAAGGAATAAACATGAAATCAGAAACAGTCTGATATTTACACACGCCACTGTTTGGATAGTGTTGCACATACTGTAAATACCTCTGTGTTTGTAAATGAATATAAAACTAACATATCCAGACATAACAAATATTATTTTTACCACACAAAATGCATACCCTATACTCCTAAAATAAATTACATAATCACATTAAATAAACAACATACAATGAATACTACATTGCATTTATTTGGTGAATACGAAATCGAAAGCAACATTTAACTTAAATTAAAGGTCGACATTAAAATAAGTATAATAAGAAGTCACGTTAGTTACAGGCGTAACATGAAAACTACTCCCAAGAGACATTCGCACATTTACTGTTTATTGCTATTGTAATGTGTCGTTAATCTTGACTCACCTCTTTCGGACAAGACTACCTGTGTTATGTGTTCAAGAGGTTATATTTTTTCTGCATCTCATCGTCAGCTGCGACTTAATCAGTTGACACATAACATGTTTATTGCAATCTATAATATACGTCAATCAAGCTTCTCTCATATTACTACCAATGCCTGTTAAAATTCAATGGCTCTCTCCATGAGGAACTCCCTTTGATGGTCTTTTAAGGCTTACTTTCACTCCAGATCTAAAAGAAAACTTACTTCAAATTTGTTGCTAAGGTCGCTGGAAAAATTGTTGGATCATTTTACTGCGCCAGAAAGTACGTGACACCTGATGCAACCTTCTACCTGTACATTAGTTAGATAGATACTAAGATAGAGTACTGCTACCCCATTTAGCAAGGTGCACCTCAGAGCACTCTTTCTTAGCTTGACAGTATAAAACCGAATTCGCCAAAAAGGTGGGGTATGATCTCATTTTTCCTATTGTTATTTCTGGAGTATGGTGTTCTACTCGGTTCCAATCTCTTTGTCTCTCTATATAATACTCATCGTTTAAAACGGGTGTTAAATAATTGATTTATTTTGATACCTTACGAGTAATATCTGTATATCTATTGCATACACATACTTTGAAAATACATATAACTTTATATGCGTTTACAAATATATTGTCTATGTTATCTGATCATACGTGAGTTCACTCATATTTATGAAGATTACAAGCGATCGATTTAAAATATATATCAAGAACCTCGTATGTATTTACGTCACACACACCCACACACGAGTATATATATATATATATATACACATAAAAACAAATATTGGTTTGCATACATACGTATACGTTTCATCCTTCCGGAATCGTCAGTATATAGATAATTATTCAAGCCAGTCGCAGGATTGGAAATCCCGTTAGAAGTCATGTTTATAACTCTAATATATATTATGACAATTATAAAATATATTTTGTAATTATTTTTTCTAATATTTCTTTCTTTTTTGTTATTTTTATTGTTGCTATATTGATCACTTTTGTACGCGTTACCGATTAATTCCTGGCATTACTGACCCATTACCGTGAACGTGAATGAGGCGGATGCTCGTCAAGAATCAATAGCGGATATTAAGTAAAAGAATTGTAATTATGGTTTCCGCTTTCTAGAATAAAGGTTTTTGACATAAATGAAGCAAATGTTTGCATCGCTTGAATTTACTTCTATTTCGTACTATTATCATTTCATTATTTACGACGTTCGTTGTCGTTTTAATTCGATTACGTAAGAGAGTTTGCTTTTGTGAATACACTTACTTTAATAGGTCGGTTTAAAGAAACATCATTTCAATCAATACTAAAATAACTCGGTTAACAAATCATGTACGTCTCATATATTCTTGCATAACTCATGTACGTCTAAAATTACTTGCATATTTCCATAACTCGTAGAGTCGCTATATTAAAAATGTCTACTTCATGTAATGTTTGAGATTATTAAAGTATTTTATAGAGTTGTTAGCAATAAGCCGATTCGCAGCGTTTTTTTATTGCAACTTATGCGTGTAATAAGACATACACTATTTCAGCTAGATTGACTCTTTACCATACGATTTTGCGGCTGTAATTTTATCAAATCTTTCGTTCTATTTAAAAAGTAAGAAAATAGTTTTGCATTAACTTCAAACCACGATTATATAAGAACTAATGAAATACTTTACTATTTATCAAGCATGTCGTCTGTTATATTGGATTTGAATAAAGTCTCTTTACAATTTTAAATATTTGAAAATGTTGTGTCTACTCCTGATGAGTAGCCATTTCAGAGTGGTTAACTTAGGAATTGTTCTTCTATTAACAGAATATATGAACTACAAAGTGGTATTGTTAAAGAAAAATCCCAATAACCACTGATTAAAACCGAAAAACCTGGTGCATAAGTATCATTAACTGTCTTCGTTTTTTCCATCATAAAGTTATTTTCCTGACGGCTTGTACATCTTGCGAAGATATCACGTCGGGCACACTATCTATTATTGTCTTAAACTATATACATACACAGTTTATTACGACATTACGCACAACATGATTATGATATTTATAAGTACTAGCGGAACCCGTGTAAATTACACGAAATGATTTTTCAATACTTATTATCGTGTTCCTAACCTATACATATTTGAATAAAAAAAATATAAGATTTGACTTGTATATTCATTTTAAAAAAATGAACAATACATGAAACAATTTACAAAACTTCTTTATATACGATATTTCTAGTGACGGTAATATTTCGACGACTAAACCATACTTTGTAAATGCTTTAGATTAAATTAAATTTGGCTACAATTCTTAAGTAGCATTTTGGCTAAGATCAAAGTGTAATATCTGTTCCGATGGATACTGCAGCCCATAGACTGGTATTGTCTTGGCCTTCGGGGCTTTATTTAGTTCGGTCTATGAGTAGGTTCTGTGCAGTTCTAGGAAGCCCACCCTCCCAGGCTTCGCCTCCACTCTTTGGGGAGGAGTAAGTTTATTGCTTACTGCCTGAGGCACCTCTACCGGGGAATGCCGACAGGGCTGCCCAGGCAATTTTTAATGGCCAGAGTGCTCACCTTCTCGAGCACTGGCTTTTCAAACTCCACTTTCTCGACCCGACCTTGGGTCACATCTTACTAGTGGGAGTAATATAAAACTGGCCTTGTGCCTAACTCCTGGAGAGGAGTAAATAAATACAAAAATTCGGAGTGTCGTTGATTTTGATGTAAGCGTGGCACACAAAATAAAACACACGCTATGGTATTAATATGTGTCTTACCGGTCGTCGCCTCTCTACCTCCATTTCCTTGGTAAAAATGTACCATTACTTTCTTAGTACAGACTACATATTGTTCCCTGCAGTTCATATCTTCTGATTATCACCTATGTTTTGTGATTAGATTTAACTATAGTAGCATGTCCGTTCAGACATTTATATTCGTTTTTTTTCCTAAGAATGTTGGCCAGTTTCATGTTTTACGTAGCAGCATACACATCTTATTTTGAAACATCCATTTATTAACAATATTTACGTTACTAAAAAATAAAATCGAATATAATACATTTCAGTTGACTAGAAGATTCGTTATATATTCCAACACTTTCTTAGTGAAATCTATTAATAATAGAGTTTATGTATCTGTCTGTCCGAAACTCCAGTATGTCTATTTTACTGAAACTAATCTTTTTGAAATTCTTTATATACTGTCATCAAAAGTCGTTCAGACACCGGATGGGTGTTGCCATTAACATAAGTCATTCCTTTAAACCTTCAATTAAATTCATATTTACAAATATACACTTATAACTGCTATTATCCAATTTACATATGTATTTACAATATTTTCCGATAAAGTTATATTAATAAACATTATTCATACAATTAATTAAAGCCATTTTCATCATAACCGGCGTGTTTTCTAAACCATTTCAACGCGAGTACTGTTAAAATTGCAAAGTCATTAGCTGTTTAATCAATGGTGTCCTCCCTCCCTCCGGTAATTAAATATGGCGATCTGATTAAGCAGCCGATTAGCTGTTTAATCAGTGGTGTCATCCCTCCCTCCGGTAATTAAATATGGCGATCTGATTAAGCAGCCGATTGGCTGTTTAATCAGTGATGTCCTCCCCCCTTCCGGTAATTAAATATGGCGAACTGATTAAGCAGCCGACGTTAATGTGGGACGTTAAATATGTAAACAACAACGCTCGCAAACACCGTGCTCAGTTTTCCATTTTTAAAACCGTCCTAAGTTTGTTTATTCTTAGCCATTATGTTTTAAAACACAAATTTATTAAATCAAATTGTTTAATTAAAATAATAATTGATTTAAAAATTACTATATAAAAACGCGCACGCACACACGCACACGCACACACACACACACACACACAGTTCAGGTAAACTTTTTCTTTCCGAGAATTAAAAAACTTTTCGTGTTTACTGTATTTGATTTCTTAATACTTTCATATCCAATATTATCATTTTTTCACGACCTGAATTTATGATTCCATGTTTTATTTATTAAAAAAAAAGATGTGATTTTTTTTTTCTTTAATGTCAACAAAATAAACTAACACATTGTACTGGAAAACTATACAACTGATTGTAGAATCAAATTGTTTAATTAAAAAAAGGTAATTAAACAAACACACACACACACACACACTGTGTTCACTGTATTTGATTTTTTGGTGCTTTTTCATTTTAGGACCCACGCTAACTTTGACCCCTATCGTTACAGTTAGGGTTAGATTTTTTTCCCTTTTTAATTAAAAATATTTACATGTATAGGCGAGGGGGAGGATAAAAAAAATTTGGGGAAGGCGGTCAAAAAAATTTTTTTTTTTTCTTCTTAACTAAAAAATGTTTCTATGACTGGTAATATAAAAAATTGAGGGGGGTACAACAAAATGTTTTCTTTCTTTTGAAACTACAAGTCTTTCTATTTATGGGCGAGGGTACAACAAAAATCGGGGTAGGATCGAATTTTTTTTTTCTTTTATTTTCAATTAAAAATAATCTTGGTCATAAACACAGAAAATCAATGTCTAACCACCACAGAAATATGACTGGGGCTCCATTGGCTTACGCGTGAGCCTTCATTTCTGATGCGGCAGCCTAGCAAAAATATGCGACCGGAGGGAGCATATATTTGCTAGTATAAATAATGAAGAAATATTAAAACCATATGTATTTTTATTGCAATTTTATCAATGACGTTCATGTTTATGTCTTTCAGTTTTACAGATTTTTGCAAGTGTTAAGTAAATAACCATAAAAACTGAATCCAATCAGTTCCATACAACACCTTCAGATAAAGATGTTGGCAAATATAGCGTGGTCCCTCCTGAAAGAATGCAAACAAAGTAGTAGTATGTTGATCCATACGAATTTGATTTTACTTACGAGTGATTGTATTTAAAAATGTCATTAAAATTAAAATAAAGGCATTGCATTCAGATGAACTAGATTTTTTTTATGAATGGCATCGTCTTTTATGGTTTGTTAACTACGTATATTAACAGAAGTTAATATTAATTTTAAATGTATTAATAAGATAACATAATATTCTCAACAAAGAGGAAATGTTATTATTGTTTTTATCAGTGCTGGCCACATTGCTGATTCTGTTATCAGGTGGCCATATACAGATCACATGTACACTCTACCCTTAAACAATATCAACTATAGTTTATAGCGGGCTCGATCAATATATCGTCCAAGTACGCCATAGCGTAATCAAACCCGCTAACATATTGCCATTATTTTTTTGGAACAAACTTGGTGCTACTTTCACTCCGAAAGGTACACGATTAAACGAAGACAACCATCCATGCGTATTGATAGTGAGCAATTTCGTACTCTCTTCCTCGACTTCTACTTGCAGATACGCATCTGATAGATCCAATTCCGACAACATTTTTTCCGCCACTTTAAAGGGCTAACATGTCTTCTGCGCTAGGCAATGGATATTGATGCATTTTCAGACACATAGTAAAGCCTGTTTAGAAATCCGCGCACACACGAATATTTTCTTTTTTTTATGTAAACTGTGGGTTACGCACACTCTGAATATTGTACATTTCTAAGTACCTTCATTTGTTATTGGCGATTGAGCTCTTGGTCTATTGATTCTACAGCTTTATAGGGTACATTATCTCTAATTTTACTTTCGTTTTTTTTTGCATCTGCTTAATCATTGTTAAATATCTCTAGGAAATCTTTTTTCAGACTTTTCTTGAGTTATTCACTTTTACTATGTGTGTTTGGAGTGTTTTACCGAGTTGCTGAATGAGCTTATCGGTATATCCCGCAAATTAAATACAGCTTTCCAGTCGGTACCGAATGAATCGAAGTATTTTTCAGCCGATTGACTTTTGCTTAAAAAGTCGTACCTTGACAGAAATGTTGCACATAAAGTCCCCTATGAAAATAAGCTTTTTACTAGTTACCACTTTTTGCAACCTTTTCGCTGCAAACCAATGTGTACTTTCCAATTGTTTGTCCAGGAGTTTTCACTGATTACAGACAAGTCACTAGCAGTGTCTATCTGAAAACGAATATTTTTTTGTTCCTTTATGTATCAACAATTGTTTTTTCCATGAAGGCCGCCGTAATTTTTCTTGGAAATTACAGCATTTAGAAAAGTCACAAAAATAACGCATTTTATTTTTAAAGGGGAACCTTCCCTTTATACAAAATCCGAAACACAGATGGCATGTGTCTGGTTTCACCTTCTGTGTGTGTTTCCTTTGTTTTTGTTTACAACCTTTGTGTATTTTCTGCGTAGCGACGAATAGTTTTCAGATGTAAAATTTTTAACAGTGTCTTCTGGCATATGAGATCCGAGCCATGTATTTTTTTCGATCTTGGTTAAATGGTGTAGCATACTTACGATTCTATTACATTCGTCAACAATCGCTTGCAATGTTAAATGAGAGTCCTACTAAAACTCCGTCAGGATTCTAGCCCTTATCTTGGAATCTTTACTTTCACAAAAATTTAAACATCGGATTATGTATGCAGTCAGTCCTAACTGTTTAAACTGCTGACATTCAGTATTCTGAAACAGATACACAAATCATCGTAGTCGAGTTTTGTTAGGTGTTAGAATTTCTAACGTAGGTTGGAAAAAGACTACTTTTTGCCAAACAGATTTATTAAGATGTGCAGTTTCATCAAATGAAATGTCGCCCAGTACACGTGGTAGAATATAGTTGCAGTACCGATCATGGCACCCTAAATTAAATTTTTCAAAAAGTATGCGAACCTCTTTTTTATATCGACAATTTTCAACATTCTTCCTTAAAAAAGTCAGTACACCTCCGAAAGTAGGCAGTAAATATTTAAAACAAGTTCTGTTTCATACGTGAATTATGTAATCGAATTTGCAATTGTATATGGTGAAATAAGTCTCGCTTGTTAAGTTCTTGTGTTCGCTGGATATAAAATGCGAACCTTTTTCCAAATATTTCGTCATTACTTTGTTGTTGTTCCGCTTGTATTTTAAAAATTGGACAATAGTTTGCTGCAATTCTTCCATTTTTTAAATATTTTGTTTTGTTTTTTTCTCAGACTACAGTAGTTTAAACCACGCTGTAGCTTTTTATGAAAAAAACATATTACGTGCAGTTAAAATACAATGAAAACAAAATATATTTTCTCCTCAAATTGTTCCAAAAAGTCACTGTCAAATTCTAAAATCTTTCTCCTGAAACACAAAGTTGTTTCTTACTTGATAAGTTATTCTTTGTGTCTTAGTGATTCACTATTCGGGGAACACACTTTGTTTCACGAATATACTTATATTGTTATAGTTTAACAAATTATTTTCCCCTGATTGAAGATCGTCAATTTGTTATGTGATAACAAACTGGATTTTAAATCGTAATCTCTCGTCGCTTATTTGTTATAGCAATAACAATAAATATATAAGAACACACGACATGAATAGAAAGAATAAGAAATGTATTTAGAATACTTTATTACATACACGTCAGACGTTAATACAGGTTCTAAACGGACGTGCTATAAACGGTTCGCTGAGCCGTTCTCCTTAGGTCAAGCAAAGGTGTCGACTTTGTAGTAACCTGACGAATCCATACTGTCTCTATAGGAACATCCGGATCAATCTACAACAGAATAGTAGTGGGATGACTTTGTAAAATTGATTATCTCTGATGAAGATTAAAAGAATATTTAAAAAACACAATATTAAAAAAAACCTTTTAAAATGTGCAATCAAATTCAGGGAAAACACTTCTTAATTAACCACTTACTTGCAGTAGCCTGTACTCAATTGTTTATTTTGAGTTGCTCTATGTTAAATGCTATATATATATATATATATATATATATATATATATATATATATATATATATATATATATATATAAAATACATATAATAAGTATTTATTTATCTATCATGATTTGTGTTGATTAGACTCACAAGTTTAGCTAGGTAAGGTTATAGCAACAACCGCTGTGTTCGAATGCCGAATAATGTCATTTTTTAACTTTCATGTAACGACGTTTGCCTCTCGGCCAATGATATACCATAATGTAATAAAACGGGACATACACATAGTTAAGTGTATATACGGTGTCCATACTTAGTTCTAAAGGGAGTAAACAACGGAATATTGTTTTAATTTAGAAGCTGATAATATTTTTCCTACGTGACCTTTGAAAGACACAATGCAATATTTTATAAATTATTCTGTTATTTTATATCCATACATATATGCATTGTCAGTGTTACTAAATTAGGTTATCCAACTTGTCGTTTAACACAATACAAACAGCACCTCTGATGTTACGACTTGATCCCATCGCTTACAAATTCAACATTCAAAATAGAAAGGAATATATATATATATATATATATATATATGTATATTTTAAATTCTACACAGTGTTCTATATAGCTAGTATATATATATATATATGTATAAATATATTGGTTCAGAAGAATTAGTAGCGATATAAATAAATATTACGCTCTTAATGTTGAATTTTTTACTTTAATTATTAATTAATCGAGCACTCTGTTGGGATTGTTCCTACTATATTACAAAGAAGTTATATATATATATATATATATATATATATATATATATATTAGTAGTAAGTTTTTGAAAGGCTGTGGGCAATGCAATTCCGGGTAAGATGCAAGTTGAAAGGAAAGGAACAAAAACAATAAAAATAAATCGAATACGATATAAGACTTACTATTTATTTTTCCTTTTTTTTTCCTTTTTTTTTTTCTTACATAACAGCAAGAGTGTTTTAGCTGTTCGTGTGATGTCCGGGTGATTAAACATCACTATTTGATATTTCGGGAAAAGACATCCCTTTTTCAAAAATAATTAGACCAAAAACAAACAAACAAATATGTAAAGAAATTGATGAATATATATAGATAAACAATTAAACAAACAATAATACATAGATATGTATATATATATGTATATATGCATTATGTGTATATATGTTGTATATATATACTAATATTGTTATACAGATCTCCACCAAAAAAAAAAAAATAAATAAAAAATAAAAAATAAAAAATTAATTATAAAAAAAAAAATATTTTAAAAAATCCAGAGTTACTCCCCTTTATCTTATAATAAATATATCAAGTTAATAAGTTAATTCGTTAATCTAATTTGACGAAACTCACAATTAGTAATTAATAACACTTCTTTAATAGATGATAATCGAAATCGATAAGTAGATAGATCTAGAATATTTAAAATATGAGACTAATTACTTTAATTTATATTAAAATTCTTAAATTACGATAGAAAGATAAACAAAATAAAAATACGAAGATAAAACAAAGTAAATATTCAAATATAAAAAAAATAAAAAATAAAATAAAAAAATGATATATATATATTATCAAAACTAACAGTTTATCGAACACCATACACCTAACCAACATTACACTAATATTCTAAACACCTATCATATATTTAACATAATATTAAAATAAAACTTAACTTAATTTATATTCCCTGTGAAACTGTTTTTTTTTTTTTTGCTGCGGTCTATATCTGGCAGCCATTTTGTTTTGTATTTTTCTCTACACAGTCGGAGAAGAATAAAATATTATTCTTCTTCTGGTCTAATTATTTTTGAAAAAGGGATGTCTTTTCCCGAAATATCAAATAGTGATTTTTAATCACCCGGACATCACACGAACAGCTAAAACACTCTTGCTGTTATGTAAGAAAAAAAAAAAAAAAAAAGGAAAAAAAAAGGAAAAATAAATAGTAAGTCTTATATCGTATTCGATTTATTTTTATTGTTTTTGTTCCTTTCCTTTCAACTTGCATCTTACCCGATATTGCATTGCCCACAGCCTTTCAAAAACTTACTACTACTATACCCAGCAATGCTTCAAGCAAACTACCATTCTCTACTAACACTTCGTCTAGGCCAGACACAGTTTGCATACGCCAGAGAATTATTCCGACTCTCGGAGAAACGTGCCAAAGCCAGCTGCCAGATCCGCTTCCTGAAAAGATGCCTCAAGCACAACATAACACCCAACACTATACAAAACATCCACCTACCCGCCTGCCTCCACCTACCCATACTTTACCCAGCCAGAAAATTCATACATAACTATTGTATCAAGAAAATTATCCAATACCTCCATTGTAAACTTCATCAACTCATCAACACCATCACAGAGATCAACTCCTCACTATCCACACCCACAGAACAATCAACACACAACATATCTACGGCTGTCAATGATGCCTATCACCATTGCTTTAACCTCGAGAAAAACCGACTTAAACGGAAATTCACTTGGCTTTCCCAGAAATATTCTCAACCTCACATCACCAAGAACACTAGTACCACCAGAACCTACAACTCCAACAACCACCTCACTAGCCCCCCCATGGTCACTGACCTCACCGGCTCCCTTACTACTGCCGAGACTGAGCTTCTCAGCCTTGGCCCCAAATTCATCACCACCCAAAAGCTAAACGACCACACAAAACTTAAGATCGAGACTCAATTCTGTAGAACAGCTTATCACCTCAAATGGCTCACAGCATTTAATCAACCTACTCTAGACATCCCTAATAATACAACCAACACTACTAATTCCTTCCCTGTCTACCAGCTTGACCACCCACTACACCCACCACCTAGTAACCACCTACTTGATCAAAAACTTTCTAGATTAAAACAGAGGATCCTTGATATACTCCAACAAGAACAACCCCACATCACCCCTAACATCACCAGATCCCAACGCCTTACCCTAGAAAACCTGAAAAATAAAAACCTAGTTTACTTACCCTCTGATAAAGGTAAGGAATTCTGTATCATCTCTCAAGACTCATACAACGTACTCGCTCTCGAACATCTTAACAACAACAACCTATACACCCCCGCCCCCAACATTTCAGCCACATTAGTCCAAAACTCCATTAATAACACCTGGTCCCAAATCTGTCTCACACGTAACCTCCCCAAAAAATACAAAATCAACTTCACCACCAAAAATAGCAGACTTCCCACCTTCTACCACCTCATTAAAACACACAAGACCAACACACACACACAAATTAGACCTATAGTCTCTAGTATTGAAGGACCACTCTATAAAATCTCTTGGCTTCTCTCTCAACTACTCAAACCACTACTCTCCACCTTCCCCGCACATGTCAGCAGCTCCGACCAAGTAATTAGCAGACTACACTCACTCCAACACCAACAACTACAAACTAACAACTATATATTTAGCCTAGACGTAATCTCCCTCTACACCTCAATACCCGCACACCCAGCCATAGACCTCATCACCGACCACATATCTTCCTCTGACAACCTAGAGCTCTTCGGACTAACACCTACTGACATTCACAATCTCTTATACATCATCATCGACAACACATACTTTACCTTTCAGCAGAACACTTTCAAACAAATCTCCGGCCTCCCCATGGGTTCTAGCCTTACCGGTCTCTTACCCATCACCTACATGAACCGGTTAGAACAACGAGCACTTAACTCCTGCCTCTCCTATATATTCTTCTCCAGATATATAGATGACATTCTAATCCTTACATCCTCTCAAGACGAAGCCACACAAATATTCAACACATTCAACAACACCGACCCCCACATACAATTCACCATAGAACACCCAAACGAGTCCGGCTCACTCTCTCTCCTTGATTTCAACCTTAACATCACCGAAGATGGCTCTATACACACTAACTTCTATAGGAAACCTGCCTGCAAAAACCTTTTCATACACTATAAGTCTGCCCTGCCCACAAAAGCCAAATTAAGTTATGCCCATAATGAAATTACCCGAATACAAAATAAATGCTCTTCTGCTGCTGACAAAATATCACACACTAAAAACTTCCACCAAACACTCCAAAATAATGGCTACCCCGCCCCCACCATAGCCCACCTAAATAAGCCCAAAGCACGTAGACACCGCACCCTCGCTAACACATGCTTCTTAAAACTCCCTTTCTTCAGCGATAAGATCACCACCTCCATCCGCAAGGCAATACATAAGGAAAACCTTAAGATACAACTAACACATACTGGCACCTCCTTACGCCAACATCTATCTAATAAACACACTAACCACACACCCGAACCCTGCTCCCTGGCCAATTGCCCTATCTCCAACACAGGTCTGTGCCTTCGCACTAACTGTGTTTACAAACTACAGTGTAATAAATGCAAAAAATTTTACATCGGCAACACTACAAGACCGCTACACTTGCGCATAAAGGAGCACTTGAATACCCGTATATCCTCTTTCCACAAACACATAGAGATTTGCTCAAACACTCAGCGCGATATTCACGTCTCCATCTTAGCGTCTGTCAGAAACATCGGTGACCTTAGAATCACAGAATCAATCCTCATCTCCAGATTAAACCCCTCACTCAATCAACGTCACGAGCTCTACTCACCTTTCATTCTATAATATCTACCCCCCATCCACCAACCAACCCCCATATCTAACACTTAACAGAGTCCGTTTCCACCACTTCACTCATTACTCACCTCCCATAATAAACTCACCATACACCCAAACAATCAAACAGGCCCCTCCCCGTATGAACTTCCATCCTTACACACTTTCAACCACAAACCAAAAAACCATATTCAGCATACTCGTCTAACCCACCAAAATAAGTCACTCCATAACCTAGCATTATTAATTAATAAATCCAAACCCATATAGAATGTATACAAATAACATGCAAATATTAAATAAATAATTCATAAAATAAATTAAACAAGTAAATAATAATAATAAAAAATAAATAAATAAATAAATTAAAAAAACAAAACAAAAAAAACAACAAAAAAAAACAAACAAACAAATATGTAAAGAAATTGATGAATATATATAGATAAACAATTAAACAAACAATAATACATATATATGTATATATATATGTATATATGCATTATGTGTATATATGTTGTATATATATACTAATATTGTTATACAGATCTCCACCAAAAAAAAAAAAAAAAAAAAAAAAAAAAAAAATTAAAAAATTAATTATAAAAAAAAAAATATTTTAAAAAATCCAGAGTTACTCCCCTTTATCTTATAATAAATATATCAAGTTAATAAGTTAATTCGTTAATCTAATTTGACGAAACTCACAATTAGTAATTAATAACACTTCTTTAATAGATGATAATCGAAATCGATAAGTAGATAGATCTAGAATATTTAAAATATGAGACTAATTACTTTAATTTATATTAAAATTCTTAAATTACGATAGAAAGATAAACAAAATAAAAATACGAAGATAAAACAAAGTAAATATTCAAATATAAAAAAAAATAAAATAAAATAAAAAAATGATATATATATATTATCAAAACTAACAGTTTATCGAACACCATACACCTAACCAACATTACACTAATATTATAAACACCAATCATATATTTAACATAATATTAAAATAAAACTTAACTTAATTTATATTCCCGATGAAACTGTTTTTTTTTTTTTTTTTGCTGCGGTCTATATCTGGCAGCCATTTTGTTTTGTATTATTCTCTACACAGTCGGAGAAGAATAAAATATTATTCTTCTTCTGGTCTAATTATTTTTGAAAAAGGGATGTCTTTTCCCGAAATATCAAATAGTGATTTTTAATCACCCGGACATCACACGAACAGCTAAAACACTCTTGCTGTTATGTAAGAAAAAAAAAAAAGGAAAAAAAAAGGAAAAATAAATAGTAAGTCTTATATCGTATTCGATTTATTTTTATTGTTTTTGTTCCTTTCCTTTCAACTTGCATCTTACCCGGAATTGCATTGCCCACAGCCTTTCAAAAACTTACTACTACTATACCCAGCAATGCTTCAAGCAAACTACCATTCTCTCTCTATATATATATAATTATTATTTCATGTATTCATATCAAACGTTATAAGGTGATATATTTTTTTGTATCAATTTTAAGAATTTACTAAAAATCCGTGATTTAACCTTGTTAGTAAGTTATACATATATATATTTTAATTAAGCTACACAGAGGCTTCCACGTTTCATCTCCGGAGGGAATCGTCAAGCTAAAGTGCATGGAGTTAGTTTTGCCGGGTGCTTTTGTATGCACGCCTTGCTAGTTAACCGCTCACATTCTTTGTTGTGCTATTTGTTGGGCTGCTCACACACAAAGTTTCGGCTATTTTAACTTTTTATTTCCTATTCTATTGTTCTCTTTTCTTTCTCTATTTGTTTGATGTGTCGAAATAATAGGTAACCTTATTTATACACGTGCTTGCTTGTATTTCTATTTTTAAGTTTTTATATTTTAGTTTATTGTTTTATATATTAATATATTTCTTATGTATTATTAGTTATTATATTATATATATATAGTAAAACATGTATACATTGTGTCCTACTTACCATACACGTTTTGGAGTGTTTGCCTCTCATAAAAGTTGACCATTTTAATAATGTTATTGCAACTGTCTATGTTTTACCTTCTCTAGAAAGACGTGACTTTTTTTCCGAAATTTGTATAAAACGAAATAATTAAGACATGTATATATGTATAAGCACTACTTAATATATATATATAGATATATATATATATATATATATATATATATATATATAAAGTGGTGTACTAAAAGTGAACTTTTATGAAAAAATAAAACCTATTGTGAAGAGTATCCAGCTCAATATCCAGGATAGAGCAGGTAGAATGAAGAAGAATGGAAAGGAATTAGAGAAGCAAAAGCCAAATCATAATTCAATTCAATTGCTCAGAGCAAGGTATATTCCGCAAAAAAGGCAATTTATTCAAGTTAAATTTTTCTTTAAGCCAGGCTTTTCAAAGATCAAAATCTTATCGTCAGAGGAAGTCGCTGGGATAGATAAGTTGGCAAAGGCCAAGATTTAAAATTTGAAAAAATAAAATAAAAGTTATAGGGGAAGAAACACAGGGCAAAATTCTGCCCGGACCTTTCAGGCCTTTTAACGACCTACCTATCTACATCTCATTCTCTCCGCTAGACTTTTCGACACCGGACTTTTTAGCAATCGGACATTTGCTTGCATTCGGGCAGAATTTTGCCTTGTGTTTCTTCCCCTACAACTTTTATTTTATTTTTTCAAATTTTAAATCTTGGCCTTTGCCAACTTATCTATCCCAGCGACTTCCTCTGATGATAAGATTTTGATCTTTGAAAAGCCTGGCTTAAGGAAAATTTAACTTGAATAAATTGCTTTTTTTGCGGAATATACCTTGCTCTGAGCAATTGAATGGAATTATGGTTTGGCTTTTGCTTCTGTAATTCCTTTCCATTCTTCTTCATATGAACAACATATATGTTATGTGTTATCACAGATTGTTTCTATACGAATCTGTCTGAACTGTAAATAAATATTTCATTTTTCTATTACATTATATGTATATATATTATATATATACATTATATGTATATACATTATATATATATATATATGTGTGTGTGTGTGTGTGTGTGTGTCGGTGTGTGTGTCGGTGAAAAAGGACAAACGGAAGACTTTTAGGTGTCACCAACTTGTCATATTTCAATGTCAGTAAAAGTCTTCTAATATGGTCAAATCAGATCATGTTTTCCTTCTCCTATATGTGTGCCTTTCAAAATAATTTTTTTCCAAATCTTCACTTTTTCTGAAGCCGTTCGCTAACACGAACGAACCCGGTCAACTCTCTTGTGTTTGTTTTTCTCCTGCACTTTAACCTGTTTACCGTTTGTCATTTTTCACACAATTTGTCTACCACGGCATTTTATTTTCATGACTTCTCATGTACTTTACCCCATATATATATATATATATATATATATATATATATATATATATATATATATATATGTATATATATATATATATATATATATATATATATATATATATATATGTATATATATATATATATATATATATACATGTGTACTTGTTGTAAAATGTTTTGAAAATGTGCTGATATCGTTGTACTAACAATTTTCATCTTAGTATTTACTTAAGTATAAGAAAAAGTAAAGATAAGGTTAAGCCCGTAATAATCAATAAACTATATTTATATGTTATAAAGAAACGCCCTTTCATTGCTTCAAGGAACTTAATTTCTCTACTGGGCGAGATTTGATATCCAGCGATCCAAAGTAAACACATGTCAAAATTCGTTACGAAAAACGTGCAGTGTGATCAGCTATATTTTCAGTAAGGCATCGGTGTTTATGCCTTGATTAAAAATGAAATTGCTATTTCCGAGTCAACATTTGAAAATCAGCCAATCCCATCTGGCAGCTGAGACGAGACCTTTGACCATTTTATATTTGTCCACCACAATACAATTCTAAGTCCTAATACCATGAATACGAAACGTATATCTTTAACGTATATTTATATTACATGGTCTAAACATTTTCTGAATAGGGGATAGATGGTAATCCCAGCTAAATGTTATTAGGAGTTACATGTAAACACTAAATATCAATGATAATATCACTCATAAGTATACCTTATCATTTATAACTTCATATGTCTATTAGAAGAAAAAAGTATTATTTTATTATTACATAAACATTCTATAAATAAACCGCAGTGAATGCTTTCTACTAAGACTTGCACAAAAGCAAACGTTTTACGTTGTCTCTTTATCTCTCCTACATCAATTATTTTAAGGGGCGTGTCCACTAAGTTTCATGAACGTGACGCCGACGTTAGAGTCGATGCAAGTCAATAGCTGAATGATTCATGCGAATTGACGCCAGCAGATGGCGCCATCGGCTTCAGCTTGCTTTCGTCTAATTTATTTTTTTCTTCTGTAAATCTACTTATTTTTGTTCGAACTCTTACATCCACAACAAAAACACAAAAAAAACAGTTTTTAAAGCTGACTTGAGAGATCTAAAGAGAAGAAAAGACAGGCGTAGTCATACATGTAATCACACAGATAGCGTTGCTTGATGTTGATCATGTTGCTGCGATCTGACTCCATCAATGTTCCATTCGTAATCAGTCCCCGGCGAGAGGTCAATAAAGGAATTATTCACAGCGTCGTGCACAGAGACGCATTCAAGTTTAGCCACGGGAAGCAAATAAAGGATAGGGTTGTTGGGGCAAACGAGTAAATCAGACAACAGGGCGACGTCTCAGACAGCGACGCCTGCCTGTGGACCCATCTTTGCATTATCTTTTTCAACCTGTCTGCGTTGAACAATACGTAGCCGCGCAACGAAATCTTATTTAACCCCGGATTATAGACGTTTCCTTTGCAGTTGGACATTTTAAAAAGATAATTAAGCATCATTTGAAATATGTCATTGGCAGCTAAAAACAATACAGCGCAGAAAACTAAGTCCAAACAATATTCAAACAAAAAATAAATATGCACATCTACATGGCACTTCTATATGTGAAGCATATCAACGCATTAAATTATTGGCGGACGAAGCTTGAGTATAATATAGCATCTCTTTTTTCTAAAGTTTACATATATAATTAGATATTAAATAATAAATCAAATCACATATATTGTAAATACAAATAAGAATATGAGAACATAACTAAATACTAATATATTATTGTGTAATTGTTGTATATATAAGTGATTTCATTGTATTAGATGTGGGTGATAAATTGGTGCAAAAAAATGTGCCCCGACACATACGATGAAGCTGTTACCTTCAAAAAAATATTCTCTAAATAAAATATCAACGTAGGTGTTGAACATTTAGTGTAATTCGATTAGTTTCAGCGAAGTACATTTGTTATTCGTGATCATTTTCTTTATTCTCTTTCGATTTTAATCAGTAATCGTGAATGCCAATGCAACTCATATTGCTCACGCTGCATTTCATCATACCTGCACATCTTTATCCCTGGTGACCTTCTGTCTGACCCGGCGTGTTTTGCCACCAGCACATCCCAACTTGCACAGCTAGGTATTCTTTTCATGAATCATTTAATTCTTCAACCGCAAACAGTATATTGGCAGAGAGTAAAATAAACAGAATGTTATTGCTTTATCCTCGGGTTCATTGGCGATTACATCAGAAAAAATAATTATAAATAGATAGTGTATCCTCAGTGGTTGTGTGATATATTTATGTCAATTGAGATGCCTTATAATGATTACTGGAACAATTCTGGTATAAATACAATTAATAAGAAACCTCCATATTTTTAAATATATATATATATATATATATATATATATATATATATATATATATATATATATATATATATATAACATCGAACTCTCTTAAGTCTTAGTTAATCACTATCCTACACTGGATTTTGTCGGAGACCCCCTACGAGATAGACCTTTTCTGCAATTGTTAACGCCATTCCCTATCGGGCCGTGACTACAATCGTTTCAGCTTGCCGATGATTCCACTGGGCACAGAGATTTACTAAATATGTCTAAATCTGCCCTTTTGAATACAACTGCGGTACATTGCGTAATATACAGTATCTAAATAAATTATATTAGTTCTCTTATATGATCGAGCACTTTATTTGATTTATTTTCATATACAACCTGACACTATATATATATATATAATTACATAAAAATACCTGAAATATTACGGTGATAACAATCATACATATTTCTAAACAGGGCGTCTTGTTCCAATGGTAAGTACGTTGGACTATAGACATCAACATCGTAAGTTCGATCCTTGTCTTCGTTAGCCATGCTTATGACCGTTGTGAGCCAGAAACACGTGGCGATGGATTACTGTTATGTACGCATAAAATGAATATATATATATATATATATGTATATATATAAATATAAATATATATATATTCTATAA
>OY744539.1:54086698-54101698 GCA_963556195.1 Sepiola atlantica | reverse complement strand
ATATGTGTATATATATATATATATATATATATATATATATATATATATATATATATTATTGTCGAGGAGGTTAATTATTCACTCATCCGAAAAATGCGCTATAGCCTAACACCTAACAACCCGACCTCCTTTCCCTCGCACTCAATTTCGAATAATACTTGTAGAAATCACTGCGATTTTAGGAGACTTACCTGACAACACACAACTAGATTCGAAGTCTTGTATATTAAAACAAAAGCCATCTTTGAACATAATTGATTACAATGTTAGTCAACACATTAAAAAAATGGTTAGAATACTTACACTAGTATCATAATAATACCATAACTTCTATGTGATTCAATCGAAAACATCTTATAAAAAGCTAAGAACTGCGTTCTTTACTCAAGAACCACCCCTAAAGAAGCAATGTGATAGATCCGAGTGTATTAAGCATACACGCGAATATGGCAGATACATTGACATGTTCCCGCTAAAAAAGAGATAAGACATACGGAAACTAGTAAGAAATAATTAAAAAAATCATTGTCCGTCATATTAAACGAAAGATGTTTAGGAAAATATTGTTTATATATATATATATATATATATATATATATATATATATATACATACACACTTGCAAGGCTATCCGGCGTTGCTTGGGGTCATGAAAAAACAAAAGGAGGAAATTAGGTGTGTGTAAATCTTCATGAAAAAACCTCTATATTTCTCCTTTTCTCCCTTGACGTCTCCTTATCAATGTTTTATTTCTTGCCCCTCTCAATATCATCATATTAAAAAGGTACATAATGTTAATGAAGTCAACAGTCCGCAAAGAGTTAATATAAATGTATGCCAGTTATCAAAAGTTATTCTGTAATCTTACAATGTTTGATCCGGTATAAACAAATGGTCCGGATCACTACCTAGTTTCTAGTCACTTAACAATATTAAGAAAATACGTGATCTAGATGAAGTCAGTAGTCCAAAGAGATTTCCTTTACACCATTACTAAAAGGATTACTGACATCTTACGATATTTAATCTCGAACAACGCCTTGCAGAACACATTTTCCCGGTAATTTCTTTAAATATTTATCTTAACCCCTCTATTTCACATTAATATAAAGATAAATTATTTAGATAAAGGAAATAGTCAGAAAGTAACACTGCAGCTTTAGAATGTATTTATCCAGGTCAATGCTGAGTAGAAATCAATGACCGGTCAATTCATTAGTTTATTGCACCCTTCCGGCTCGGACCCCTTCACATGCCATCCCACTCCTTCCCATATAATCTGTATGCCATATTGCCATGTCATCGGACTCCTTCTCATGCCATCCGACTTCTCCCTATACTATCTGACTCTTTCTCATACTATATGACTTCTTCCCATCTGACTCTGACTCTTTCCATATTATACGATGCTGACATATTCTAATACCATCCGACGCATCCCATCCCATACATTCTAAGTACTTCTGATACTATCCGAGTCCATCTCATGCGATTATATTCGTTTCTATACAATCCGACCGAGATTCCTTCCTATAATATATGACTATGACTCCTTCCCATACAATCTGACTTTCATTCCTTCCCATATCATCAAATCAATGTTCATTCCCAAACTATCCGACTCTTCTTATTATTATTCAAGTCGGACTCTTTCCCATACCACCCAACTGTGACTCCTGCCCATACAACCTTACTCGGATTGATTCTCATACCATCCGACTCGAACTCCTTCTACTGTCATTCGACGCGGATTCCTTCCAATACCATCTGACTCGAATTCTATGCACTACATTAAGCTCAGACTCCTCTCACTTCATTCCGCTCAGACTCCTTCTTATACCATTCGATTCCTTCATATACATTCTGAATCCGACCCATACACTCCCACTCCACTTCATTCCCATAACATGCGACTTTACCTTGTTTCCATACCATACGACTCCGTCCCATACTTTCCCTGCACTCATGCTCTGACTTCTAAAATCTAAGGCTCTGACACATTCCCAGGCATCAGGCTCTGACTCCTTCCCGAACCTTAAGGTCTGACTTCTACCCAAAACTCAGACTTTGACTCCAAATCCAACTGCAAGCTCTGACTATTTCCAAAACCTCATGTTCTGACTCCTACCCAAAATGCATGCTGACTCCTTCTCGAACAGCAGACTCTGATTCCTTCCCGGACTGCAGGCTCTTACTCATTCACGAACTGCAGGCTCTGACACAGCTTTATCAAATATATTGAGTACATTTTGATTAAACACCCACTCTATCTAGGATAATGAGCACTGTTAAAATTTAGGTAGCTTATATTGAATTATTATTCTCGTTTGCTTTTAAAAACGATCGCACTCTGACTCATTCTCAGAAGCTCCGGCACTGACTCCTAACCAGACATCAAGCGTTGTGTCCTTCTCGAGCCTCAGGCGCTGACTGTTGCCGGTACCTAAGGCTCTTACTCTTTACAGAAGCTCAGGCTCTGACTCCTACCCGAACCTCAAGCTCTGACTCTTTACGGAATTGTATGTTTTTATTCATTTGAGAAGCTCGGACTCTGACTCCTTTCCAAACCGCAGGTCTTGAATCGTTTTTCATCCTCCAACTTTTGACTGTTTCCCTAATCTCCGACTCTGACCTCTTTCCCGAACATCAGTTTTGTTTTTTTTATATCTCGGGCGATGCTACATTTCAACACACCTACTTTCTCTAGGATATTGATTACTTTTTGATTAAAACACACGCTCTTTCTAATGTAATAGGCACTTTTGAAATTAAAGAGGCCATCTGTAGCTTTTTCTTGTTATTTTTATCTAATTCTTTTTCTTTGCTTCCACACCGTCCGACTCTACCTCCTTCAGAACCTCCATATCGGACTCTTTCCCGAAAAATCCAACTCTAACTTTTAACCGAACCTAAGGTTCTGACCACTCATCAAACCTCAAACTCTGATCTTATTCGAACTTCATGCTTTTATTTCCACTCAAACGTGCTGCTCTGACCCCTACCCGAACGTGAGGCTCTGACTCTTACCCAAACAGCAGGTCTTGATACCTCCACGAACTTCAAGACCTAGCTACTTCTCGAACTTTAGGACCTGACTCCTTCCAAACCGCAGGCTCTGACTTTTTCTCGAACATGCAGCTTTGATTGTTTTCTTGAACCTCTAATTGTGACTGTTTCCCAAACCTTCGACGCTGACTCTTTCATGTTTCTGTGTTTAAACGCACCATCTCTATCAATGATATTTAGCACTGTTTGAATACAAACAAACTATATCTATGATAATGAGCAGTTTTTAAATTAAAAAGGTCTACACTGATTTAATTATTTTTAGCTGCTCAGAACTTCCGAATATCACTCTTTCCCGGACCCCCGACTCTGACTCCTTTCCAAACCTCAAACTTTGACTTTTAGCTGAACATCAGGTTCTGACTCCCATTCGACGATAATGCTTTGACTCATACCCGTACATAAGGTTCTGACTCATTTCCGAGCTCAGGTTCTGACTTCTTTCTCGAAGCTAAGACTTTTAGTCCTTCCCGAATCGTAGATGTTGACTCCTTCACGAACCTCGGGCTTTTACTCTTTAACGAAACTCAGTCTCGGACCCTTTCCCCGAACCTAATGCTCTGACTCCTTAACGAAACTAATGTACTGAGTCCTTTCCGAAACACAGGCTCTGACTCTTTCCCGCACCTCAGGCTCTGACGCCTTTTATAACATCATACTGTTACTCCTTCCCGAAATCTTTTATTTTATATCGAGAAATGCTGCGTAAACACACGTATGCTCTATCTAGGATATTGAGCCTTTTTTGGTCAAACATCAATCTCATCTACGATAATGAGCACTTTTTAAATTAAAGAAGGTGACTATAAATTCTTCTACCTCTTTCTTTGTGTCCAAAACCTCCGACTCTGACTCCTCAGAATCTCCGACTACTTCTCAGAACTTCCGACTTTGACTCCTTCTGTAATATTGGACTATTACTTCTTCACGAACTTCATACTCTGGCTCCTACTTAAACCACAGGCTCTGACTAATACCCGAAGCTTAGGCTCTCACTCTTACCCGAACGCCAGGCTCTGACTTTTACCAAAAGCTCAGGCTCTGACTTCTTCCTGAACCGCACGCCCTGACTCCTTCCTGAATCTTAGGTGCTGACGCCTTCTCAAATCTCAAGTTCTTCCTTCCGAAACACTATTTGCATTTATCTCAGGCAATGCTGTGTTTAAGCACACTTGCTATATCTAGGATATTGAGCACTTGTTTTTATTAAACCCCCGTCTTATCAAGGATACTAAACACTTTTGAAATTAAGAAGGCCTACTCTGACTTCTTTTTTCCTAAACCTCCGACTCTGACTCATTCGTAGCACCTCCGACTCTAACTCCTTCCTGAATATTCGGCGTTGATAGCTTTTCGAACCTCCAGCTCTGACTCCTACTCGAACGTCAGACTTGACACCTACTCGAACCTCAAGAACTGAATCTTACTCGAACGTCAGACTTTGACATCTACTCGAACCTCAAGAACTGACTCTTACTCGAACTGCAGGCTTTGACTCCTCTCCGAACCATAGGTACTGAGTCCTACTCGAATCTTACGCTCTGACCCATTTCAGAAACGTAGGCTTTTACTTCTTCCCGAACTTCCTGCTTAGATTATTTCCTGACCGTCCATCTTTGAAGGTTTCCCAAACCTCCGACTCTGACTCCTTTCTGAACATCAGTTTTTTCTATCCCTGGCAATGTTTTGTTTAAACACACCTTATCTATTTGGAATATTGATCACTTAAAAAAATTAGGAACCCTAGAGTTCACGTTTATCTCTGTAAGGTAGAACATTCAAAAGAATAAAAATGTGAATGCCTCTGGGAACTAATTAAACCCTCGAATAAAATTAAGGAGGTTCGCTGAGCACTAACACACTATGTTTATTCGAAGAAGAAAAGATGATGTCTACAATAGTTAAGAAACGATTAAAAAAAACGGAGCCATTGAATCTTAACCGTAAACTCAGTGTGTGATGATTTGTTTTCCTCAATATTATTTATTTGGAAAAAAAGAAGAAGAAATAGAAGAAAGAGTAGAAAAAAGAGAACAAAGAGAAGAAGAAAGAGAAGAAGAAAGAGAAGAAAGAGAAGAAAAAGAAGAAATAGAAGAAAGAGAAGATGTAAGAGAAAATAAAGAATGTAGGGAAGAAAAAGAAAAAGAAAAAGAGTAATAAGGAAACGAAGGAGGAGAAGAAGAAGAAGAAGAAGAAGAAGTAAGAGAAGAAGAAAAAGAAGAAGAACTCTTATATCCAAAACTCTTGTAAGAGTTTGTGACATATTGCAATTCTATGAAGGGCCGCACGATAGTATTGCATAATTTTTGTTCAAGCTTAACCATACTTTTCTTATGTTATGTTATTTCAGATATATAATTGACGCTAATTTACTAAAGTGTTTATAAATCCAAACGAACAAAAAGGAGGGTCGAAAGCGATCTGCTGACAACTTCGGCAAATTTACAACCGCCCTTTAATTCAACCTCACCCAGAAAGTATCAAATCACACGACTACCTAGGCTACAAACATAGATCATTTCACCGAATATAACCCGTCTGCTCTCTTAAAGGAATACTCCATCAAGGATGGAACAGTAAAAGTAAGTGAGGCGGGATCAGTCAATGTGCTTGTGTCCTCGAGCAAAGGATCAGTAAAAAGCAAAAGCTTCGGTTTCACCCAATGTGGCGATTCCCTCCACATCCAACACCCTCGCAAACCCTAGAATAGGGGCTCCATTTCTAGGACCAACCACGCTCCTGTTTCCAGCATCAAGGACCATGAGAAGGCCAACACCACGGCCAACGAAGGAGTCTGCTTGGGGGATGAATATCCAAGACCAGAGGTTGTCTCCAAAGTAGTACAATAATTGTACTAAAAATATATGAGTAGTACATCGAATAGAGTGTACTGAAACCTGTGTCTGGTTTCTGGATTGAGAACAGGGTATTGTATCTCATACCCTAAGAGCAAACCACCCTGGAAGTAAAAAAGGAGAATATGGCAGAGCTTCTAAAGAAGCTAAACATTCCAGCAACCTACGTCTGCCAGAGAAGCAATGCCATGTGGGGTATCCTGCTTCCCTCTCTGGAGGAAGATGGACGACTTTCCATGACAAGAAATGAGGAGCTTAGGTTTAAATTACACTCCGAATACTAATGCAAAAAGAGAATCCGAGTCTGCATTTATTATGCCCAACATGAAATGTGCGTAGATTACGTGGGATCATATTTTTGCCATTTATGGGATGAGCAGCAAGTGAACACAGTAAGGTCCTGGAGCGTTACCCACATGACCGACTACACAATCACTATAAAGCTAATGCAGGCAGACTTCTTCGCAATTCCACCGATGCTTACACATATAGATTTGAGTATACCGATCGTTGTAGAAGACCGTCACCCGTACTGCTTGTTTTGCAAGAAAATTACCACCTGACAAAGAACTACCCCCAAAAGCAGTTTCCAGCTTCGCCTGTTTTGATACTGAAGGGAGCTTCAACCACTCTTCCAATTTCTGCTGAAGCACCAGCCGTAAGATCAGAAAAGCCTTTTGTGAGAGGCGAAAGGTGATTAAGCAGAGTGGTGAGAAAAGGGAGAAAGAACGTAACTGCTTCTGCCACGATTTCACAACTCGTCCAACTGCAGCAGCAACAGAAACAGCACCAGCGGGAGCGGCAGCAACATAAACAGCAGCAGAATCAACATATTTCTTCCAGACCGCAAAACCGGCAGTGGTTAAAGAAGAAAATCACCAAATTATTCTCACGAAAGGGGAAAGGTTGGTGAGGAGAAGATGCCCACACATGTTCTCCCACCTCCGGTTCAGAAAAAGAACAAAATAAGGCAACAGGAGAATAAGGAGCATTAGAGATGGAAAGGATTACTCAATCTCCTATGTAGAATCCCCGACACGTCTAACACGTACACCCACACAGCCAACTTCTAACCGCAGAACAACAATTTCAGAACAACCACCTGACCCCACCTTACAAGCACCGGCCCCTACTCTGCAAGAACAGCCCCCGCATTAACACCTTAAACAGTCTCCACACCAACATACTCAACAGCCCCCCCCCACACCGACATCGCCTATAACACCTGACACCACACTGTATTTATCAAAACAGACAGATGCACACACATACCCAATTCCCAGCTCTGTATCGTCCAGGCAGGAACAAGTAAAACCGACGACGCAAAGTAGCCAACCAATCTCATAGAATCGAAAGAAAAAAAGAGTAAAAAACCCTTCCCTTAAAATTGGAGAGGGAGATTTGTAAAATTGAACCCATATCTGTCGGTACAGAAGATTGAACGATTGAGAAGGTCGTAATTCAAGCTTTTGTATTTATGTCAAAATAAGCGTTTAAATTCGCTTCATGTATTTCCCATTTTTTATTGCACACACCTACGTGTTAACAAACTCACATTTTCTGCTTGACTTGTGCATTGAAACGAGTCGATTATAATGTTTCCATGAACAACACGTTATTTAATGCTTTTCGCACTGTTTGCGAATTCACAGTAACTGCCGTGTATATATGTTCATATGTATAATCGACTTAAGAAAGCACATTTTAACACATAACGATCTCTTTGAAACTTAGTTATCGATCTATTCTATATATTTCTGTATTTTCATTGGAATTCATAAACTATTTATAAGAGCTCAATACCACGCACTACTCAATAATCTCCAGACCAAACAAAAAAAACAACAACTTTTAAGCACAGTTCTTCCTTATTCAGACACGGTTTTCTTCTTTTATGATATACTCATTCCAACGTACCCATTACAGTTAGATGCCTTTTGTGCAGAAGGATTTCTCATTGGCATGAAACTACACCTAAGTTTCCGATATACTTTCTTCATTTGAGCCAAACCTCTTACCATCGAAGATTCGATTATTATCTGCAAACAATTAATGGTCACTAGAGAAAAAATATATCGATTAAAATAGGTGCAGATAAAATTTAAATAAACAATCAATTAGTTTTTACCATCGTCACTTTTGGCTCGAACACGGTGCATTCTCTACTGAAACGGAACATTGCTTTAAGTGTTCCGATTTCTCCTTGAAACGACTAAATAATGCTACATAATATTAGCCATTAGTGATTATTTCTTACCGTGTTCATCCTACAATACGGATGCCAAAACCTCGTTTGAATTTTTAGACGCGTTGACAAGCTTTCATACGCTGATGCATCCTCAGCTTTTATGAAATTGAATAGGGATCGAATTAGTTTATACACGTTTATTCGACCGTTAGATATTGACTTAACATTCATTTCTGTTCCGTTGGAACAGTTTCAAACAACGCCCTAAATCATCGACCCGTAGTTGTTTTGATAAACTTAAAACCCGGCGCATACATTAAACACAGCATTCCATTGACAATTGTCCATGCAAAAAGGTGAATTCACTGCCTTCTGATAGTTTTCATCCTGTTGTTTTACGCAACTTCACGACTTTGTTGATTATTTTATTTTTCTGGTAAAAATTCCGAATTTGAGCGACTTCAGTGCTCAACATGATTGTTGTATGTAATACCCCGCTTAAAGTCATTATAACACACTTTGCAAAACTATGGTCAAAATAAATGGCCGATCGCAATAAAAATAAATCTCTATTTTTTTTAAATCAACGAAAATTCAAGAAAATATCCTAATTTGAAGCAGATTTTTTGTATTTATTAATTAATGATGACTGAAAATAATAAATTTATGATTTCGATAGGAAACTTAGTGAAAATAAATAATTTCCCGTAAATAAAACACATATTTCCTTAATGTATATTTCACGGAACAAAATAGCAAATATTTTATGCATATTTTTATCAAAATAAATTTATGTGGATGTAAAACATAAACTCTGATAACATATTGTAGTTATATATTACGAAAAACTCCTAGAGTCCATGGTTATAAAATTAATATTACACAAAAAGTCTTTCATCGATGGAATTATATTATCATGTAAAAGTACATTTTTTATTTAATATATTAAAGCAAGATACTTATTATATATATAATTGTAATACACTGTTACTTGTAATTTTACGACGCTGTTTTATGATATTTGATTTAGAATAAATGTTTTTTCAGCAGAATATGTTTTTTTATCATGAAAACAAACGAAATGGTCGAAATGGTCGGTTTTTAAGCACATATGTCATGTTTAAATAAATGTTACAAACGTTTTACTTAAAAATATACGGTATATAAAAAGACGAAAATTGCATGGGACGTCAATACTTATTTGTTAGAGATCCAACAAACTAGTGCAGACAATCGGTAAGCAAATAAATTGAAGGCAGCAGAAAAGGATATAAAAACAAAACATGCTACATAAGATATAATTAATAAAGTTATTAAAACATATGTTTAAAATTAAAATAATGTAATTACATATTATTGCAAGTCTAAACTTGATTAAATCATTATGGCAATTTTTGATTTAACTTTTAAAATTACTGACGTGTAATTTCAATATTCACCTTTTACATTAAAATATCATTTCTAAAAAAAAATTAGTATTTTTAAACAAATTTAATTCCTGAACTCACACGCTGGGTGGTTAATCATTTAATTATGTTAGTTGTTTCTAACGTATCAATACTAATAAACGAGACAGGCAATTGATTATATTGCTATTTCAAAACAATATATCCCGACCACTGTGGATACTCGGCCACCGATATGCAAATAATAAAAAAGGTCGTCCTAACTTATAGCAAAAGAACATAAAAATGTCTACAAACCGCGTGGAAAAGGTTACCCCTCAGTCCCCTTCAAATTCCTTCCGCTTGCTACGCGCAGTAAGCTAAACCCGTTATTTCCCCATGCCATCGACGCGAAGATAGGTATTTCTTCTCTTCGCTTCATTATTTGGCCACTCACATATAACTTTTAATGTGTATTATTCGAATGTACTAAATTATGTGTGTGACTTCAATGTGATAAATTATTGATATTATATCTATATATACTGTCTTATTGTTTGTCTATCGATTTCACACGAGTAATTCCTGAACTCACACGCTGGCCTGAAGTTATGACGATCTTTCTCTTATTTGTACTTACTTGTGAGACAGAAACTTCTGTCTGTTTTCTCCGGTGTATACGGTAAACTTATTCAATCTACACACACACACACACGCACACACATACACCCACACACACACACACACACACATATATATATATATATATATATATATATATATATATATATATATATATATATATATATATGGATTTTTTTAAAACTGTGCGGGCTCGGAAATACCCGACTAGTACACGGACGCAGGCTATTCCCCTCTCAGTGTGTTGGGCCCGTAAGATTTGTCAGTCCATCCAATTTAGAAAAAAAAATCCCTGATAATAAAACTTTGCTACAAACTACTTACGTCGTGGCAGCAAACCGTTGGGGATGGTGGCTTTTTCAGTCGTGATCGACAACCTTCCTAGAGCTGGAATCTTGACCAAAATATCCGTTTGAAAAATATATACACTTGCTTAAGTAGTGGATCTGTTCTGGCTATCGCCGAACTTTACAATCTTTGTCTATTAGCCAAGCACAGACGTACCAGCGCTGGGACGCCTTAAAAGAACACAGTGCCTTGCCATTTTTTCTTACTATGCACGCCGTTTCACTTTCTCTTTATTTGGGCAACTTGGGGAAAGTTTTTTTTTAACTAAGTGTTACATGACTAATCTGGGTCGCTCTTGTTCCGACAGGTCCAGGGTTAGACAGCTTATCTGGCTGCTGTTTTCGCCTGACAGAACAGGAGCCCACACTAATAGATAGCGGTAAGAACGGCTGTTCCATCATCAGTTGCATAATACCGTGGGCAGTTGTACGTGTCATGTCGCGCATGAAAATGGGTCCTACGTTATCTCCAGTGGACTTTCCGGAGACCACAACCTCCATAGATAAGGTCGCGACTAATGAACTGGTTATGTGAGCTTTTGGCAGCAAACAAACACCTACCTTGCCCACCCCACTTTATATCAAAACCAACATGTCATTGCAAAAAAATAAAATCAAACCTAAACCAGACACCCAACAAAATAAATCGTAACCTCTGCCTTTGAGGCTCGTATTAACTAATTTTCGTGGGCTTAGAACCACTATGTAAAACAAACTTTCAGTCCTCAATCTACTCGTATCACACCGACATGCCTGACAACCTCCCACTCTATCGTAAATACTCTGACAAACATATGCACGGAGGCGGAGTTTATGTTCCGACCTCCCTCCTGACTAAAGAGCATAGGTTAGAATCAGATAGACAAGACTACATGTGCTTTAGATTGACTTTACATCACAGCGTTAGTTATTTATATTTCTTTTTGACTCAGGACTATATCCTGCTAAACGCTGTCTCTGTAAGCATATATAGAGAACTCTCACTTGACTCGAATGGACATACACATATATTTGAAGATTTGAATGCAAACCATCGGGACTGGTTGGTATTCTTCAGCCATACTGGCGCAGCTGGCAACTCTACGTATAATTTCTCCTAAGATTATTCCCTCTCTAGGAGTGTCGATTTCCCGACTCGCACCCCCGATCGAGTTGATCAAGAAGCCTCACTAATATACCTATTCTTAACCTCAATGCCCGAAGCGTGTGTGACGAAAGCTCATAGCCCACACGGAAATGATTTTTAATCAATCAGAGATCACATCAGCGACGCCCCATGGAGGGGGACATTCTCACTCCGTGCTGATCAGTGTGCAAATGAGTTAACTGAATGGGGCAAAGCAGACATTGACACCTCTGTGATCATGCAAACATTCTTTTGCAAACCACACTCTTCCCAATTGTTCACCTCGGAATTTGCAGCTGTCATTGCTGTGAGGCAGAAAGCATTCCGTGAATTCGGTTTCCATAAGCCTGCTACTGATAGCCATACATTTATAGAGTCAATAAATAATTGTACGGTCGTGATAAGTGAAGTAAAAAGAAGGTATACTGAGTTAAACAACAACGCATTCAGTCACAGAAACTAGATACTCGCAATATCTGGAAAATCTACAATTTGGTGGTGAACAATGGTCAATGAACGATGATGTCGTTTGTACAGCAACTGATAAGGCTGAACTACTTGCCCAGCGTTTCGTCTCAAACTCAACTTTGCACTCAGAAAACAACCCCTCACGAAATTCGTATTGCGGACCGAAGTAACATATGATAACCTGGTCATCACGCTATTCTAGGTCAGATACATCATAAAAAAACTTGACAGGTCCAAAGCTTGTTGGCCTGAATTTCTATCTGTTATAATATTAAAGAAATGCTCTGCTGAACTGGCCATTATGCTCCCTAAACTCTATAACTAATGCCTTGCTGAATCGTGCTTCCCTGATAGCTGGAAGATTGCCTCTAAGCTGCCAGTATCAGAAGTCTGAAGATAGAACTGATCTTCATAACTACCGCATAATCAGTCTACTCCCGATCTTTGCGAAAACTTTTCAAATCCTTAATCAATTAAGCGATAGTAAGGCATTTATTTAATGCTAAACTTCTTTCTGACTGACAGTATGGATTTAGACCAGCACGATGTACTGCACACATTTATTGTTCCTGATCTTAATTAACGATCTCCCTGATGACATTGAATCTGATATTGGTATATTTGTTGACGGCACTACGCTTTACTCTCGTCATTTGGGGAAAACGGACGCGATCATATCCGAGGAAATGACTGAATCCTTCGAAAATAGCCTCCAGGCTGTAGTGGATTGGGGTTAAAAGAATAGTTGGTAACTCTTAATGCCGCAAAGACAAAGGTCCCTTCCTTAAATAACTACAAGAAACCTCTCCAACCACCAATTGCCATTGCAAATAACACCTTACCTGAGAGTTCAACATTTAACTCATCGGCCTAACTATCACAGGTAACATGAATTGGAACAAATACATTGAAAACCTTGCCAAGGCTGCAACAAAGGAGGTTGGCTCCGTCTACCGTGCTAGTCAACTCCTCACACCTGACAACCCCATGTATCTTTACAAAGCCATCATCCGCCAATACATGGAGTATTGTTGCCACGTCTGTTCTGGTGCATCAGCCACAAGTCTCTCCCTCCTAGACAAAGTACAAAAAAGAGTCGTTAACTTAATATTTCCCTCACTATCAACCAAGCTCTAGCCCCTGCCACATCGCCGCAATGTTGCATTATTTTGCTTGTAGTGCCCCCTCGACGTAAATTTACTAGATGAACCCGACTATCAGCTGAATCCCATTCATTAACTGTGGAGGTCCCCAGATGCAGGAAAGCCTTCTCCTCTAATAGCTTAGTTTCTTGTATTACTGGACTCTGGTACTGATTCCCTGCTCCTTCCTTCCCCGACAGTACCGACATGCAAAGGTTAAAACTAATGTAAACAGACATCTCGCTACACTGTACCCAACTTGGGACGGAATCCAAAATCTACACCCTAATTCCTAGTAACCCCGTACATCTACAGATGTGGCCTGCCCTGTTTGGGGTCAAATATGTTAAGAAAAACCTAAAAAACTACATTTACTAATTATCTTTTAGACAGTTGCAATAAACCAATTTTCATTTTTAAATGATTTTTCATCATTAATTTCTAACATTTTAAAATGTCCCTTGATTAATGTTTTGTAGCCGCTTTCAAGGTCATTTTCATTTTGTTATCTATTTTCAGAGGAATAAGTGCACCAACTTTTAGATTAAATAAAAACTACAATCTTTAAAACACAATCAAACTTCAACTGAAATAAATAACTCGATGTGATGAATCTGTATACAAATATATAGTTCGTATTATTCAGGCTAACCTGTGAACGTAGCAATACTTACACATTTTTTTATGTAACAGAATCCACATAACATTCATCAATCCATTGCATTTCCTGAACAAAACGTTTCTTGTGAGAAACCAAAGCTTTATCAACGTAAAAAAATGTCATTTTTTTCATTGTTTTGAAAATGTACTAGAGTCGCTTGACTTAATTAACTGTTATTTTAAAACAAATAATCTGACTTGGCTAAAATGTTGACACGTGGTATTTCTAGGTTAGTAGTTTATTGAATAATATTACTTTTTATTAGTAAAGCCTACACTATTTTAAGTATGGGACTTATGGATTAATTCTATATATATATATAGATATATATATATATATGTATATGATGAAACATTTTTTAATCGTGTGCAATTCTAGTACCTATTTTAATCGTAATTCCCGTATTTCAATTTTTTAAAACCTAATACATTTAATTGTTAAATGTATAACATTCGCAATCTGAACTTTAATCCAAACTTTCGCATTGTAAAATAATTTTTAAAAATCTTATGCCTTTAAACGGATTAGGTTTTAATCATGATCAGTTATAATCCACCTTTTAAATCGAGGATTGACTTCTTGTAAAGATAAGAAACCTAATTTATTTTTGTACTTTGATTTTACATATTTTATATTCCGTTAATGCCACCACCCTAATTTATTAATAAACATAATCACCCCTTCCCATCCCTTCTATATTATAGAGACCAATCACTAAATAGAATATCCTTGAAATTCTGTTTTATTTTATTTTTTTATTTTTTATTTTATTCTTTATTTTTACTTTATTTTAAAATTATTGTCAGATACATGAAGCTGTTAACATTCTTCCATTTAGGTTTGAATTGTGGTTGGAAACACATCCCAGGAGACCTACTTAAGGTCGAAATAAATTATTATGTGTACAATCCGAATGTATATCTTGTATTTTTCAAGCTCATAACTTATTCATGCTCTGTTTGAACGGACATAGATCTCTCTGATTCGAATTCCTATCGAAAATAATCGAACCTGAAAACTATATATATATATATACACACACACACACATATACATATATATATATATATATATATATATATATATATATATATATATATATATATATATATATATTTCG
>OY744539.1:54019198-54081698 GCA_963556195.1 Sepiola atlantica | reverse complement strand
TATATTTATAT
Organism: Sepiola atlantica; assembly: GCA_963556195.1. Classification (NCBI taxonomy): domain Eukaryota; kingdom Metazoa; phylum Mollusca; class Cephalopoda; order Sepiida; family Sepiolidae; genus Sepiola; species Sepiola atlantica. The sequence continues at coordinate 54,081,687 of OY744539.1, read as the reverse complement.
ATATATATATGTATATATATATGTATATGTATATCTATATGTATATATATATATATATATATATATATATATATATATATACTAATGCAATTCCATTTAAAAACAAAATAATGTTCCTTTTTGTAACTGCTTAAATCAAGTTTTTTGTTAGTAATTTATTGAGTAAACACAAAGGAAAAGAAAATCAAATAATTTTAAATAAAATTAAATATTCTGATATATTTAAGGTTACATAATGAGCAATCTTCGGCTCAGTATATAGCCCACTATATGAATATGAACAAAATGTTTTTTTTCTTGGGAAGGGGGCTAACCCAAGATAAATATTATGTCTTTGGTGTGGTAGATTACAAATAAGGTTAAACACAACTCTATGACTAATCATGAATCTGTATGCCCTTTGTACAATACCACTACCCTAAGATTGTGCATCCCAATTCTCGACTCGTACCCTCACCACATGTCTTTCGTCCGGGTGGCTACAACATTTGCCCCAATTTAAAAAAACAAAAAACAGAAATATAATTTTCTCTAAGATAATTCCTAGCAATCAAAGTTAAACATTCATGTGTTGGGTTCAATATTGGATGTAAGACATTATTTAAAGCTATATGAGATGGATCCTTTCCTTCTTTAATAAGAGACATAGATTTGATTTCTTTTAAAACAGCACATCAAATACTTACATTAAACTATTTATTGAAATATATGGCGTTGTTCTAAGCTCTTATTTAATACTTGAAGGTAGGGTACACAAACTTAGAAAATATTTTTTAATTTATTGAAAACTACTGAATAAATTTTAAAATATTTATTTTAAAATATAGGAGTAAGGGATCAGTTGATATTTAAAACTACAGCTACATCTATATTTAAAGCTACTAGCTCGCCACTTCTTTGATAAATATATCAGATTTGTTTTAAAAGAACATTGTAAACACTTGTTTTATTTGGATTAATGAGACGACTGTTCTCATACTGGAGGTGATACTTACAACGTTTGAGTTTATGTAACTTCCGACCTTCTTTACGTGCGTTTTATCGAACGCTGGAATCTTTATGTTAAACAGTGTACCAATGTATTGACTTGTACCACTTTTACCTGTACAAGGTACCCGGTGCCATTTATTCCTGTTCTATTTGTTCAGTGCACCGTTATTATGATAACAATAACATACGATGTAAATTTATTTTACTTGGGTATAAAATTAAACTTTGTATTAATTCACTTGGCAGCATTTTAACATTCAGTTTCAGTTACACGGGACGCAATCATGTTTAAACATATAAATAGACTATTTAATCATGTGAAAAATCCATTAATAATAGATATTATGTATCTGTTCATCTGCCTGTCTTAAGCCGAAACTATATTATTAGTTTAGTCGCCTTTTTTATATTTACTTAGCAGCTCCTATATATATATATATATATATATATATATATATATATATATATATATATATATATATATATATATATATATATATATAATTAACTTGTTACTACTATCCAGGGGGTATGAATCCGAAGGAAGTTGAAACCGGGTTTATAAGAGTGCTCAATGAAAATTCAGAGCAAAATATATATTTTTTGATTTTATTCCATTAGTTGCGACAAAACAAGTTTTGTTTCATTGGCGCAAATAGCGACCAACTCATCGGGCTAGCGATGGAATTCAAATGGCATACGTTTTAACTTCACCTTAACGGGAGATTGAAAATTGAAAATACATTGGAGGAAGAGGGGGACAGAGTTGGGGCTTTGTCTATAACGGTGACATGGGACATGAGAGGGGAGGGGGGAGGACCCCAACAAGTCGTGTTTCAAATTATTGCGTGGGAGGTTTTCACGTGTTTGTGCTGTGATGATCTCAATTTCGGCCGGGGTGGGAGGGAGGGAGATGGGGCGACAGCCAGAGTGAGTTAAATTTATAATGAGAATAAGATTATGATTATAACCGTCATTCCTATTTTATTTTAATTCTAATAAGTAATGTATGCTAGCCCGATGCGTTGGTCGCTATTTTCGCCAATCAAACAAAACTTGTTTTGTCGCAACTAATGGAATAAAATCAAAAAGAAAAAAATATATATATATATATATATATATTAATATATATATATATATATATACTTATTCCAAAACTTCCCCAAACACCACGCGTCTTTCGAATTTTTATAATTAATTTGTTTTAAAGCTTCTAATAAATTAATATACACTCATGATATGTTTCTTGATATTTCCAAATGCATTCAAAATATTACCCTCGATGATAATAATCTTAACAAATTAATAAATAGAAATAATTAAATACATTGTTTTGATCTATATAATTGAGTTAACTTATTCAATAAGATTGAAATGGAATATGATGTAACAGGTGACGTCCTCTCCAACATTAAGTTACCCACCCTCCGATTATTGAGTATACCATTCTATTTTTAACGCACACTCAGTTTGATTTGATAAAAGAGAGAGATAGAGAAAGAGAACGAGAGAGAGAGAGAGAGAGAGAATGAAAGAGAGAGAGATGCCTTAAGATGGGATTTGATTAATAACAAGTACACAAGAATTCTCTGGGATTTATCGTACACGTTGCTCAAAAATGATATAATTACATTATTTTTTTAATTAAAACATAAAAAAAAATCTTAATCGAAATTATGTTTTAAAGTAAATATTTATTAAATCAAATTGTTTCATTTAAGAAAATAATTTATTAAACAATTACTATTGTACTTGTAAAGCAAAAAAACACATTTTACGAACAATTTAATAACTAAATTTAGAATCGGGTATACTGCATTTTCGTTTCATAATTGTTAATTTTATCTTACGTACCCCTTTTTTCGATTAGAAAAGCTTGAACTATTTTCATCTTTTTACGACCTTTAGTAAGTTTAAGATTTGTTGCCTTACATTGTACGACGTAACGGGTACATTTTATTGTAAAACTGTTTCATTTATACCGTGTTTTATGTATTCCAACAATTTATTTGTTTTCTATAACACACACACATTTTACTGAGCAATAAAATAACTGAATGTAAGGACCGTGTTCACTGCATTTTATTTTTGTAATTGTTGATATTATTGGGAGTGTTTATTTTAGGTATACATTATTATTTTCGCTTGAAAAACTTCAAATATTATTATCTTTTTACGAACTTAGGTAGTTTAGGCTAAACATACTAGAAGCCTATTGTGTAGACATGTACAACACGTTGACAAAGGGGGATACATTTATGTTACAGTTGCATAGCGAACTGAACCCCCTCTAACATCCAAACGGGTAAGTTTAAACAACATTTACTTTTGATAATCTGAATTTTTATTGCTTAATAAATAGTAATCCGGAAAGAATTGTATTCTTCTATTTTTCGAGACAAATTTAAAGAGTTTGTTTTATAAACACCTTCCCTGCGGTTACCTTTTATTTAGTTTTAAATGAAATGTTGTAATATGCAACTTAAAACACCTAGCAAAAATATGCGACCAACCCCGTACACACTCATCCATTGCTTTTTATCTCCTTTGTATTCGATCCATGGACTCTGTATACGCTTCGCTTTACCGACAATATTTTTTCTCAAAGATACAATTTCTCTCACTTTTAAAGTACGCTCCCTGGTTACTCTTATAATGGTCGATTTGCGCCCTTAAAATTTATTTATAATTTCAGCAGACTAGTGCTTCACTTAGATTACAAAATTCCACCCAATCATACCCCATAATCCTTGTACTAAAAATCAAGTATTGCAAGCAGACTAAGGATGTTCCCAATCCTAACTTCAGTTATACATTAAAGCTTCTTATTTAGTCATGCATTTAATATTTAACTAACTGTGAATTCTTTAAAGTCATTATACATCAAACTCTGAAACAGTAGTTTGTATCCGAATTATTAAATATTAAACAGATAAATTTAAGATTTTAATTCATTTGAACCCTAATTTCCCAATTGGAACCCTTTTAATCTTTCTGAATTATATATAAGTTCGTTTAAAAATCCGTTTTAATTACGCCCCCCCCTTTCAGAAATATTTAGTTACTGACCTGAATTCACTTCTGTTTTTTAGCTTATGATAACCCCACCCCAACTCGCACCGGTGTGATTGCTTACTAGCAATAATCAGTAACAAAACAATCCCTTTCCCTTCTGGTATCCCAGCATCAGCCATAGTTCATTTAACTAACCCTATCACCAACCTTCTTCATCTTTCATCTTTACACTTCCCACACTTCCTCATTTGGCCTTGTCTCCAACCAAATCTTTCGCTTTTCATAGACTCGATTGAAGTGACTACTTAAATTCCTGACTGCCTTCGTTTAATATACAATCTCAACTTCTGAAAAACTTCTCTCATTCTCGGTTCACGGAAGTATTTTAAAATGGCCCGAATTCTCAAAATTATTTCCGAATAAGTGCTTTCTACCTACGTTTCAACTAAAAATCTTTCTATTGGATTTACCACATTTTTTAACATATCAACGTTACATTCACGAAACTCCTTCTTCCCATCTTTAAATATCCTTTCACCGGACACCTTATAAACGGACATTCACCAACTGGACAGAGCCCACATATTTTTTTACACGCACCCTCTTACTCTCCATTACTTAATATTTTTTTCAAATTATCCATCTATGTAATTCCTCTGATGATAAGATTTAAATCTTTAAAAAGCCTTTGCTTAAGGAATGAATAATACATATGTTTTTACCGAGTACACCTTGCATTGGAACATTAAAAGTTCAAATAGATGTGTCATTCGTGCAGGTTTATCACTCTTCTTTCATTTACCTATCTATCTATCTATCTATCTATCTATCTATCTATCTATCTATCTATCTATCTATCTCTTTCTCTCTCTCTTTCTCTCTATCTCTCTCTCTCTCTATATATATAGTGTATTTTGACAGCATGTTTTCATTTAGGTAAACTATATTAAATTACATTGCGTGTTTTATTTACCTAAGACGTTTTTATTTTTTCACTTTCCGAATGGTCACTTTTAGTGTTTCGGCCCACTTGGTGTATGTAAGTTCCGTTGCCTTCATAGTTTCATTTTCTTTACTTTTCAGATTTGATTCATCAAATTATTTTTAAGTGGTCTTGGTGTCTCTATGAGTATGAATTAATTGTTGAGTTGTGTTATATTATAACGGATAGTAATTTACAACTTAAAAAGAGCGTATAAAATATTGAGATGTAACATGAAAGGGGGATTACGTTCTAAAAGTGTGCAAGATTCAAAAGTGTAATTGCTTAACCGCAAAAGATTTGATTACGTTCTAAGCACGTTCGAGATTCAAAATATAATGATTTAATGGCTGAGAATTGTGTTACGTTAATAGCTATGCGAGAGACTTTAACATGCTGTAACATGTTTCGTAATTCACATTATTATAGTGGGATGTTTGTTTTTTTTATGTAGAGGGCTTCAAGAATTTGTAATATTTTGATGTTGGTATCGTGGTATTTTATTTTTGTATTGCTAGCTAAAATTAGGTCTATATTGAAAACGTGAGCAGTACTTTCAGATGTTAGCAAATCAGGCTAGTGTCGGAGAGATGTAAGGTGAGTCTTCGGGAAAGTGGTGTGGTAGTAAAACCGATGTACGAATTAGTTATATTATTATTGTCGGAGATACATTGCCACATGAGGCATTGACGCTGAAATATTACGTTGGTTCTTCTATACCGATGTATATATATATATATATATATATATATATATATATGTATATATATATATATATATATATATATATATATGTGTGTGTGTGTGTGTGTGTGTATGCGTGTATGTATACACACATGCATACATCCCTAATATCAAAACATATACAATATATGTAAATGAGTAAGCTATCTAGCTGGCTTGCTCTAGCATAAAGGTACTGCATACAACTGTACACTAAAAATAAGCTATTATTATACCCAACAAAAGCAATTACCTATAACTGAAGATTGATAAGCTACAAAATTATCAGTAAAATCGCTCATTTCTTGATGATTTTTGTCTTTTACTTAAAATTGTTTTTTCGTTTGTCTTTTTCAAACACACACACAATATATATATATATATATATATATATATATATATATATATATATATACACTAGCAGAACCTACATGACTTTTTGGGCAGCAATTAATTGGGGAGGGTACATTTAACAAATATATTTTTTACACTAACCCTAAGTCCGACTGGTACGTAATCGGCTAACAGAGTGGACCCTAGCCTCAGAAAAAAATAACGCACAGAATAACGTACAATTTACGTTACATGTATATAAAACTGATTCATCATTTTACATTCTGAAAAATGTTTTCCTTTTTTCCATTTGCCACGGTGTTCACACGTAATTGCCTGAAAAAAACATAGTATATTTATTGGGGGGGGGGGTAAGCGGAGTGTGTTTATCTGACATTTATCTATATAATTTATTTTTCTAATTTTGATATTTTATGACTGTACCTCTTTTTATTTTTATTTTAGGCTACTTAGTTTAGTTGTGTTATTTTTCCGCGCGAAAATTAAATAAATAGCTTCATTAAAAGTATCTGAATAATTAAATACCTGATTTTTCATGTATAAATAACAATATTAAAAGTGTTGGTATTAATGTAGATCAACTCCGTTCTGTACCGCCCCCCCTCCCCCAACAAACAAAAATACGATTCTACTTTTTTTAGACGATTACGTGTGGATTCCCAGAATATCCTGGCAGAAAAAGAAAACAAACAAAAAATATTTAGAATTTAGAGTTGGGCATCAGTATAAGATATAAATTGAACTTAAAATTATTGTCCATACTCGGGCTATCTGAGGATTTAATGTAAGTTAACCATTTTTATTTTTGCTATTGGAGGTAAATTCTGTGCGTTATTTTTGTTAGTTGGCAGGCGATCACGTGTGGTTTTACGACGTTGATATTCTGACTTAGCGTTAGTATTAGTAATATATTAGTTAAATAAGTTAGAATAACGCTAAAAAGTAGAATCACATTGTTTAAACTATGCTGAGTGTTAATCTACAAATTCATCAAAGTTTGTTTTATAATTATTGAAGTTATTTGGCCTTAGTAAACTGTGACACATTTGTTAAAATAAACAAGAAATAAACGCAGATTAGTCTATAAATAAACTCCTTTGTGCGAGATAAACATTCGCTAACAGACTAATACAATCGAACATACTTTTTCTTTTAGAAATACAATTAAATTCTTATTGAAACGATCGAAATTTGAATGTTTCTTTTATTGATACTTATTTTTTTTTAATTATAGTTAAGTAAGTATTGATGTCGACAAAGTTGTGTATACTATGATTATATACCGTGTTTTTTTTAGGAACCATGCACGTCGTCGTCATCATCATTGTTTTATACGAAAGTAAAGGACACATGCTTTTAGGGTTGAGGTTCTAGTTCTATTCACATGAGAAAAGTACCTAGTCATGGGTACAGCAGTCAGGTTATATATATATATATATATATATATATATATATATATATATATATATATATATATATATATATATATATATATATATAAAGTATGACACTATATGTATTAGTATATACTATCAGTTCTTTTTGATTATGAGACTCAGCTCGATGGTTGTCAATCAGTAACCACAGAGCGTATATAAATACGTCAGGTTTATTTCATATTCCAAAAACCATGTATTTTATCAATTGTTTCTGTAATTTTTTTCATATTTCCTAAAAAAACACCATTTCAGTGTGATGAATGTTTTTTTCTTAATTGGAAATATCTTTCCGAACTCGTTTTACAGTATCCACGTGCCGACTTATTTTTCGGACAATCACACAATGGACGTCTCTTTAAGTGTTTCAGTTATTATAATTTCTTTTTCACTCTCAGTTTGTGATGTTAAACGTCCCATCGTTGTTAAGAAGTAAAAAAAGCTGTTATATCTGGCCAACCTTAGATAAACAAAAAAACACGTTAAGCACTGTACAACTCATTCACAACAATATGTACATCAATCAAGTGATGTTATTTTAATGTGACATAATGTCCACATACAATTGCTGTAATTAGTTAACATAATCATAAATTAACTTGTATTTGTATACGAAATCTATTATGGCTAATTGCAGTGTATATATATATATATATGTATATATATATATATATATATATATATATATATATATATTGGTACAGAACAATTAGAACAACATTCGTACCGTCGGTTTCAAGCACGGAATGACTTAGTCATCCGGCTCTCTTCAGCTTTTGTCGTCATCTGTTTCTTGTCCCTTCATCGTGCTTGAAACCGACGGTACGAATGTTGTACTAATTTTGCTGTAGCAAAATAAATAAATATTACGCTCTTAATTAAAAATTTTTAACTTTAATTCTTAATTACTCGAGCACTCTGCTGGGATTTGTCCTTCTATATTACAAAGAAGTTATATATATATATATATATATATATATATATATATATATATATATATATATATATATATATATATCATAGATTTGGGCATTGGCAATTTCTACACATCTACTTGAATCACTGGACTGAAACCACACACTTTTACTGGACTCAGACCACACACTGGGGGGGGGGGGCAGTGACGGAAGATCGTAATTTCCGTATTTCCTCGAGGCGATATTTAAACTTTGCACTCGTCGATCATTCCGCGCGTTGTGTGTCTAAATCTGGATTATTGCTATATTTACTCCATTCTGTAATAAAGACTCGACGCTCGTAACAAGCCGTGTAATTAATCTCTATCTTCAGGCACTACTTATTTAACAAAATAATCAACATAGTTATATTCTGAATTACATTTCCAGTTCGTATTTATTATCAATAGCACTTGTAGTGAACACTTTAAAATTATATATAATTAAATGCACTTACTCGTCTATGATAATAACTATTTGTGCACGCACTCTATGCATGTAAAGTAAATCTGCTTTGAATTTATTAGAAACACTAATATTTTGCCTAGGAAAATCAACTCGATATGGCTTAAATTCCAAAGAGCGGGTCTGTATTTATTTACACGGTTATAATTTTTATTTCGTGTGTATGTATATTGTAAGAGTGACGAAAATGCTTGTATACAGTATACCGAAACACATGCCTATTTACAAAAGAACACGAACGGGGCACATTAAAAGAACCAACTAATACCTGTTTGCCCCAATAAATTGGTATCTCGTTTAAAAATGAATGAGCATGAACATCTAATTGTTCTCCTCACAATTCTGTGTTTATTTTTATTTCATTATTCTCTTACTGACAAGGCGGTATTAATCAGACCATTAACGTTTTCCACGTAACATTAAATGAGGAAACATTTATTACTAAAATCCTTATTTTATGAGACAGAAGATTCGAAAAAACGTTATCTATTAAAAAAAAATGGTACGTTAGCCTTGCCACATGGCGAGTTAAAACAAATAGGAGACAACAACAATGTATATATATACATATATATTTGCTACATACCATATATCTGTATATATTTGTAATTTTTCACATATATATGTATATATATATATATACTATATTTATATATATCATGTATCATATATGTATATATATATATATATATATATATATATATATATATATATATATATATATGTGTGTGTGTATATATATATATATATAACTTATTCCGAGTAACATTTCGTTCAGTATATCGTATCAAAATAAAAGAAATAAAAACAGGTACAGTAAATGGAAATATTTAGATGACATTCTCGGTAAATAGATAATTTACACTATTATCTGGTCTCCTGGTTAACATTTAAATGTAGTATCTGTCAAACGCAATTACTAAAAGGACATGCGACCTGACATTCCTCAGTTCAAAAGGAAGATACAGTTTAATCGTCTGTGTCTATTATCGTCAGCATTATCCGCTAAGGGAACTCTTAGCGGATAATGCTGTCTGATTTGTCAATGTAATTTATATATTCAGCCGATTTACTCTCAATTTGTTATTCTATTATGTTTACATCTCATATTGTCGACATTGTGTTAAATACCATTTTCGAATAAAGGCAAGTGCTTATAACAATTTACTTTTTGTCCAGGCATCGGTCTCTAAGTAGAATCACCTATCGGTGAGAGTTTCTTCTAACGGGGAACATTCACTCAGAAGTGAGATGTAAGGGGGATGATTTTCGCTTGTTTTGTTAAGTGTTCTTACCGAGCAATGCCAACAAGCTTTACAAGGTAATTATATAGGGCATCCGTTATATAGGCCTTCTAGGCTGTACAATAATGTCGACATTGCCTTACATCAACAACTCGCTGGGAATGAGGTGATAATACAACTTAGATTGTTATTGAATTAAATATGTAAAGTCGGAGAGAGACCGGGGAAGCGGTATAGAGAGAGAAATGTACACATTAAACGAGATGTAGAATATGTTTTTAGGAATAAGTAAATTGCGAAGAAACTAAAATAGTTGTAGTCTCATAGTTCTTTCAAGTAATGACTTTTCTATTTTAAATATGAAATCGCTTCCATAATGTCTGCCGGTTTATATTGTTAACGATTTTAATTAGAGCTCTTTAATTTATTTTCAATTGAAAAACGTTAGAAATATAAGACCACATAACAATAAAACAAACAAAAGGTTATTTTCCGCTGTCACTATCAATGCAGTGAACACACATATCGCACGGAGTTTCCTCATCTCAACAAGTTCTGTTATATTAGTTAACTTTAGGCACTTTGCAAGTGAGATAGAAACTTTGTCGTGTCGACCAATTTGCCAGTGGATAGAGATGTATCTTCTGTTGTGTACGGTGTTGTCACACTTTTCAATGAATAAATTGTGAGGTTATCGTATCGTACCACAATGTCAGGGTTTCAATAGTCTCCGCTTTGTCTACCTCATGTTCCCTAATCAAAGAATGAATCTAACGATATGCATACAATTCACATAGCTCTATTTAATGTAGACTCGATGAGAATAACTGTGAAGATATCCCGGTGAGTATTGAAGTAATTAGACGGTCGTTCTTTGGTCTTTATGATTTAGGAGATCGAACGCATATTTTAGAGTGGCATTCACATTATTAGATTGGTTCTTACTCATCTGTGAGTAATTAACAACCACATTCTCATTTTGGCGTTCATTTGAAAGCCGTTGAACCTGTCTGATATGTTTTCAATTAAAGTGTCTAAGTTGAAACAAATTCCGTTGATTACGTCAGATTGATGTTTTAATGAGTCACACCGACTTTCTAACTATGCAGAATGTCGTCATATTTCTGTTGCTTTAGGAAACACAATGCAAGTAAACTTTTAAATATTAAATAAATTGCATATTCTTGACTTTATTTATTATTTGGGAAACAAAATGATTTTGTTGTTATGCAATCACGTGCGAAATCATTCAGAATGTGTAATATTACACATTGTGTAATAATACACATTGTGTATTATTACACATTGTGTAATATTACCAGTTTTATAACATATTTTTGCACTCGTCTTGAAATGTAGAAGGTATCTGTCAATAAATGGACCTGTATCTAAATCAACCTTATTCTTTCTCTTGAATACTTAATTTTGCAATAACCGTGTGTGTTATTCATGATATAACCACACGCTAAATTGCGACCACGTGTTCGAATAAGAGGTCGTATCATACTTAATAAACTTCCAAAATAAAATGCTTTCCAATTTTTCTTTTCTTATATTGTTTAGAATAGCAACTATACAATGTTGTATTAATTCGATTGAAATAACAAAGATACTCAACAGTGGTGATTTTGATTCAATCTGCATCGCATTAAATATGATTTTTTCGTTTCGAATTGGTTTCAGTATCATTGGATTTTGAAATCTTCTCCAATGTCATAATCTACATCAATGACATTTTCACCTGGAAAATAAAAATAGCTGACTCCCCTTACTAGTAAACCATGACCCAATTTTCTAAAATAACATAGTATTCGAAGCCCAAATAATTCGTGTTCTCGGTGTGGCTACATAGGGCTTATACGATAAATGGTGAACCTTCCCCTAGTTATCTTGTGTCAAGTAACATCACCGGTAAGATCAAGATGCAGTAAAAGAGATATACTATCACATATTTTACTAGTCAATTCAAGAGATGTAAATTAACTTTCATCTCTGTTTTACCAACTGAACGTTTGAAAGATAAAGCATAACTTTCGTTAAACACTGAGATATCTATAGATCTCATATAGAAATCAAGTGGTTACCTCAAGAAGGGGGTCTTTGATTTCTGAGACTTCACAATGAAGTAAAATACACAACCAAAAAGAATATATTTCCAAGCTTGATTCAGTAGGCAAATGTATGTTATTTAATGTGTTCATGAATGTGTTGTATCGTGTTTCCTTTATATTAATATATATATATATGTTGCCTATATTAACACATACAAACAAATATATATATATATATATATATATATATATATATATATATATATATATGTGTGTGTGTGTGTGTGTGTGTGTATATATATAACAGAAACATTCCTTATTCAAGAGTGGAAGCGGGTGATTAACAATTATGGGCAACAAATTATTTAACAAATAAAGCTCATCATTATTTTAGAGAGTGTTCCTGAGAGTAATAGTGTATATATAAATACATTTCCATCTTAATAATACACACACACACACACACATATATATATATATATATATATATATATATATACATATATATATATATATATATATATATATATATATATATATATATATACATTATGCTTCATATCATGCTTAGTTTTTGTAACATACTCAGGAAAAATAACTTTTACACACGTTTATACAAGACGCGAAAGTAAAAAGAAGTACTCTAGACTATTTACTTGCAAAACTAGCACAATGATGCAACATTGCTCAGGGATGTATCATATAAGCGATTCTGTTTTGGACCTTGTCTAAGAATGTGAGACTAGTGGATGGTGTAGCAGCCCAGATGTTATAACACTACCCCATGCCTGGGTAGATAGTGGTGTTGTACAGATATAAGATACTGCCATATAAGATATCAGCAAACCACTTCGCTAGCCTATGCTGAGGAGAACCAATCATTGATAGAATAGGTCTTAATGGAACTCCATCCTTGTGTATCTTAGGCAGTCCACTTGGCGACATGACAGGATTCGCCCAGTGGCGAATATAATAACAAATATGAATAAAAAAGATTAGTGAAAAATGATTAAATGTTTGGGTATGAACGCTGGCTACAAAAAAGCACGTTTGTGAATTGTGAGGGAGCGAAAGATTTGTCCTTTTATTTTTTATAATATATATATATATATATATATATATATATATATATATACAAGAGAAAGGAAGGATGATAGTAATCTGACCTAATTAGAAATGAAAACGGAAAAACCAAGAGATAGTTGTTAATATATTAATTCATTTATATATATTCTCTCACGCTAAGGTCATTTCAATTATATTCTCACCTTTTCCCATTTCATAGATTCCTCAATCTTTTCTATTCAAAGCTTTCCATATTAATGTAATTCTTTCCTAACCACTGATTGCTAATCGCCTGGACTCTTTGGCTTTCATAGTAGCCACGACTACTATATCCCTCCATCTCTCCATCATATCAACCCCAAAGTTTGATGTACTTGCATGATTTTTTTCTTCAAACCATCACCCTACGAAAGTCTTACAAAAAAGAGGAAACGTTGATAAATATTTAAACAACTGTTTCCTGTGTTCTCCCTTTTCATTTTCATATCTATAAAGAGAACTATTATGAATATATGGATTGACTTTTCCTATTAAACCTTAATTAATCGTAATAATTATTACTTTATATTAGCCACATATTTTCCGACATTATATTATGCAAAGGGGTGTAGTTCTGAGAAACACACACACACTAACTACCGAGTTGGGTATCTACCAGCAATATACCAGAAATAGGCATTGGATTTTCTGAAATGCGTACAGGGAAGGTCATCTTTTTCTTCGAATTACTCATACCCCAATTCTTCTGCACTCAATCACCGGTCCTCTTTCACGGTTGTAATTAAATTGTCTCAAATTCTTATTATTCGAAAATTTGCCCAGTTGACGAGAGAATTGCTCTTGCGTGTTTATTTCATTTGTTTCACTAATGTGAACAAGTATAGTCAATTCTGGTCAATTCTGACTTTTTATTGCAATATAATTGTATCGTGGAGATAGAAATAAAAATGACACCTGCAATTAGAGTTGCTTCATTTCATTTAGTTTGATGTAATACAATCATGATTCAATCAGAAAATCATTTTTAAAGACATGATAACGATTGCACAGATACATTAAGGCTAGTTATATATAGAGAGGGGAACACACGATAAAGAAAAAGATTCAAAACCCATAATGATTTATAACTTTAAATGTAGGTTGCCATTCAATAATATAAAGAAGACAGCTTTGCACTTTTGTAAAGGCGTGTTTTAATTCGAATTTATTTTTTAGAATGAAATATTTAACATGTGCAAAATGTGTAGTAATCGTACGGTTTACAGTGTGTGGTTTCCTTATATATTTAACACAAATGATCAAGATCTAGTAAAATACGACATATATATCTTATTCGGAAAAAGTACCCCATTTATATAAATATACATACATATATATATATATATATATATATATATATATATATATATATACATATATATATATATATATATGTATATATATATGTATATATATATATATACATAAATATATATATGTATATATATACACCCACATATATATGTATATATATATACATAAATATATATATACACACACACACACACATATATATATATATATATATATATATATATATATATATATATATATATATATATATAGTAGGGTAAACACCACACTATATCATGAATTCTTATATATAGCGTAAATATATATCTATAGCAAGTACGCTCTACAGAAACGTTGATGTTTTAGTCTGGCAGAAAATTACTGATAACCATTATTTCGTATTGAGCACTATAGAAATAAAAGGGCTATATTAATTATAGTTGGTGTATCAGAAACCCTACGCTGTGGCCAATAGTAAGTTCCGAAGCTTATTAATTAATTATTTAAATAATACTGACTTCGAATGTTTTTATATATAATGCACATATTATGACTAATTACAATGCAAAAATATTACTATTAAAGCCAGACTGTCGATCAGTGTAAACAATCGGTGTATTTCTTTATCAGGACTGTTATGAAAGAAAGTCTTTGAGATAATCCAGTATGGTCAAATGTACTTGGAATTGGAGCAACAAAAATACGCGCCAAATGACGCAACCAAGAACACATCGTGACACATTAATTATTCAGATTAATCTTAATGGAAATACACATTTGTTTTTAATATCTAATTTGGAAATGTCTTATTTACACTAATACAATAATATTTGTTAGTTGATTATTTATACTAGAATGTTAATACAGTAATAATCACTTTTGCTATAAGTTTTCACTTTTGTTTATTTTTATTATTAAAACATTTTGATGATATGTTAATTGATATACCTTATTATATATATATATATATATATATGGGAGACTAGTTGGTTGCATCAATATATAAACGCCAGAGGGGTCTGTGTAGCTTAATTAACATAAATATATTTGCATATGTTGCTACCTTGCTTACGGAGCTTACTCACATATTCAGCATTTGAAAATAAATATTGAAAATAAATACACTAAATATTACATCTTATTATAACATTTAATGTGTATATATTAAATATATATATATACATATTATATATATATATATATGAATATATATAAATATATATATATATATATATAATATCATATACTAAATGAACGTCTATATAAGTTACGATATTTTAAACAACATAAATAATAGTAACTCTCTTTTATGATACTTCAGTTTCAAATTATTTGTTTTTTAAACATTTTATCAATAGTAAATATATTATACATATACATCGTATTAATTAAGATAAATATAAGTAATAGTTTCACCTATGACAACACATTAGTCAAACCCGATTTAAGTGAATCATTCATCCTTCTTGAAGGAACTAGCATCATCAAATTATATTGTAAAAAGGTTCTGCTGATCAGCTATTAAAATGCTAGAGTCTATGTTAAATAAACATTTGATGATTCATTTAACTACTTTTACAGCGAAACTAATTCAACAGGGATCATGCAGTTTTATCATAGGAGCCATTTTCTCTGGTATTTTCGATCCACTACATGACTATATTGACTTGCCTTCTCATGAGTGCAGGGTAAGACACAATATCAATTGTTAATGTTGGCAATATCCAGCTCCCCAACAAAAAGAGCCTTTATTAGGAACCCATTTTAAAATGGTTCAATCTAGAAGGCTTTGTTTTTAGTGACCGAGGAACAAAGATGAAGTGTGCTATATTTATTACGTTTAGGTACCTAAGTCGAAATTCATTTTGTGCATTTACCACATCTTTATAGAATTGTTTCTTTTTGAACAAACAATCAGCCTAGTTTCAATGACATTGCTTTATTGTTTTTTTTGTTTATCAATACTTGATTTTTGTCGATCCTCTTCAGATGTTGAGGTATAATGAAAAGAAAACAGAGGCCACTCAATTGTGTCTATATGTAAAACAAGTTTATTTTATGCCATGCAACACTATTTGACCTATTTGTGTTGCTCATTATAGTAGTTTCAACCTGTGTTTTATTATAAATATTCTAAACCATAGCTAGTCTAATTTTCTTCTCTAATAATAACACGGAACCTACACATCTCATGTATTTCACACAGTGTGTAATGAAATAATCAATTATATTTAGTTTCATTGCACTATAGGTTTCCAAATTGTTTTAGCTTTAATACATTATTTGGAACACTGTATTAAAATAATAGAGACACACTTATTTCACATCTTATTACTGCATTATTTAATGGATGTTTCCAATGTATATAAACTTTGACAATCGTTTAATCAAAATCACTAGGAATTAGTACTTCATGTGCTAAAGAATATTGTAATACACCAATCCAAAGCTTGTTTTTCACCGTCAGAGTACATGCTAGCAATTAAAATACATTTTGAACACAGTTGCTATATAGTATAATAAAGTCTCTAGATGTCGTGTTACTGAACTAAACATAACTCGAAGAATAAAAATCATATATCAAATTAACAATATCATTATATAATAAAGCTTTATTTTTAATATATTCACAAGAAACATAAAACCATCTGATAAATAGAATACTATTTTGATTTAACGGGTAATGTTAAGAAACCTATTTTATAATAGCCCCTTTTTCCGATAGAATGTGCATTTATCAGCGTATACATTTCTGTTAATTGTCAAGCCTAAAATGTCACATAAACGAAACAGTAAGCAGTTCTGAAACACAAGATTAACTAAACTTTAGAAAGGGTGTTGGTATATACAAGAACAATAATGTTAAAGCAACTTAAACGAACTATAGTCCATTATTAAATGTGCAAATAAACTTTGCCTATCATAAGAATATTCGTGTTTGTTTCAAATAAACTTTCAATGATATCAAATGAACTGCAGCCACCTACCAGTATAATATTGCTTTTCTCTGGTTTGCTGAGAAAACATGCATAAAGTGTTCTCATAGGTACATAATAGTTGATTTTAAATGTATTGTAAGGATAAACTGGGGTACGTGTAAAACTTCTTAAAAACAGCATATGAGTGATACTCTTACCGTGGACAGACGGCGTATCAGTAAAATTACTAAAAGTTTATATCAGAGGTATGATGATATTTCTTGAACGAAGCGTGGTTGTTTACTACCCGCAGTATAACAATGTATTAAACATTAAAAAGGGGGAATATTATATAGTATACATATCTAGAATATATATGTATATATATATATATATATATATATATAGAGAGAGAGAGAGAGAGAGAGAGAGAGAGAGTGAGAAAGAGAGAGAGGGAGAGAGAGATGTAATTAGTATATATATATATATATATATATATATATATATATATATATACTATATTGGATGATTCTCTGCACGGACGGAATTTTCTTTTGCTGTTTATTATTTTTGATAAAGGAAAGTTTCTTTTCCCGAAATATTAAATATATGATTTTTATAATCCTCTGGACATCACGCAAAAAGCAAAAACCTCACTTGCTGTTCTGTAAGAGTTTAAGAAAAAAATAAATAGTAAGTTTCATTTCGCATTCGATTTATTATTTTTGTTCCTTCCAGCTTACATCTTTCCCGGAATTTTCATTAAATACATACTACCAATATATATATATATATATATATATATATATATATATATATATATATATAAATGTATATACATGCATACACTCCATCATATATATAGTCTCGGAAGTATCTCAACCATTAAAAGCATATAAAGAAAGAAAAAAAGAAAATAAACCGTTAAGTCGCAAGTCGTTCAGTGGAAAATCACTTATGTAAGTCAATTTTATTTTTACAGTTATTATCTTAATTAGCTTCTAACCCTATTTAAGGGATCATTCAGTTATTTACCATGAAAAACTGTATCGGGAATTTAATTTCATGGCTTCCCAGGAGAGTTGATCAGACCCCACTTCCCTTAAAAGACAAACACATAAACTTTCGTATACTGAATCTAGGTTTTGTTCCGTATAAATGTTTTGCTTACTTATATTAGTTATTAAAAAAAAACGAAGTCCCCCTTACATGTGGTGTTCGTCTGTCTAATAAAATGTATCTGTTACTTACAAAAATGTTGCTGCATTTTAATATGTTTAGACGAATCCATTCCACCACTTTGTAGGTGATAGATGTATTTTTAGTTTTAGTTTTATATTAAAAATATAAAAAATATCAACGAATCAAAATATTTGTAAAAATGTTTAAATTATATATATATATATATATATATATATATATATACTTTTAGTCCTTTTGTCTCCCCTCCTAATTCTACGCATCCTCCTCCTTTGTTGTTTTATTCCTTGTCATCAATTTAAAATAAATACTAATCTTCCTTGCCCACTCACAGCGTTCATAAGCCGATTTTTTCTCTCTTTCTTATTCTTTTTCTTATTTAACTCACAGCGTTTCCAATCGGCGTTCATAAGCTAACTGCCGATTTTTTCTTTCTAATTCGTTTTCTTTAACTCACAGCGTTTCCAATAGGCGTTCATAAGCTAGCTGTCGATTTATTTATCTCTTTCTTCTTCTACTTCTTTTTTTAACTCACATCGTTTCCAATCGGCGTTAATAAGCTTACTATCGTTTTTGTCTCTTTCTTCTTCTTCTTCTTCTTTTTTAACATGTCTTACTTTCTTTATCCCTTTCTACTGTTTATTACACGTAACCATTTTTATAGAATTAGTATATGGGTTATATATATACGTTTATACATATTCTACATTTTTAGATAGCTTTGGATTTACTCTATCAATTTATTTTGATTAATTGGATAAGACTTAAAAGCATAAGGATACCGAGTAATTGCCTTATTTAAGTGTCTAAATGTTTTATTTTGATCGCCACCTTGTTTAATCATTCTTATTATTAGGTCAGAAATTGGGGGCATACAATCTAGCAATTTTAAGGTGGCACAAGCAATCCTCAGAAATTCGGACATAATACTCCCGTAAAATATATACACAGGGCAGGTACTATTTGTATGTGGCATCTGCACGATAAGAAAAGGGAATACATTTCTTTTATCAAACAGTTTATAGATAAATATTTTATCTTCAATTTTTATATCCAAATCAAATAAAGTAGTGTTCCCTTATGTTCACAGTTTAATGTTAACTCTTTAGGATATATTAAATGTTTAGTATTTGCAAACTCATCGCTATCATCAATGCAAACAAAGACGTCAATATATCGCCTACATCTATAATAACTATACGCTCTTGATATATCACTTGTTATTAATGATGACATATACATATATTCAAATCTATGTAAATATAGATTTGCTCAAAATTGAGAAGGATCCAATACCTATTGTTTTGAGTAGTTCCTATTTGAAAGTAACTCTCTTTTATAAGGTGACTTATAAGCATTGCCAGACCAGTTTTGGACACACTCGTCTTACCATTATTAGTTTAACATCAAAAAGCTATAGATTTTGCAAAGTCTATGTATTTACCTTTTCCTCCTGCAAAAGCTTAATCTATAGTATTACCTAATTCTTTAATAAATTCGTTATGTGGTATTTTTGTATATAATGTACTAACATCATATGTCGAGATATATTTAGCCTGTTTACGAGAATTAATACGATCTAATTTTTCTTTTACTTGATCTGAATTATTTACCACCCAAAATAGATTTATATTACTATAGAATTTACTTTTTATGGACAGTATTTATTTGATTTATAATTAATTTAAAGACTTTAGACACAGCCTTAGTTCAAGGTTTAGTGATGCACATTTCGAGGCAACAATAAAACGGGCGCCAACTGGTGTTTTATGCATTTTAAGTATCCATTACATACATGGAAGTGTTTGTACTTTTCTTCTAATTTTAATCCTAATTTTTCACAAATAACAGTATTGTTTATAATAATATTATCGCCTTTACTATTACTTAATTTATAAGTATCTGAAGCTTCACCTATTATTCCTACTTCTAGCAATAAGCGTTGTATATGATATTTTTTACAGAAAAACGCTATATTATTTGTCGCCCTATCAATAGGAACTATTACAAACCTATTTTGAAGCATTTCAAGCTACGTAGTTATTTGTGGATTTCTAAGGAGGGAATTCGTTTTTTAGGGTGTTTAAATTCTTTTAAACGTTCTACCTTTTTATTTAGATATCTAAGTACATTATGTTTGCATGCGTCAAATGTAGAGTTTAATAGTTTATGCTTTTTTGCCATGGATGCAGTGAAATTATCTAACTCTTTATTTATTTCCTCATCACATTTCGCATAATTTAAACATTTAGGTTCTCTATAGTTTTGGCATTTACTTAGGAGTTTTCTTTATTTAGAATTTTTAACTATCGCTAGATTTCCGGTAATTATATGCCCTATGTCATTATTACATGAAGGGGAGGATTCACATTCACATGATGGTATATACATTTTATCATTATCATTAATATTTAAATTATCTACAGTTTCTTTATAGTTAAAGACCTTATTCCGTATAGTTTGCCCTAGTTTATATGTTACTATTGGTTTATGTTCCTCTTTTTTTAGTTCATTGGGCAGAGACTGAATGATTTCTGGATTATTAAATATTTTAGGCAGATATAAATCATCAAATCTTTTATTTTCATACAGGAATACACAAACATTTCGAGGTTTATTTTTTTATACCCTCAACAGGTGGCTTGTATAATTTTGTATCGATAATATCCATAGTATACTCATACCATCGAGGAAGTTCTTCTTTCCTATATATCATATCCGGATTTAATAATATCTTAGATGCTATGTCTTTTAATACCTTTTTCTTTGTTTTATTAAGAAGATGTCTAATGTAATTAAAAGACCTGGAAATATTAGTCAGGATAATCTCTTTGGTTTTTGTTTTTAAATTCGTCCCAGTAAACGGCAGATTCTCTATTGTTTCTATTTACATGTGTTCTATCTCTAGTACCGTAGCGAGGCAACGCTGGATATAATCGCCCTACATTTTTTAATTCGTCTTGTAAATTATCTTTTTTTACTTTTACATTTAGACCATATGAATAAATTACTCGCATTTTCATAAGTATTTCATCTTCTTTATGTAGACGCATTTTAAGTGTATTATTATCTACCTTACCAAAACTATCATATCCATTATCTTTAAACTTTTCAATAATCTGTATTGAAAAAAATTATTTTCTACAGGTTTTTCCTTAAAGTGGTTTACAACATGGACACAGCCTTTATTACTAGTTCTATGTACATTCATCCGTCTATTTAAAGGAAGCACTGTTTCGCCTACATATTGTAAATTACAATTTTTACACGATAATAAGTTAACTAAATTTTGTGACCTACACGACAAATCTTCCCCCGAATGATTTAGGACCGGATAGATTATTTTAGTGACATTAGATTGATATTCTTTAGATGTGATTAGAATATCACAAGTGTTATATATATATATATATATATATATATATATATATATATATATATATATATATATATATATATATATATATATATATATTTGTGTGGATATGTATATATATATATATATATATATATATATATATATATATACATATATATATATGGGAGATATACAAAAACTAGTATAAACAAGTAGGTAATCATAGTACATACAACGCACATAAATCGGTTACAGTTAGCAGGAAGCGACACAATGACACTAACACAAAAAGAAAAATGGCGACGTCTCAGCCAACAAACAATATTATCAGTATACAATTTGCGTATCAATGATTGCGTGACATGTTCTCCTGAGAAAATTGACACGTGTAGTGAAATCCGTACAAGGAAAAATACTGAATCAATTGCGCTTATATATATTTTTTTATATAACAACTGGAGACTTGATACAAAGTGGTTGCATTCCATTGAGTTCGTACAAAAACAGGAGGTCATGCTTAGACATGTAAACATACATACATATGTCTATATATTTATTTTTGGTGTATCACTACATATATATATATATATATATATATATATATATATATATATATATATATATATATATATATATATATATATATAAGTTGTAAAATACTCGTAATCCGGGGTTTCGAATCGCACTGAATAGTCATATCTCTATGCTGCTGAGTCTCAATTATTTAAGGACGAAACGTATACGTACATAGATAATAAACAATAACAAATATTTATTTTTGTCGCTCCTCGTAAAAAAATAGAGCACTGTAAGTGTAGTATTAACACAGCATGATGTCACTAGCTTTAAATGCATCGTTCCTTCCTTAAAAAAAAGTAGAACGCTCTAGACGTTAAGCCACCGATAATGTGTTTAAATTCTCACAGTTTATTCGCTATTTAAAATTGGCCGTGTGGTTAAGGCGTCTGATTTGAGTAGTAAAATATTCGTAATCCGGGGTTTCTAATCGCATGACCGGTAGTGAATAGTCATATCTCTATGCTGATGAGTCTCGATTATTTAAGGACGAAACGTATACGTACATATATAATAAACAATAACAAATATTTATTATTTATATATATATATACATATACATATATGTATATATATATATATATACATATACACACATATATATACATCTATATATATATATATATATATATATATATATATCATACATTTACAAAACATTAATATAAAACTTGTAAGTTTGGAGTATAGAATATATACAAATTAAAAATTATATATTCTATTGAAAATTAGTCAAGTGATTAATTTAATTGCGTTAAAAATATGAAGACAAAAGCTGCTAGATTAAAAGAAAATAGTTACAAAGAAATTAACTCGGACATCTAGTGCAAGCGAGAGTCTAGATGAGGCAAAGGCAAATACAGTAAAATATATTTTAAGTGTAATTTAATTTCATATGAATATAGAAAGATAACTTAGTAATTTTAACCGAAAATATTATATCTGGTAAATATTTACGTTTGTGTAATATTTAAGTTATAGAAGTTAAAGAATACTTGATAGCGAAAAGTGGGTGGGTGGCTTATCTGATAAGCCGGAAACACCCCAGACGGTTTCGACCGTATATAATTATTATACACTTTATTGACCTGTTTCTCACGTTTTAAAAAAAGTTTCATCAATATTGGTCTGCTTGGGAAATTTTAAATCATATTTTAGTTTTAATATAAGTCTTGTTTAAAAGCAACTAGCGTCGAAAACAAATTAATTAGTGCTCGTATCAAACAATTTTGATACATCTTAGGTTTGTGTTCAATAAGTAAATATTTTTGAACTTGAATAATATGCATATATATATATATATATATATATATATATATATATATATATATATATATATATATATATATATAACCCATTTCATGAATAAAAAACATTACTATTGTTCCAAGAATTAGAACTCTGAGTCAATTATGGCGTACGATCGTTTCCAAAACAGTTTGGACATACTTTACTGTATTTTATAATTTTATAAATTTAGTCCAAAACGTATTTTCATCGGCGCCTATAACAACATGTCTTACAAGAAAGTAAAACATACATATGATAGAATGCATCACTCTAAAAAATGAAAAAAGACACCTTCATGTGCTGTGTAGAATTTTATCACTGCCTTCCTGCCCGTTGGTCGCTGCCTGTTAGTGGCTGAGTGAAGTACCACACAACGTGTTCGTCGGATTACCGATTCTATCAAGATGACTGAACGTGTTAAGCTAAGGTACTGCATCAAATTTTGTGAAAAGCTTAGTGATTCTCAAAGCAAAACAATTCGTAAGATTCGGCAGATGTTTGTAGAAGATGCGATGAGTGTAACACATATTAAGGAGTGGTTCAAACGATTAAAAAATGAACGCACACCAGCGAAAAGTGACCAGCGTTCTGGCAACGCTCAAACTATTCGGTTTGCAGCTGTTGTAAGATTTTCGTTCAACCGTGTCGGAGTTCGCACAAGAGGTCGGAGTAAGTAAAGATTTCGCTCATGCAATTTTGAGTGGTGATTTCAACATGCACAGAGTGGCTGCAAAATGTGTGCCTGAGTTGCACAGTACCTTCTGGAATCGGCCAACACTGCTCTAGGTTTCTGAACACCGTGATAACAAGGGATGAGTCATAGATGAACGATTACGACCGAGAAACAAAAATGCTGTCGTCGCAATGGAAGTATCCTTAATTTAAATCTATCTATCTAAAGTGTTTCTGTTTGTTTATGTAACTACGTGTACTGGTTTGTATAATAGTATTCCAAATCACTGCTGGTAGTTGATTATTGCTGGTTAGTTCCCTGTGCTATATAGAGAGGGAAGTTCTTTTTCTTGTGGACAGGATTATTGAATGAGCATTGATAGCAGGAATACATTCTTTTGAAATTGTTACCAGTCATGTGTTTATCGTAGTCCATATAGATAGAAGCAGAGTGTTGGGGTATAACGGTACATTCTAGTT
Source organism: Sepiola atlantica (assembly GCA_963556195.1). Lineage (NCBI taxonomy): Eukaryota > Metazoa > Mollusca > Cephalopoda > Sepiida > Sepiolidae > Sepiola > Sepiola atlantica. The sequence continues at coordinate 54,056,580 of OY744539.1, read as the reverse complement.
TTTAATAAATAAGTATATATATATATATATATATATATATAACAAATACACATAATGTTATTACCGACTACACCTTGCATTGAACAATCGAAGTTGGAATTAATTTGTAATTCGTACATGTTGATCCCTCTTCTTTCATATATCTCTATCTCTCTCTCTCTCTCCCTCTCTCTCTCTCTCTCTCTCTCTCTATATATATATATATATATATATATATATATGTGTGTGTGTGATTAGTAGTCCGAGGCTGTAGCAATGCGATGTAGTTGCCGGAAGATGGAAAAAGTGAACAGAAATAAAACGATGAGAGAAAACGAAACTCAAAACGATTTATTATTGTTGTCTTTTGAAAATGAAAGTTTTTCTTTCGAAAATGTGAGATTACCTTTTGCCGAACTTTTTATTTACCAGACAGTATTTCCTAGTCTGGTATTTAATCAGTTTTTCGGGAAATTATTAATAAATCGTTTTGAGTTTCGTTTTCTCTCATCTTTTATATCTGTTCACTTTTTCCATCTTTCGGCTTCTACATCGCATTGCTACAGCCTCGGACTACTAATCTACACTTATATTTACAAGCAATGCTTCAAGCAAAATACAATCTCCTTTTATATATATATGTGTATTTATCTGCATACGTATAGGTTTGAGCCTTTCGGGAATCGTCAGTGAAAACATGAGTATTGATACTTGTTGCAGTATTCGAAATTTTGGAACACAAGTCATGCTTTTCACTAAAATTCTGACGCTTTAGTCTACAAAGCCACTATAAAAATCCTGATAACTCAGTGATAGATAAACTATATGAATAGCAGCCGTCGCCAAGTGTGTCAAACTTCTGAAAAAAACATGTATGGAAGTTACAATGACGACCCACTTTTCATTACCTACTATAGTGTCTATCCTGGATTTGGGGGCGACAAATAATTATAAATATTTGTTGTTATCGACAACGTCGACGTTTCATCCTTTTAGAAATCGTCAGTGTAGAGATTACTAGTCGTACCGGTCGCATGATTCGAAAGCCCGGAACACGAGTTATGTTTCAAACTCAAATTCCGACGCTTCAGCCCACACGGCCACTTTAAATAACCTGATACATACACGAGAGATTTAACCTATTAAAAGCTACCGGCACCCGATTGTTCAACTACAAAAATGACATATAATAAAGCTACTATGACGGTTGTGTCAATACTACTCACTATAGTTGCCCAGCCTAGATTTGGGGCGAGCAATAATTAAAAATATTTGTTTTTAATACATAGGTGCACGTTCGGATATTTTCAGTGTAGAGATGATCATTTATACAGGTCGCAAGATTCGAACCCCGTAATGTATCGAATTTAGAGAATTTATCTATACATTTCCCCTGCGTTTCAACCTTTCGCTCTCATCAGTGTAGAAAATGATAATCTTAGACGATTTAAAGGTTTGCTCCTCGACTACAGAATCAACCTAGACTGCGCGAGTAAGCGGCATTACCATACAGACACGAGACATTACAACGTCAAGAAGGGCATTTCAGGTATATTCATGCTAAAATGAACGACATATACACAGACTGACTAGAGTATTTAACGAACGTTTCAAAATAGTAAGTATAGCTTCTAGTCAGTCTACTTTAAACTTCCCCGAACATGGCTCAACTTCAATCTTATTAAAGGTGCTTATAACAATATTATTTTGAGTAAATAATATAAGATTAGTTTACTTACATACGGTACCGTCTAAAGTGTTCGCTCTGATCAGTGTAGGGAATGATAGTGTGATACGGTTGCAAGGTTAGGACCTCTGCTACAGAATTTACCTAGACTCCGCACACAAGCGGCAGAGAAATACGGCTACTAGAGCCTACCAGGTCAAGGAGGGAATTTAAGTTATATTTATGCAAAGGGAGCAACATATAGAAACACTGAGTTGAGTAATCAACATACGTTGACGCGATATTAATATATATATATATATATATATATATATATATATATATATATATATATATATATATATATATATATATATAACATTTTTAAAAAGTAACCGACCTTAATCCAGAAAATAAATTAAAATGCGTGACGGGGTTGGGACCTTAATCCTTATTAAAGTAGGCCATTTGTGCTTGAACACATTGAGCCCATCGATCTATCAACTGCCAGTAACACATCAGAAGCCTTTTTTTCGCGATGGTGTTAATCTCCGCCGTCGCGTTCTGCATTATCTCTTCTCTAGTCTCAAAACGTTAACTTTTCAGTTGCGTCTTGAATTATCGAAACAACCAGGAGTCTCAAAGAGCAATGTCTTGAGAGAAGGGAATGTTGACGAACGATTCGGATTCGACTTTTGACCAATAAATGTTGTATAAATTGGGATGAATGCAAGGAGGGGCGTAGTCTTGATGCAGTTGTCAGTTTTTCGTCAGTAACATTATGTTATTTTGCGCCTAACTGCGTCACAGAGACGTCGGAACACATCTTGATAGTACTCCTTTGTCACTGTTGTTCTTTCCGGTGCGTATCTCTGATGCACAATTCACCGTGTATCAAAGAAGACAGTATGCATCACCTCGATTATGCTTCGACTCTGTTGCGCTTTTTTAGCCTTGAGGACTCGGGATTCTCCTATTGCGACGACTGTCTTTTTTTTCCTGTGGCGTAATCGTACATCTATGACCTATCTTCAGTTATCACGGTGTTCAGAAACCCAGGATCGATGTTGGCCATTTCCAGAAGGTCATGTGCAACTTGAATACGGAGGTCTTTTGATCCTTATACGACAACTCGGACACACATTTCACAGCTGCTCTGTGCATGTTGAAATCATCACACACAATTGTAGGGGCGGAATCTTTACTCACTCCGACCTTTTAGAAGGTACGTTCGTGGATGCTACAAGGCTCAGTAAAACGTGAGGTGGAAAATATACGCATCCACGAACGTACCTTCTATTGGACCTTTTACCCTTTGGATTCTATCTATCTTCGCCGCACCTGAAGATGTGTTTTTTGAATTAAACTCTGAATCCTCTTATGTCATTTCTCGTGCCTTTTAACGACCTACCTATCTACAATTCACTTTCTCCGCATGACTTTTTGACGCCGGACTTTTTTGCAATCGGACATTTGCTTGCATTCGGGCAGAGTTTTGCCTTGTGTTTTTTTCCCCCACAATCTTCATTTTACTTTTTCAAATTTTAAATATTGGCCCATGCCAACTTATCTATCCCAGCGATTTCCTCTGATGATAAGATGTTGACTTTTAGTAAGCTTGGCTTAAGGAAAATTTTAATTTGAATAAATTGCCTTTTTGCTGAATATACCTTGCTCTGAGCAACTGAATTGAAATTTGACTTTTGCTTTTCTAATTTCTTTTCATCCCTCTACATATATATATATATATATATATATATATATATATAGAGAGAGAGAGAGAGAAAGAGAGAGAGAGAGAGAGAGAAAGATAAAGATATATAGCGCTCCCCATGTAAGGACATCACACTTGTGAAAAAACACAATGATTCACCGTTAGTATGAATGTGAAAGGTTCCCCGTAAAAAGACATACGATTGACGTAAAATATAGATAAATGCTTGCAATTGTAAATATCAGCTACAATTCAAGACTCCATCTCAAACTTTTACCCAACTCTAACGAGGGTTTATCAAGAGTCGATTTTTAAAAGTGTCACAAGACGATACACGTCCAATGTGGGAAATATATAAAGTTATCTGAGTAAAATATATTTTAATATTTCAATGTAAGAAGGTAAGTAAGTATGTACACCTTCCATTTTCCATGCAATCTCATAACTTATTCACCCACTTACATGCCAATATACACACATGCCTCCATACGTGCATACATAATCCCATTTCCAGATATCACGGCTTATAATTGAAGCAATACATAGTCACTAAATAAGGCTGAAATTATAACCTGACCGCTAATGCAGTAGTCAGTACTTTTTACGCCAATATATGTATCATTATTTGTATGTGACCTAAATATATAATTGAAAGTATATTACTGCAAATGTGTATCCGTCGGCAGAGTCTGTTTTTTCTCCATCAGTGCTGTATTCTTTTGCAAAGTAGGATTGTGATTTAACAAATAAAACTATTTCATTCATCCCTGTCTTATTCCTTCCTATTCTTGGCGTTGCATTATCTCATAATAATACATTTCCATCATGTTTTTTATCACACAGTATTATTCACAATAAAACGGATGTTTTTGCTCACGCATTACCATTTGCGCCGACGGCATGTTATTATATGATATTTTTCAGGTCTACTTCAAAGAGAAACACGTTTACTGAGTAGGATTGTGCTATCCATAGTGACGGACTTGGCAAATAAAGTTGTATTTGTGTCCCTGAATACTAGCACGCCTGCATAAAACTTAGTAAACAGTTAACATTATAGTATACGCGTATAGTATAAACTACAGATTTACATTAGATAAAATAAAAGAAATAGACAAGCGATGAGAAGTAAGCAGTAGCAGGCAAAAAGCGTCGATAAAAATGCAAGTGCTTAAATACTACATGGAACATTAGAGGGGAACATCAGTCCCTTGTACTTGTGCTCACATTTACTCCCATCAGGTTCAGCTCCAACGATACCCTATCGTGCAGCAAGTTTTCAACCATAGTATAACTTATATGGTTTTCCTGTGCATGTTTCTCATGTAATGGCTAGCCACTTACGAGTATACCGCTCACGACCACACAATTGGGAGGCAAAACACATTGCAAGCCAGGACGAAATTTTAGCTTAAAATCTCATTAGGCGTTTAAATACACTTCATGATGTTTAAATCAATTAAGATGGTCTAGTAAGATAACAGTGTTATCAAACTTGACCAGCTTTACGCGCCTCACCAATTTTGGAGCTGCTCGCGCACTTGCTACAACGCGCAAAATTGGAGCTGGCTTCTCTCACGCTCCCCATTTTCAAAAACGAGCCGCTGTAGCTCAAACATCTATAAAAAGGAGCGGCTCTTTTTCAGAGCTCCACAATGAAAATGTACCTTCTTTCATAAACATTCTATTCTGCCAATGAGTAGTCGAAGGATAGGGGTGGGCGTTAAAGGATCTTATCAATTTGGATGGGGATGTCACTTTAAGTATAATACCATAATATAATATTTGACAACATCTCACTAATATTTTGAGATATGCTAAGGGTTATAGGAGAACATGTCGGACGAAGCATACGTACATTTTCGTTTCCTAAGGTATAAAATAGAAAAAAGAAAAATGCCTGAAGTATTTTAAAACAATTCACATTTTCATTACATTAACAACCTATTTTTTCTAAGAGAGGAACATTTTACCTCATATTTTTTCTTTTTATTTTGGAACGCAATTAAGATTTGTTTAAAGTAAATATAGTTTTACTTTTAAACATTATTAGTGATTATTTTCTTTTTAAAGAACACATTTCTCTGTGAGAGGAGAGACAGCCAGGACAACATCAATTGTCGTGCTGTTTTTAATATTTGTTTGTTTTACTAACGTAACTATATTGTAAAATGCACTTTCAAACACATCGTTTCATCAATCTTATTTCAATAGTACAATTTGGGGTGAAATACACCAATGAAGTTTATTTTTAAATATTGAATAAATAATATATTTCATAAGTTGGCCAAAGAATATCAATAAATTGTGAAAAACAATTCAGAGATACATTTAACGTCTTAAAATGTCATACAAATATCTGACCTAGACCTTGGGAGTTGAAAGAATATCGGGTCAAATTTGCCTCTCCCGAAAAATTAACTGGAGCAAGTTTCCATAGCTCAAGCATTGCCCGGGCATCGCCGAGAAATGGGTTACACTAGTCTTAAATACAATGTTATTAGACGCATACACATTACACGCGATAGATTATATACGAATTGTTCTATAAATGAATGTCAAACATCACATAAAACAACATTTTATTACAAAAACATTTTTTCAGCGAGTTTTTACATTTAATCCACTTGAGAACATTACGATTTAAAATAATTTATTTCATAATCCGATTTAATATAGTGATATTTCTTTAAAACCCTAAATACTCTATTCATAACAAAATACAAAACAAACATGAATGTAAACACACTGATTCAGGTATGAATATAATTTGTGTCTGTTTTAAAGTCAACAGTGCTCAATAGATACATAGAGCTATCTACTATTATGAAATATATTTAGAGAAAGTTATCCACACAAAAAGTGTGTGGTTATGCTGCGACATACTTTATTCAGACGAATATTTTCGGGAAAGAAACACTTCTTTGTAGCATAGTGTTCATGAGTCCATTTCATGCTATACTAGCAGAAAGATCCGACGTGGTTAGTCATTAAATATGGATCACCACTATATTCTTTTGACTATGCTGATACACCCATATTACTTTTTACTCTTATCGTGTCGCAGCTTAATATAGCTGAGAGAAATTCAATGTTAAAAAACTCTCTAAATCAGTGTTTTATAAACATATATAAAATGTTATTCAAATCGGATATAAGTATTTGCGTTTTAAAGGGGATCGGTTCCCATCAATCACTAAGACAAAAGGTCACGTATATATTCGTAAAGGGTAACGATAAGATTCCTGACTTCTTTCACTGTATTAACCAAAATACTTCATACATATGATACACATTTTGCCAGAAAAGAGTGTATTTAAATTGTGAAAATAGGGTGTCTACCCATAGCTCTCTTAGGTTTAGAAAGCATTTAGATATTCAATACAACTTCAATCGTCTGCCCCAGAAGATTTTATAAATTTAATTAGAATTTCAGAAAAAAATAGAGGTATTTGACATTTTAAGGAGGTTATACAATTATATCACCCTTACTGTGATCTTCCTATGTAAACTTTACTTAAGAATACTATATATATATATATATATATATATATATATATATATAGTGAAATAGAGACAGAGTGTGAAAGAGAGAGCTTAATGTCTGTATGTATGAATGTGAGTGTTTGAGATGTGTCTGTATCCCCTAGAGCCGAGAATAATGAACAATACATTTCCGTAAAGCATTGCAATTTCCTGAGATAGCAGGTGTTTATAAATTACGCTTTTTATACATTCGAATCGTGTTATTTTAATGCAGAAATATTTTAGCAACACACTTTTGACAATCATATATCAATGAAAAGATAAGCGAAATTTATTGCTCATATAAGTAGATGCGCATACATGCATACATCAACATGTATATTCATGTATACATATCTACTACAACTAGTTATCTACGCTTACAACTCGGAATTCATCGGATCTGATAATATATGGAAATAATCTATCATAATCTTCTAGGTTTCAATGATTGCATACTATCTTTTGCAGACATCGTAAATTATATAAAAATGTCAGCCATTGCCAATCTAATACTATTCAACTCAAGATATTGTTTGGCATGATGCATTGACCTTCAAATTTAATATTTAACATTAACGAAACTAAAGCTTTACTGAGAATCGATCAAACACTTGTTAGTATATTGTCGGGTTTTAAATGCCTTTTTGTAACCAATCATTCCTCCCAATCAGTATTCTAAGTTTTAGTGAACAACCTAGCACTTAGTCCTTATTTTCTATCAATCTATCTATCCATATATCCATATATCTATCTATCTATTTTGCTCTATCTATCTATCTATCTATCTATCTATCTATCTATCTATCTATCTATCTATCTATCTATCTATCTATCTATCTATCCATCTATCTCTCTCTCTCTATATATATATATACATATATATATATACATATCTATCTTTCTATTTATCTCTCTCTCTATATATATATACATATATACTTATATAATTATATAGCTATATAAATGTGTATCTATCTATTTCATATAAATGTGTGTATATATATACGTGCATATATATATATACATGTATATACATATACATGTATATACATATATATATATACATGTATATACATATATATAGTTATATATACATATATATATATATTTATATATACAGATATATCTATTAATATACACATATATATGTATATATACATATATATTTATATATATATATATTTATATATACAATATTTATATATATATATATTTATATATACATATATTTATATATATATATTCATTTACATATATATATATATATATATACATATGTATCTATATATATATATATATATATATATATAAATGAATATACATGTGTATATATATATATATATATTTATTTATTTATTTATTTATACATGTGTATATATATATATATATATAGTATGGTATAGTTCAGAGCTAAAATAGTCATGACACATTTATATACTTTCTAAGATATCAACATCACTAACTGTTTAGTGTACAATTTTTCCAGTAAGGTAACTTAATTTTAGTGATGCCATGTCTCCTCAGCAGCACAGGGTATATACATCAAAGTTTGAAGTCTAACAAGGTTGGAAAGTCTACAGAATAGTACACCTTAAATTACACATCAATTTGGGAAGTAGGAGTTTAAGGATAACACAATTTCAATTTTATTCGATGAAGTATACACAGTAATCACACCAGACATATAAAAGGACACACGTAGCTGGAAAAATGAAAATATATGTGAGTGAATGATGTAGTCAGCATGAGAAATAAAAGAACAAATATTGTTGTTCCCAAAATATAAGAAATGTCAAGTAAAAAATTAAATGAAACTATTAACATCCCAAATAAATTACATTTAAATATATTGTTGTAATAAACACATTCATAAACACTTGTCTATGAGTATACATTAATTACAAATGTTAAACTCTAACATACAAATATAGTCGACTATTTAAAACTTATATTAGTGGACATCAAATATTTAAAAGAAAAAATGATAACAATTATACATTTATTTAACTTAGCATAGTTTCTTAAAAAACAATTATCAATGACCATATTTTCCGAAGCATTTCATAACTTCAACATAGAAATACAATGTAACATTTACACAAACAATGGTAATAATACAAGAAAACATTGACCAGATATAAAAATTACATATTATTGCCAGCACGTATAAGTTATTTCCTGTATAGTTATCTCACACTGGATCATAGAGAAATAGTGACATTTCTTCAAGTTATGTTACCTATAATAACATCAACACGTGTGATACTCTACCAGACTGGATGAATTTTTGTATTGGGATCCGGTAAGAGCAAACTACCAAAAGAAATATATATTATAAGATAGTTAGCTGGTCAATTGGGGAGAGGAAAATCAATGTTATTAACTTCTTTACTAATTCAACGTTTCACAGGCAAAAGCGAACATTTATAAAATATAATATAAAATATAATATTCAAATATCTAAGTATCTTATATAGACCCTAACTGTTAGCCCGGTTGTTTTCTTAGACCTTCGACTGTAAAATTAAACAAACAAAAAAACATATAACCAATACAAACATATACACGTGTACCTTCCGTGATCAGTAATTACGTTGGTTTTAAATAATATGAGTAGCAATCACTGTCCAAACACATATATTGTCTGCCTTTGAAACCAGAGACAACCTGAGTAAAATTATCGGGCGATGAAACCGTGTACACCGTTTCCTCTTTCTTTTTTTTCAAACTGTCTTTTCCCAACCATGAGTTGACGATTTGATATGCGTTGTATGATTAAATAACAGTGCATCCGTAATCTATCGATTTATATAAATGTGTATGTATCAGTTCATTTATGTGTATTTACAGGATTAACGCGTACACTAATGAAACAAAATCATGATTAAGGGGGACAGCTAATGGGTCTAAGAATTCCACAAATCAGCTCTGTTTTATTATATTTACTTTTTTTGTAAATATGTGTAAGAAGTGGGAAGTTTTTTCGTGAAAAGTTTGATAGGTTTGAGATTGGTAACATTTAAACACTAGTTATTAGGTATCAAATTATAAATAGTTCTGAAATTGTAATTTCTCTTACGTAACATTTGTTTACGAGAAGAATTTAGAAACCACCTATATTTGAAAATATTTAATGGATTAGATACATTGCGATTAGACACAAATTAAGGAAAACAAACTTAAATTTAAACTTCTTCGCAATACTCCATTTAAATAAGGCCTAAAATGTAAGAGATTTTCAAGAGTCACATCATGTAATTGATTTTTGTCAAACTTAGAATAAGTATAATAGAGATAAGGTTAAATACTATTATATATTAAATGTAAACATAGTAAGAGGATGTTTACATGGTGCAAAACTGTTCTGCTTGAGAATTTATATTTACTCAACATGGGATGGTCATTATTTTATATATCTCTAACGTAATGGAATACTCTAGTCCCCGTCAATTGATATCCTTGACAGCCTGTTGATATGTACGCTGAATGTAGCATTTAGACGGTAATTTACTGTCCTATTTCCGTGGCGATTCGCGGTTGTCACAACGATACGCGCTTCGATTACAGATTAAATTATTACTTTCGTATTGAGGTCTGAATTGTTTTACCAGCAGGTATTGTGTCTTTCATACTGTCAATTGTAGGATCGCATGTCACGCATGTATATATGGGTTGATTTGAAGATGATATTTATTCATGAATAATTGTTAAAACCTCTCGCTAGATGAGACACTTTAATTAACTTTGCAACATGAAGTATATATAGCGTAATGCAATACTTGAGGCGCCGCATTATTGCATTTTCCATGACAGCCTGCTCACATGGCCGCTGAAATTGGCCGTAAGCCGGTTATTTACTACATCTTTTTTTTCTAATTTTAGTTTTATACTTATTGATTTTCCCCTTGCATATATCAAGTTAATTAGGTCTGTGATAGTATATGTTGCAAAGTAGGCGAGTTGTCTCTTTACTTAACTATTTCTATATTTAACTTCTTCGAATTTTAATCCTTACGGATAAGCGTTTTGTTTTTCAGGGACCGTTTGATGGTTTCCACTTCTTTTGCTTCTTCCATACTGAGTTCAGCACACTCACGTTGACACGCCGGTTCCCGTTAGATCACCGAAGTTAAGCGGCGTCGAGCCTGACCAGTACTAAATGGGTGACCATTTGGGAATACCAGGTGCTGTATGTCAAATCCCTCAACGGCGGAGTAGTCTGTATGTCAGGCTTCGATGGTGGATGAAGAGTTGTAACCAGTCAGGGGGTTAAGTCGTCTCGGTCTCCGTGCCACTGAACATAAACCTGCCTGGCCAAGATGATGGGTCTGTTATTTGTGCACCAACTTACTCATGTTAAACAAATCCACGCACAGGCGTCTCCAGAGACACCAGTAGTGAAGACGCACAATTGAGGCCCTGGAAACTTGCATAATCGATTCGAGTGTCGGCCATGATGACTGAGTTCCGTTATGTTGACCTGTTCAATTTCAGGGGTTTCTACCTGGGTGTTTATGTCAATTTGTGTTGCTTTGATCTGTTACGTTATTCGTCTTTTGTTTGATTTCCGTTAATTCCAGCTCTTGAGGATCTGTCTTGCTTGATCTAGTATCATGTGTTCCGTTGTACGGCGATCAGTAGAAATGTCTCATAGTTCAATTTTTTCTGGTAGACTCTTGCTGTGGGGCGGCAACTTCTTTCGTAGCATTCCATTACCAGTCTTTTTATTTTTGTGGTCCGTTTCTTTGTATGGCTTTTTGTTTTTTTTATTTGGTTTCTGCTTATTTGTGTTTGGTTTGTGTCAAACTCGTACTCGGATTTAGAGAAGTTACTTATCTATTTTGTGTCCAGGACATAGTTCCTGAAACTGAAGCAGCCCATATTCGCAAGATGCAGACCGGGTCCCTATCCTACCCAACGAGGGAGTACGTGCTTATCATTACATTCAAATATTTCTTCTGGGTCCAACATATTCAATTAAGTGTAACATACCAACAAAAACGCTATTCAAACTTAAACATAATAGATCAATGAATATGTTATTTCAAAGTTGAGAGACAAACAATAGACAGATCCCCGTATAGAGATGTATAGATGTATCTAAAATAAGATGAGTCCATTCAATCTGCACATTTAGTGGTGAAAATGCGAATTTAAATAGAGACGTGACAGAAGAAATGAGACGAATGTAGATCTAATAAATCAAAATCTAAAAAGTATAGCCTTTAATTATTACATGAAACAAATAGTCATCATCACATGCAATAACAATTGCTATGATGTGATCCCTTTTTTTACTCTGAATTAAACTCAAATGAGTTTTTATAAATCAATGTCAACTAATTAGAGTTGCCTCCCTTGATTTGTATTTTTGTCATAGTTTGGTGTTTGTAGCAACACGAGATTTAAGCTTTGTTCCTTGTAATTCTGTAACAGGAATAGTGTGTCTCTATCTTTTTTCCTGAGTGACAGGTGCACTATCACACAGTTTTAAACTCAAACACCCCCCACACACACACACACATATGTATATATATATATATATATATATATATATATATATATATATATATATATATATATATATATGTATATATAGTGTGTGTCAGGTTGTATATGAAGAGAAATCAAATAAAATGCTCGATCATATAAGAGAGCTAATATAATTTATTTAAATATTGTATGTTACATATTTCAGAAATGTACCGCGGTTACATCCAAATGGTTAGATTTAGACATCTTTAGTAAATCTCTGTGCCCAGTGGAATTATCGGCATGCTGAAACGATTGTAGTCACGGCCTGATGGGGAATGGCGTCAACAAAGACAGTCAAAGGTGTATCTCTGAGAGGGTCCCCGGAAAAAATCCCGTGTGGGATAATGATTAATTAAGATTTAAATGTGTTCGATGTTAGTTCGTAGTTGTAGGGCATTCATGTTATTCCCTTTGAAGTTGTATTTATTTATTTATTTATATGTTCGTTTGTGGATTTGTGATATTATTTTTTTGCCTAGTCTGAAAAAATACGAAAGGGCTTGCCTTTTGTTCACTACTGAGAAATTCAGAATTATACAACCTATCAACAACCTTTCCATATACTGCATGAACATAAACACCGAGGTCTTCAGAAAATGTCCCCACAAAAGGTACTTCCTGCTAGCCCAATGGTATGATAACAATATTACATAGCCCACCAATCACCCCTTCAAACCAAATACAGTAAAGTAATTTTTAAAAACATACGAAATAACCAACCTCCCCAAGACCTCCCTAAACTTGTAACAAATGTTTCTATTTTTCTATTTATGTAAAAAATACCCCCCAGATATATGTTACAGATACCACGTGCTGACTACATATACCCCACCAACCCTGATACAACCTATCCCTTACCCCTACCGACACAGATAAAACATTCATCAATAAACCCCCTGTCTCTCCGCCACAGACAATCACATTATCAATACCAAACCTAACCCCATCCACCCAAGCTTATACATATATCAGTAAGTACCATATCTCCCCCGACCTTCTTATCACGGTAAATACATGAAACCCCTGTAAACACCCAGGAATACATATAACCCACATAACGAAATGAATTATTGATGCCTTAGAACCCCCCCCCGCTTCATACTGATCATTTCATAGATTCTCAAACCACCAGCCCAGTTCCGAGAGTTCGCATTTTACTTTAATCCTTTCTAAGTTGTTTTAGTTGTCCATTAGACCGTTTACACCTACCATGTACTTTTATCTTCTACTTTTTACCGTGTTTCCATACCGAATAGATTTACCACAATATTGTCAGCAGCTTTAATAAATTCATAACACTGATAACTGTTATTTACTGATAAAATGGCATGGCTTTATTCACTTTTGTGGTGATTGTTTTATTTTTTCTATTAATAAACCGAAGGTTCGAAGGTTGTTCTAAATTTCCAGCTCTTAGCTTCTTGTCTAACAATCTGAAAATATCAATATGGACTTCTGTGATCTCATGTTCTATCATACGTTTTACGATTACATTCGTGGAAACAGTATGATATCCATTGCTTTGAATAATTTCATTCTCAGAGTTAGTTGTAGCTTGTACCCCACACTTTTTTCAACTACATTAAGTTTATTAAACTCATCGAGCTTGTCTTAGTCTTCACTTTTTATTTCTCTTTTCATTTATTTTAATCCAATGTCATTCATTGGTGCTAATTATCTGGACATGAACTGCAAGTTGTTTTCTCATAATTTAAACAGGCCTAGACCATTCCAGCTTCGGTCCATTCGTTGTCTATATCGTCTCTTAGGATGAGCACTCTTCAAGTAACATTTCCTCACGATACTATTATAGGACTGAGTCCAATTACTACATAAGTTTGTGTTAGTGTGTCAAGGGTTTCGCTGGATGACGATTTCGGAAGCAACTTTCGTTTGACTGACAAACGTCGGACATGTACTTTACATTCTGGACCAACTGACGTCGGTTTTGTTTCGATAATTTAAAACAATCATGTTGCAATAATACGGGGAATAGTTTGTGTACAGTTTACCTTTATTTTTTTGAGATACCATCTCTATGGGAGTATTGTAATTACTTTCATTATCATTTTCAACATTGCTATTGGTATAATTATTACTACTACAAGTAGTATTGCATTTCATTTGCCCCCATACATTTTGTTTACTATAAGTGTTGATATAATTATAATTATGGCCTATTATTATTATTATTATTATTATTATTATTATAATTATGATTTTTGGCTTTTGGGTGTGTTGCTTTAAACGAGGATGCTTTGCAGTTAACTCAAAGTAACTTAGCCGCTGTAAAAATGTCAATAAAGAGCGATCTACTGTAAGTAAGCGACATGAATAACAAATAACTATTTCTTTTCTCCGTTTAAGTCCTGTTATGCTATTCTGTTTTAACGAAGACGTTTTGCAGTAAAATCAAAATAATTTGGATGCTGCAACAATCACAACATATGAAAAATGTCCTTAATCATAACATATTTTCTTATTATATCGTCAGTGAACAATTACAAATTATTATATCGTCAGTGAACAATTACAAATTTTGAATCTTTAAATTCAAGAAGCTAGAAGTCGATAATCCCAGTGCACTTTACAAAATGAACATATCATATGAGTCGGTGATGCGACCTCGATAATAAGTCTGATTTTACCTTGTTTACTGTCGTGTGCAGGTTTGGTCCTGTTCAGCCTCAGAAGGACCACTCTCACAGGCCTGACCTTTTCTCTCAGAAAAATAGTTCGTTTATCGCTAACCGCCAGTGGCGCCCTTACCATAGAATTCCGACCAGACTGATTATGCATGTTTGCAAACAACAGTGCGCTGACATTTATACACCGGCTTTTAAACCTAACAACTACCATTGTCCATTTCGTTGTTGGAGAAAGAGAGGTAATTAAAATAATGTTGCCAACTTATTTCTATTCGTATTAGTAAAGCATGTGTCTTCTAACATCCAGTCTAATGCGGCTCTACCAGGGAATTCTTACGGGCCTGCTCAGGCATGTTTTTTAAGCTAGAAGTCGATAATCCCAGTGCACTGGCTTACAACATATATGGCAACAGTTTTACATCTTACCAATATTTGAAGACCATACAGCTTGTGGACTTAAACTAGTTAACAGTTATTTTCAATACGTTGTGAAGATTAACAAAATATGCAACATCGATTATAGAAAATAATCACGGGAATATCAAATTAAAGATCCCATACAACTATTATTATGTTAGTATTACTATGTTATTATTACTATGCAACTAAATGTTTTTAGGAAATATTTGTGTACTGAGTTTTTATTTTATTTGCAGTCTACGTTGATGTTTACATTTTACTTCTAGCAAGGACGGACATAAGTAAAAATAGTAAAGACACCTAGACATTATATTTATTTCAGAACGTTCGGTTTGTTCATTAGTATTTGTTTTATCATTATAATTCTTTTTATATCAGCATTCATGTATATATTTCCATTATTTTTGTGTCGTTGTCGATATTTTCTTTTTATGTAAAAATGTTTGTATGTCTCTGTTCATATTTTTTGTACTGTTTTTGTAACTATAAGTCACTGATTTTTTTTTAATATGCTCACTGATTTTCTTCAAAATATGTTTATATTTACTTCCATTTAGCTTTTTTCTATTCAGACATTTTTTGTTTAAATATCGTCTGTTATATTTTTTCGTACCTTTCATCTTTTAATATATAAGCTTTCTCCTTTTTTTCTCGCAGCGTCTATTTCCTGTTATGTTTCTTATATCCTTCCCTCATTCAACTTCCTTTATTCTTTGATTTTTTACAAAATTATTTTTATCTTTCCGTCAGATTTCTTTTCTTCTAAAACAAAGGATATGAAAAGAATGCGATATTAACCCATTGTTTAGATATCCACTACTTTGGCAAGTGCGCCAATTTCGCTGAAAGTAAATGAAAACGTATATAAAAACTATAAAAAACACAAAAAAATATAACACATTTCAAAAACGACTAAAACAAAATAGGCATATTGATTTATATACTGAATACATCTTCATTGATTAATTATATAATTAAAAAAACTATATTGCAAGGATACTTCCGTGCCTGCCGTTCAATAATCAGCATCGACTTGGACATCGATTCTTTATTCTGTGTTAATTATCAACGCGTTCAAAGTAAGGCATGTTGTCAGAACGGTTTCCTATAATAGAACTGTCAGCAGCAAAAATTAGACAGTGTTGGTCTGTTAATATTTCAGTTTCTAGTTCAAGAGTTGAATGAAAAGAGTCGATTTTTACTTTTGTTTTTTTTCTGGTTTCTTCTAAAATAGACAAAAGCTCTGCTCATTAAGAAATTGATAACAATATTTGTTACACAGTAACATTTAACCTTTTAGCCTTGTCATAAATACCTAATCGCGAAAAAGTATAAAGACACATAGGAGCAATCTAACACACATCAACTCACACACACATTGAAAGTATTACAAAGTAAAGAAGGAAAAATAAATACCTATTCATTTTTAATTGAAAAAACGTTCTCGCGACCGACATGTTTTAGATGGTATACTTTTCTTATGTGGCATCGTATTAAATAAAACAGCCTTTTTTCATTATCTCTTTATCACTTTGTAAAAGTTTCTACAACAAAAAGAGACAGTGTTGTTTTTAATATTTAAGTGTTTAGTGCAGGATTTGAATATAACAAATGTTAATTTGTACTATTCTTTTTTCTACTCTCGCCCCCCAAAAATGAACATTGAAAAACGTAATAACAATATTTGTTTCACAGTGACATTTAATTTTTTAGCATTGTAATAAATATGAAATAGTCAAAAGTAGAAATATATATTGTCTCTAGCGAACACACATTCAGGCGCACACACATTGAATAAATTTTAAAAAACATGAAAAAAGGAAAAAGGAACTATCTATATTGATAGAAACAACGAACTCGAAACTGTAACGGTGTTAACTGGTATAGTTTTCAAAGTGACCCATTGGAAACAACGTGTTTGATCCTTTATTTTTTTTCACTGAGTAGACGTTTTTTCGACATTATTTTTAACAATGATCTCGGGAAGAATGCTATCGCCACTTACACTTTGTAAGATAATATAATGACCTCCAATAACACCGGAGTCAATACGTATATCTAACGCTCAATGACCATATCGGTCCAATAATAAAATAATTTAAACAACTGCCTTACATCCTGTATATTATGAATGGCAAATCACGCCGTCAGACATGATCGATACGAATAAATGCCCGCCTTCTTGTGTGCAGTGTTTTTTTCTCACATGCAGGCATACATAGCCGCTTTTATGGAGTCGACAAAGAAAGTCATGACAATTCCGACCACTCAACCGATGGTCTGACGCAGCACATATGTGACACACATATATTATTATACAAAAGTTGAGTTGATCAACGTTCGTTTCCTAAACGCTGTTTCTATATATCTTAATGGATTTAAATCTATTTTGAAATATGTTGTACTTCCAGGATTTGCCTATCGTTCAGAAAATGTCGTGATTTGTAATGCAATAAACCACTCCTCAGTATATGGAATGGGTTGATTTTACAGGAGGCGGGGCGGAATATCGGGTAATCTCTTCTAAGGAAAACACAGCTAATTTACGAATTAATAACTATCACAAAATAAAGGCGTTTGATAATGGCATGTAAGCTGATCAACGCTAGTCGACTGTATAAAGAGTATATGATGACGATATATAGACATGAGTAGCCCGTTCGCAACAGTATCGTGTGGAGATTATCGCATTCTACTATGTATCTCTTACCCATTCCATGAATATGTATTGCATCCGGAAACGTCTAACCTTTTTTAATCGACTGATGTACACGACGCGTATACTTGAAGAAACGCTTTCTATTTAATATACAACACAACTTTGATGATAAAATATACAACCTAACAAGCGAAAATGAACTAAAATAATATCCCGTACAACATTTGCTAAATATTATCCAGTCACATTATTATCACATATCAAAATGATGGATATCCATCAGCGATATTAGTTTGCTGATAGCAGTGAGATTTAATTACGCATAATTAAACACCCAGAACAAAAGACATATATATATATATATATATATATATATATATATATATATATATATATATGTATATATATATATATATATAGTTACATGTATATATATGTATATATATATATATATATGTATATATATATATATGTATATATATGTATATATATATATATATATATATATATATATATATATATATATATATGTGTGTGTATATAAACATATATATATATAATCTATATGATCGGATCAATAATATTTACTGCTAGAGCTACGTAAGGGATGACAACTGGACACACAAAACATCACATGAGCCGATGTTGCCAAACAAAAAAAAAGTAGCCACCGCCACGAAGTTAAAAGAATTACATATGGTTTGTAAATAAACAATACATACCTGTTAAAAGACGTGCCTTCTAGAAGTTGTGCATGCAACATGTTTAAATTGTGGGGCCATGTTCTGTTGTTTTGACAACATGCGACGAGCAGCATAATAGTTTGAATTATATTAAACGTTCCGATTAATAATAAGGAAGAGAAAAAAGAATGACAAGATGAAGCAGAATGTTATTACGTTCCTTCTTGCGCATTTCAAATCTCCAAAATTCGCAATTAATATACACCGCAATTTAACCTAATTGCTAGGTTAAAATAATGTTTTACATTCACCCATGCAGGGCCCTAATATATAGTAACCTATATATATATATATATATATATATATATATATATATATATATATATATATATATATGATATTAATATATATATATATGATATTAATATATATATATATATATGATATTAATATATATATATATATATATATATATATATTAATATATGAATATCAATACACATATATATATAAATATTAATATATATATATATATATAAATATATATATATATATATATATATATATATATTAAAATATACTTATGTACAAATACACGTTTGGTTTTCCGCAAAGACAGGATTCCGACGCTCTACAACGTTACCAAAACATACTTATAGAATTAAAAAAAGCCATATTGATTTTAAATAATGTAATTGTATGTGATTTTTTAGAGGTATCCAACTAGTTATATGGACAATAATTATATCTAAATTCTCTGTGGAAATAATTTTCACTTTCATGAATGCGATGCCGCAATATGTTGCAGCGTATGAATTTAAAACAATATAATTATATATGGGCACGTGTGTAGCTATTTAACGACATCATATATATATATATATATATATATATATATATATATATATATATATATATATATATATATATGTCTGTGTTTTTACCCATGGACATAACCATGTGTATATATACACATTACACGGACGCAATTATAAGCGTATATAACTAAGACTCAGGGAACTACACATACATTTAAGTACGTGTTAGTGCACTTTTTTGTATGTTAATCCATATATACACCAACAGGCGTTTTAACGTGTTTGTCAAATCAGAAATGTATATATATATATATATATATATATATATATATATATATATATATATATATATATATATATGTGTGTGTGTGTGTGTGTGTGTGTGTGTGTTAGTGTACACACATTCACAGAAGCATATACACATACATATATTCAGTGAGAAACATCCATGTGGAAGTGTATATTAATATACTGGTTTATATCCATCTATTCGAAAAATATGTATTCAATATGGCTTAATATATCATAACCCGTAAGTAGTGTTACATGCACTGGTTGCAGATATATGCAATTACTTTTATTATCAGTTTTTATCTTGTTCTATGAGCTTGTTTTGTCTCTTTCTTATATGCGTTTTAAGTAGTTTTTATTTGAATGTTATTTCATCTTTCTCTCTCTCTTTATCTATCTCTATCTCTCTCCTTTTTTCTCTCTCTCACTCTCTCTCTCTCTCTCTCTCTCTCTCTCTCTCTATATATATATATATATATATATATATTTATATATATGTGTGTGTATATATATATACGCTTTGGTAGTTTGATATCTACGGTATGGGTAAGCTATTCAAATAAGTTTATATCACAACATTTCAAATATGCACTAACCTGCAATTTATCTTCACCTTGTTAGTAAAGTAAAAGTTATGTCTGAGCGAAGCAGATATTCCCAGTCACAGCCAGTTATCGCCAAGGAAATGATGTTACTTATCTCAATTTAAGGATTACAATATCTTACCTATGAAGTAAATAGTTCCAGACAGTTGCAGGGTTCAAATGCATGAGCACTCTATCTGAGGAAATCTATAAAAGCTGTGATGTCGATGTCGGTGATATTTTCATTGTCTCCTTGTTTCGGTTGTTTTAGATGACGATTTCTGATTTATATTATTTGGATTATTCGAAGAACTGTTCATATATGTTATATTGTTATCACCACATTTAAGCAGATGTAACCTCTGACCTTTTACCAGTGCGTCTTGTTGAACGCAAGCATCTGTATGTGGAACTCAGGAATTATGTACGGAATTTCGAATTCAAACATTTATTGAATCTACTGATGTAGCTTACTTGCGTTTTGTCATCGATAACCGAGTTCGACAGAAAGATCCCCAAGTTCATCAAGATGCACATGATGAATATGAACTCTTACATCGGCCGCAATTTTGTGAGAATAACACCGAAGATGAGTCAAAATAAGCCAAATAACACACCACCACTTGTCGCTGTTTTAGGTAGTTCATACTGTCTGGCTCTTCCTAAATAAATAATAGATTGTTCTTAGTTACTTTTTACTTTCTGTTTTAATGAAATTCAGAGGTGATAGTATATAGTTTCAAAACCATTGCTCATCGATCACATCTTGTAGATTTTACACATAGGGTGTATCTTTTATATATATATATATATATATATATATATATATATATATATATATATATATATATATATATATATATATAGTTGATATTATTATTTGTCAGACACCCGTTCTGTAGTAGAAAGGTAGTTCATTTTGACATAGAAACTTATGCTCAATTCATTGTTTTCAATGGTTCGATTGCAATATGTAGCGTGTTGTCATACATACATTGTAAATCGGTAATAAGATAGGCAGACAAAACGAACCGATATAGATGTAAATGACAAATTTCGCAATCAGACACGAGTTGATATTTATCCAGCTTACTAGTGTATGTCACAATGCCAACCCTGGTGGAGAGACAGTTAGAAGTGTGTGCTTTGTCAATGTTCCAAATATTGAGGACCATATGACTAGAATATCAACACATCAAATACTGGCACTATGCCGATCTTACCACAACTAGAAATAACGAATCGAAGAACACATTTGATACAGCGTGTATATTCTACGAAGAGACTTCATGTCATAAAAGGAATCGTTATCTATATATAACTTTCATAGCACGAGAATTCACTGATATTAAAACCTGTTTTTAGTGAGCTTGTCCGCTGATTGCTTCGTGTAATAATTAAAATAGTTCCTGCATATAATAGTGGTACATGATTTAAAATACAGTTAACGTGCTAGCTTAAATGAACTTTACCCACATTTGGAATGAAACATTAAGACGTATGTTTATAGCTCTTTATATTTTTTTAAAATTAGAAAAATAATTGCTATTGTCGTAAAAGTGATTGAAATATTAATCAGACATGTTATCTCTTCATTAGAAACCATGCATGAACATATGGAACTACTCAAACATAGAAACATATCATTTCAAGAATTGTTAATAAAACGAGCAAACCCTTACAAATATTCATATACGAATAAAAGTACTGCAATGAAAGATGATATCATTCCAACAGAAAGGGGACTACATCATCTACCCACTTCTAATAAAAAGAGGTCTGTAAAAGAACAGCATGCTATCATTATCCGTAAAAAGATAGAACACGATCCGCTAAAAAATAACAATGCGGGGAGGATGGTATCATGGGGAATTAACATCTAACACGCTGTCCACCACCAGAGGAGATTCTTACTTGGTTGTATAGTCTCATGAAAACAATACAAATACTAAACTTGTCTTACCCCGAAACAGGAGGAGATCATCCTTGAAGGTATGTAACGATCACAATGTAATATACAGCATCATCCATCTTGATTGGGGATTGACTGATTGTACATCAAATGTTAATATTTAAGTAAAGTGAATAGAGTATTACAAGGTAGTAATTGTTTCGACTTCAAACTGTCGGACACTAAATACAAGTAGTAATACATATAGCCTGTTTCAACTAAATAAAGCATCCCACAAATACACCAAACCTGGTTAAGATATACAGAATTAATGCCACCAGCACGTAATATAAATTCTAACTAAACAGGGGATTCAGTTCTAAGTTACCCCTAGTGCTTTACAAAAGGGTTGATCCATGTTGGTCTACGCTAGAATGCTGTGCATTCCCAATGCCGCGTTTGATAACTCGTTTTTGTACACGATTGAGGAATACTTTCTATACTAGCATGTTACAAAAACTACAAGAACTAGAATTTGGCATAGATTATCGGTGCTTAATCTTGTTCTCACCTGTTTCCCAAGTTCCGTGTTCTCTCTGAACACATTATTGGTTGGCAAGAGTGGTCATGCAGTTGTGAACGTTTGCATACACACCTGGTTTGCGACGCCCCTGTCTCAGATAAACTAAGAAGAAAATGGGCGTCTATTAATGATGCTCTAACTATAGCGGCCTCTGATGAGTTAGATTGGCATAGTCTCACTTAGTGTTTAAACAATGTGGGCAAAGATAAAGCAATCTATATTGCCCCTTATAGATATGCCCGCACCTCTGAAGTTCCCAAACACATCAAACAAGGTTCTACGTGAACAAACACTGATACATGATACAAGGGGGCATACCCAACATACAATGTATGAGGTGGATTTGGAGCGCTACAGAAAACCAAGTAATCCCGTTGAACACATATCCAGCATAAGGAGAAAACACGTTGAGAGGAAGCTTTCGCTTTATGCTGGTCGGAAACCGAAGCGTTTTTCACGTTCACGTGCAGATAGATAAACCATTGAACAATGAAATAGTTACTCCACACAATTCCGCACGAGAAAAAAGTTGAGCAGTCAAAGCAACAAGCATTTCTCTTAACCGATATTTTCGCAAATGTTTTAAAATATGATGAGGGAAGAGAATCGCCAACGCTACATGTGATAGCACCATCAATGCGGCCGATCACAATCACTCAGGATGAGGTCAATGATCATCTTTTGTTATTGTATGTGAACAAGGGGCAAGGTCCGGATGGTCTACATCCAGCAATTTTACGGGCTGTTGCACCTGCACTATCTGAACCTTTAGCATCCCTTTGCAAACTTTCACTGACCAGTAGACTTGTGTCTGCTGATTTGCGGGTAGCCATATTCTGACAAAGAATACCCAATAAATTACAGACCAGCGAGCCTCACTTCTATCGTCCTAATAAATTACAGACACGTGAGCCACACCTGTTTCGTCTCAAAATTATTGGGAGTTCTACTCGATTGTATGGAAGCCTATTTTGAGAAAATCAGTAAAATGACGGCAACGACACCCATGTTGAAATAACTAAACTTACAAATTGTTTAAAACTTTTTGAAAAGCTCAGGACGATAGAATGTGAACATTTCTATCGTTTCGTAAACTTATTTGTTGTCTATTAGTTTTTGTTGCTGTTTACTATGTTGCACAATTGGCAATTCGTGTTTTGTTTCAGCGCTAAAATAAAAAAAAATATCACTGATTTTAAAGTGTCATATTCGTTAATTATTCGGGTTAAATTTCATACCAAAATCAGACAGGCTGATGTGGGTCTGAGGCATGGCTATTATCAGTTCGAAAAAGACCACCTTCCCAAGCTTTACGTTATCACACTTTGAGAAGGGTTTGGTTTATTGAAGAACTGATACAGCTTTTTAACTATAATACACTATTTGTTCGGCACTTACCGGTCGTTTACGTAAACAGATGGAAGTTGCCAGAGCGTCTATCTAATGAGAATTGTCGGGAATCAGACGACGAATTTACCTGTCAATTGAGTAACTCTCATGCTAAACGAACCTAAAACTTACCATAACCAAAACCTGTATTTGTACCCAAAAATCTGCGACCCTCTCACCATCTTGAATGGTTTCATTAAAACACGTTTTGATCTTAAAAAGTAACTTGTGATGGAAGCATTGGTTACGAGTATCATGATCGACGGTGATACTTCTGACATTGTGTGGTTCTACTTTGTAACAGCCTTATAGCATGTAAATCACCGCCTACTTTTACGTAAAATAAACAGATATGGCCTTCATGGATCGGTGTTTAGTTGGATAAAATTATTTCTTGGTAATCGTACATACGAAG
This sequence comes from Sepiola atlantica, assembly GCA_963556195.1. Lineage (NCBI taxonomy): Eukaryota > Metazoa > Mollusca > Cephalopoda > Sepiida > Sepiolidae > Sepiola > Sepiola atlantica. The sequence goes on along the minus strand of OY744539.1, from coordinate 54,031,777 downwards.
TTCATATAAATGGAAGACTGTAATGTAAAACAAATGATGGCAGTGGTGTTATCAAGGTTTTCCGCTTGGTCTTATTATCTTACTATATTTTATAAACGCCATACCGGAAGGTATTAGAGAAAACGTGCTCTTATTTCGCGGTTACATAAAATCAGTACATTGTAGAAGCGAAATTGACACTCTCAGTTTAGCGAGTGCGTGCATGGAAGTGACCCATTCGATAGGACTTATACCTGTATGTCGATAAATGCTGCCATATTGCAGTAGGATCCTCTTATGACTCGACTCTTGCCTTACGTGGTAACATGTTTTTGCTCAAGGAGGCGAACGAGACCATCGATCTTGGCCTTATGGTCTACTCATCATTCAAGAAGTCTAAACATTGCTTCTAAACTGCAAACAAAGCGAGAACTATTTCGCATTCGACGTTCTATCTGCAACTCACTCCTGAAATATTTCTACAAATTTATGTGTACTTCATCAGACCACTGTACAATTTATCCAGGCTAAAGCTCCATATCTAATATGTGATATCCAGCATCTCGATATACTTCTACGAGTGGCTGCCCCTTGCTTCTCCCTTTTCCCCTTCCTTACTCATGCGTCTCCTTCCACAGTTTTCCTCTACTTACGAGTCTCCTACCTTTTTTATTCCCTTTCTTTCTCCTTTCTTTTGCTATTCCTAAGTCTCCTTCCTTTCTTTCTTTGTGTTCGCCCCTACTCCCCGGGATTCTTCTTTTCTGTCTACCTTCCTTCTTTCCCCCACCCCTATCTCTGCGTATCCACCTTTCCATTCTTCTTCCCTTTAACCTCTACTCCTGCGTCACCTTCTTTTAATCCTTCCCACTTCTCTTCCTCCGCTACTTACACGCCCCCTTCCTTTTTTGTTTCTCTTTATCTCTGCCTTACGCTTATGTCTCAATTTTTTTCTTCCTTTCTTCCTCTTACTCTTTTACTCACGACCCACTATTTCTTTTCTTTTCAACCTCATTTCTCCTACTCCTAATTAGAATATCATACTAAATATGTAATATTGTAAAAGCAGTGACATACTAAGTAAGTGATAGATGGGGTCGATTATACTTAGAAGTATGGCTCACTATTTTACTCATAAGATAATCTACTAAATAAGAATGATGAGATACTCTGAAATTGCACGAATAGAAAATGGTTTAAATATAAAAAGCATAGAACCCCATTTTTATTCGGAAATATCATGAAAGTAAATTAGTTATCTACTGTAGAAAAATAAAGAATGTACAGTGTTTTTATTTAGAATAAACTCTTGTCAGATACTTATTGGATGTAACTCTAAATTTATATGAGGTAAGTAAAATACATAATTTTAAATACAATTCAATTATAAATACAGTACGATTCATAATTACGATAGGAAAAATATACCGTAAATAATAAGATTAGAGAGGCAATATTTAAATAAAAAAATAACTTTTTTTAAAAGGGAAATATATTGGCTGTAATCAACTTACAATACATTTAATTATACTTATCTTTAAACTATTTGGTTCATATTTATCTTCTTTGTATGCGAATTAATTTTCTTTTTTCTGTTATTATTAATTGTTTACTAGATTTTTATAAATTTGATATGATTTATTTATATTAGTTCATTATTTTCTTAAAATATTTATTGTAAATTTTAATTTTGGATATTTTATGTCATTCTATATTTTATTTTATATTCATTTTTATGTCATTTGCGTTTTATATTTTATATTTTATATTTTAATTTCACACGTTAAGCCTGCTCCGAACCCATAACACCTCCATTTTACGGAGACTAATTCTTCTGGCATTAGATCCGACCTATTGTCTTAGTCTTTTATCATGGTGAGACATGCCAAAGATGATAAGAAAATAGTTAATGAAAAATAGACAATGATAATGAACTATTTTATATTATAGATGAAGGAAACACCTAATACAACTCACCATGTTTAGTCAGAAAATAATAATTGATTATGAATTGTCATAATGAAAAAAACACAACTAAACTTGATTTTATGAAATACGGTGCTTCCTAATAAGAATCTGAATAGATTAGAATAGATATTCGATAAACCAATACCTCTTTTGAACGTAACATGATTTAATTATTAAATACAGCATTGGGTCGATACAGTGCTAGTCTTTGTACATCACGAATAAAGGGAATTATCTCTCCTAAATATGTTCACAGAACGAAAACGATCGCCGGCTGGATCTATACTTTTCTCAACACAATACTATTAAAAATGGCACGCATCATTGTCTGGAGCAGATGCTTATTGTAAATGGTACTTTTACAAAAATCATGTAAATTAGATAAGTTAGAATCAGACATCATATGTGATCGATCCACTCGTAAATGCTGTCGGTATTTAAGATTGCTTTTTTAAAAAGATAAATTAGGTAACTTACTAAGTTAAGGTGTGTGTGTATTATATTTTCGATCTATATTATCTTGAAAAACAATCTGTTTAGATTGTTGATTTATTCGATACTCTTTCCTGAACTTGAATTGTTGTTTAAATATCTATGGTATTTCAATATGTGTTTGAAAAGTAATTGATTCCGTAACATACTAATGACGAACATTATTTACAGTCTTCATGTTTAGTGAAATAAAATTGTAATACAAACACTTATTTTAGAACCGTGCATATACGGAAAGTGGCATAGAAAGTATAAATACTCGATAGATGTTTCATATATAGAACATCATACTTAATATGTTTCGTTTTTTTTTAAATATACTTCTAGTGATATCTGAAGGCTCTGCTAGAAATAAACTATTAATCATTGAGAGTAATGCCTACTGAAGCTTCAAATCATATCTAAGAGACTTCATATATATGTAGCGGGGTCTTTAGACAACGTATATATAAATTCCAAACAGAGTGACTATTAATTGTGAGTGGGTTCGCGTGTGTGTGCGTTTGTGTGGCGGGTAAAGTTGATCTTTTTTGTAATCTTGCTTTTTTAAAAATGTATTTGTCTCCGAGCAAAACGATGATCATATAATGAGTTCGGTAAGGATTTACACGCCATTTTCTTAAGTCATTGATAATGCCACATCTTAAATGGGCTGTCGTGTAACCGTCTAGATACGGAACGTCTAGTGTGTACATTATTATACCGAATAGTATCTGTAGTAATTTGAGTACTAAACGTTAAAGTACTAGTAGAGGGATAGTAATATTATTAGGATGGACCACTTGTAGAAAACTTTTGAATTCTGAGAAGCTGCCATACAGCTCCCTTTTGTAGTATTACAGATATTGGAAAACTACGTATTGGTCCCCCGATTTATAAAATCAGGGGACTTATGTTTTGAGGCATATCCGTCCGTCCGGATTTTCTCCGCAACCATCCATTAGATTTCTCTGAAATTTTGCATGAAGTTGTAACTTTGGTCAGGTTGGAAAGCCGCATTCTCCAATTTTTGAGAAAAAAATATGGTTAGCCCCGCAGGACGTCAAAAAGCCCCGAAATGGCAAAAAATGACATTTTTTGCCCCATAACTTTTCATCCATCCATTCAATTTCTCTTAAACTTGGCCAACGTGTGGAGGCAATTGTTCGTGATTGATAGACAATAAGTATCGCTGACCTTAGAAAAAATCTGGTTCCCGCCTTCAGGGGGTCAAAAGCCCCCAAAATGTAAAAAAGAATGACCCGTTTATCCCATTACGTTTGATCCATCCATTCAATTTTTCTTAAACTTGGCCAAAATGTAAAGGCAATTGTTCTGGATATAAAATGAGCATCGCTGACCTAAAACAATTCTGGTTCGCGCCTCCAGGGGGTCAAATGGGGGGTCAAAGGGGGGTCAAAGGTAGGTCAACAATGCCCCAAATTGCCCAAATTTATTGCATTTTACACTCGCCACATCGAGTCACATACGGCTTGTTAATTAATTTTTTCATTCTAAAAAGCATAATTATAAAAGGATTACGGTTTGCTATTATCTGTAATTGAAGTAGTACTTGTAGTAGTGCTTATAGTAGTAATAGTAGTAATAGTAGTAATAATATTAGTATTATTATTAGTAGTATTATTATTAGTAGTTGTCGTTGTAGTAGCAGTTGTTGTAGTTACATGAGTGTTGTCATTAAAAAACATCTGACATCACTGTATGTCACGAGATTTATGACAAATGTAGTACATCTCTCACCGGTGTGAGTTCAACTAATATATGGTTTCTATTAACAGTCTAATAAATACTAGTGTAAGAGTGGTACACCTGATATGACACTTTTCATCTGCATGGAGACACATGCTAAACTATTATGCGTAATGTTGGACTCTGCCTTTTCATGCCCGACATATGAATAGCTTTAATTATGTAATAATATGAATATTATAAACATACTATGCTGATAGCATATCAGTCAGTGCACTTTTGTGAAAAGCATTTATTGTGTATTGAAGCATACTGAATGGATTCAAATTATTTAAACTACGCGAGCCTCTCCCTTTTTAATACACATTCCGTGTAATATATTACTTGATATATCTGAAATAAGTAGCGATGCGTGTATCAAATTCTCTACTTCTAAAACTGTTTGCAAAGTGACATACACTAGAAACGTATCTGAAGTAAATCAAACTTCCTGCCCGGTAGCTAATCTATTTCGTAGTTGAAGCGAGAATAAATGGGAACACTACCATGCCCAGCCCCCTTTATATTTGCATATGCAATTTATATTGATATATCTGTCCACGTGACCAATAATGCTTAGAATATTGAAACATTCAAGCGGGCAGCATTATTGAAGTGAATCAAACACCATGAACATCCTTGGAGGGGGTTTCTATCACTCGGTTCCCATTCAAAGACACCGGACACAGAATGTGTGAATGCGTCAATAAGAAGGTGACACGAAAGAAGAAAAAAGTGACGAAAAAAACGAAGGCCATAAAAATGAGAAAGGGAGAAGAATGGTAGAAGTCAGTAAAATGAGTAAATAAACTATATCTATAATAATACTAATTAGAAGAAAATGAAAAACAGAATAATACAAATAAGATGAAAAAGAATAATAATAATAATAATAAGAAGAAGAAGAAGAAGAAGAAGAAGAAGAAGAAGAAACAGAAGAAGAATACAGAAGAAGAATACAGAAAGTAGAAGTAAAAAAGATAATATGGATTAAGACATACATTCACTTTGGTAAGGTATAATTCTAAGAGTAGTAAAACGGATAATATAATGCCAAAAAATCAATAATAATAAAAAAAGAAAGACACAAATGATCAATATTTTCGGTGTTACTTATAAAAATTTCCAGAGAAGTTTTGAACGAAACAGGCGAATAATGAGGGTTTCACTATGTTAACGATAGAATACATCAAGAAAATTCAGAAAGTTGCTAAATAAGCATGGATGCATTTGGAATTCATTAAATAACAGAGATTGTAATAACTTTATAGAATATGTATAAAGCAACTCACATTGAAACACTGTAATATTTAATATTTGTATGTGTAAATATTGCTCAAGTAAAGTAAATAAATAGAAAATAATATATTTGAAAAGGGTACAAGAAAAATGTTTATACTGAGCTATAAATTATGTCCATATTCGTGTTGCAGCATCCAACAATTTATGTATGCATGTGAGTTAATATTGTTTATTAAAACATGTACAAGTTAAATAGTTCCCCGTGTTGTTTTGATAAAGCAAGGGGGAGTCTGTTTGAGCTATGAGCTTTGTCACTATTGTTTTAATTTATATGCCTACCATAGGATTTATGATTTATAGTGCAATTTCCGGGGCGGGTGTACCGGAATTAATACCCGGCAGGAAAGAAAAACGTACTTTAAACATACATGCACCTGGCCGGAAGTATAAATAATAAATAGTCGAGAAATAAATAATAACCTTAAACCATATTACATTAAAAAATGTTGGCTCCAGACAGAATACCCTTCTCTATACAAACGTCTCATGGGAGTGTACCCATTGACAGCTAATACCCGACACTACTGGTGAGTGTCACAAGTGTTACATAATTATTATATACATTAAACTGAGATTTCCTTCATCAAAACACTATTTCGATCCCAGTGTGTCTAACTTATTTCTGCTCTATCACACCCATCTTCAATACAGCTACGGCATCATAGTTTATACATTAGTGTGTATCACATACATTTAAGCACAGAAGAAATACAATATTATGATAATCACAGCTAGAACATAGTAATATGTTAGTTCAGTATGACACACGGCTTATATATTAAATTATCTACTTGCTTTTCGTCGTGTTACTTTCTGTGAATTTACGCGCACATTAAGGGAACGGATAACATATAGACAATGCAATTTATTTAAACAAAACTCAATCTGTAGATGTTTTAATGACGTTCCATCAAGAGAATTACCTGTATTTTACATGGGAAGGACAGATTTTACCTGATTAATTTTGATTGCAACGTATAACATGTCCATTAGTACATGTTATACGTTGCAATCAAAATGTCGTAAGGAAGATACGGATCGGTGCCGATTAGTACGTTAGTAACTAACATTCATACGTGATACTCCTCCATCGGTCAGCGAATCTTAATGAAATAAGAGTAAGCACGATTGAATAATACTAGGGGGTATATTACACTTGTTCAGCTTATCGACTATGTAAAGAACGTGACTGTAAATCTGATACCGATATTCATGGACACTATAGAATATTAAATACTATGTAATATGGCTTCATATGTCTGATTAAGATGTGTCGTTGTCATAAATATCTATTAACTACTGACGATTAGAATCGATCCTTAGATAATTCTCTCTCTCTTTATATATATATATATATATATATATATATATATATATATATTTCACTCAATATCCGTGTATCTTTGCGTGATGTATGTGTGTTCCGATAGAAAGAATGGTTAGAGAATAAGCATAAACTTTTAAAGTATGTACCATTTACCGGGAGAGATAATTGGGCGTGTTATGAATCTCTAAGTGAACCTCTTCGGCAGCTATGAAGATACACTTTATTTAAACTTTTATAAATATTTTATTTTTATTACATTGAAATCATTGTGTGGGGAAGATAATAGAAGCGATTCGAAATAGCTAAATGTCCTTCTAACCTAATAGAACTATAAACACGAACTTGCTTCAAAACTTCAAATGTATCTTATTTTCTTACATTTCATATCATATGTATAACATAATAAACTCAAGTTGTCCCGAATATAAAACTTACCCATCATGTGCAATATTTTTACCTGCTTTCCCAACTTTTAAGTGACTCATGAGGACAGAACCGATTCACAACTTCAAATAAGTATATGCGAGGTTAATAACATGTTTATCACATGTATACGATACCAATTCAGATACTTACACGCATCTAAGCTGATTCAGACTACATTACAGTGCAGAAAATGAAAAGGGAACAGTAAAAAGTAATGAAACGTGTATGGTGTTTTTAGCATAGTGAAAAAATATATGATGTTCATCTTTATTCAATCCCAAGCAACGTGAGGTCGTCCTGTTAGTAAATGTATCAATTTAAGTAAAATATGTTTCATAACAAGTAAGGAATAATACCGCTATTTAAAACTTGATTTTTATTAAATGATTATTATTTAATTTAACTAATCTGATTAAAAAGTGGTCCATGTCATACTGCAGTAGCGTCGCTCTGGCACATTGGAAAACTGAGGTAAATTCTGCTCCATTACCAAAACGATATCAGTAATTGAATTGATCTATGAGCAATACTTACTGTGTTCTATATATTTTTTTAATTAAACATCATGAGTGACATTTTGATTATAATGATCATTAATAATATTAATAGTAGTAATAATAATTATAATGAATATTTTAAGAAACGTTCGTATTATTTTATAACTTCGAAACAACATCCTCGCCGCAACTTACGTACGTATAGGCGAGGATAGTATATTTCTGCTTATCTGAACTCTAGAACAATCTATACACATACAATTGGAGCGATTAAATGTACCTATACATTGAGCAATGCTTAACATAGTTGTAAAAATATCGGCTTCTATTTAAAAGTGTAAACAGAAAAGATCTGGTGTAACTACTACTTCATTATTTGGTTATTAAGTCAAAAATAAGTGATATTCGAATATACACTAAAAATAAATAAAAACAATATCGATCAAATATGAACAGTTAAACACTTAGGTTTTATCTTAACTAAGAATAAATTGCATTGTACCAATATACGTAAATCTATTTTTTGATTTGTAAACACATACACATATTAGTCTTAATCGTATATACAACTGTGTAATGTATGTAAGATTTGTTAATGAAGCTAAACCGACCAATACAATTATGGAACAACCTCACGCATTTATAATACAACTACCATCATGGAATACACTATTTTCAGCAACATCGTTATATTTGTGTTAGATACTTTTGGGTGACATCATCTATTTATGGTGTGAGACATAATTATATTTGGTAATAACATCGTTTTATAGTTTAAGTTCGAGTCGGAATACGTTCATAGTATTTTGAGAATGTCTTGATTGTTCTTATTTACTGAAATCGTAATTCAAATTACTTTTAAAATGTAAATGAGTTCTGATAATATATAACTTATAATTCAAATAAATGTACTTAAATAGTTACACTAACGAAATATTGTGTTGTTAGTAAGGCGCACAAGCCAGAAGAAATATTGAGAGTAATTATATCGTTGGGGTTGCGAAAGAAATTCAATTCGACCCTAGTTCGTAACTGACAGTGTTATAAGCAGATAACTGTCCGAATTTATTAGTATGTTGACGTTGATAGTCTGTTTAAATTATTAACATGTTGTACACTCTTGAAACTGATGTAAAACTAAATACATTTAACACCAGTTTAATTACAACCGGATGCAATATATATCCAGTACGGCGCGCCTACAAAAACAAATATGAATAGGATCCTCTCAGAAAAATTCGTAATTAAATATCCTAGCAAGTTTATCGATGTACACTGTTGATATTATATATATATATATATATATATATATATATATATATATATACATATGTGTGTGTATGCGTGTGTGTGTGTGTGTATGCGTGTGTGTGTATGTGTGTACGTGTGTGTAAGGTTATCAGAGTTTTGGATTAGTAAGACAATTAAAAAATAAGAGCGTAGTATTTATTCATATGTCTATTACAGAATAACACAACAACCTCGGTGCCGTCGTTTTCAATTCCAAAGAAAGGTGACCTATAGTGTGTCTCTTATGCTGGATTCTCTTCAGTTTCTGTTTATGGCTGTAACGCCGGAAATTGGCAGCCCAACCGTTGTGTGAGTTTTTAATGACATTTGAATGATCTGCTTTATTTTTTAGGAAGAGTCGTTCCATGATTTATCGTAAGCTATTGACACATAATTTTTAATTTCTCTGAGGCTGGAAATGAAAAGAAGGCGATCGGAAGTCACATGACCGTAGCCGAGATTCACAGACAAATAAATAAATGAACATTCATTGTTTTCTTGCGAACAAGGTTGATATCGGTAAAACTTGCGGGTACAACTGCAGAATTATTACTAAATAACACAAATGCAAAAAATAGCATTGAAATATTGTAAACACGTCACACAAGGCGCGACTAGATAAAAACATAAGCTTCAGAGAATCCGGCATAGTCAACCAACAATAGTCCCCCTTTGTTTGGATTTGAAACCGACGGTACTGAAGTTGTTCTATAATATATATATATATATATATATATATATATATATATAATATAATGTCATGGCCTAGGTTCAGTCTTGAGAGACAATGGATAACCGCTTTAAGGGCGGCTGCGCGTGTCATTGTGAAACAAGCGTCGCGTGATCCCAAACACACGACTCTTTGATCGAAACTGCTCGAATATAGTGACAAACAGTTGTTCAGTATATTATATATATATATATATATATATATATATATGTGTGTATATATATATATATATATATGTATATATATATGTATGTATATATATATATGTATATATATGTATATATATGTATATATGTATGTATGTATATGTATATATATATATATGTATATATATGTATGTATATATATATGTATGTATATATACATGTATGTATATATATGTATGCATGTATATATATATGTATGTATGTATGTATATATATGTATGTATATATATGTATATATGTATATATATATGTATGTATATATGTATGTGCATGTATATATATATATATATATATAGTCTAAAGAAGCTTTTAGTCATCAAAAAAAAAAAAAATAAATAAATAAATAAAAATGTAAAATGCAGTTTAAATTCCCAGACAAACTAACTAAATCCAAGATATTGCAGACTTAACATATATGTATGTATATATATATTTCTTTGTAATATAGCAGGAACAATCTCAGCAGAGTGCTCGATTAATTGAGAATTAAATGTCAAAAATTAGAATATTAATAGCGTAATATTTATTTATTTTTGTACAGAAAAATAATTAGAACATTGTACCGTCGGTTTTAAGCACAGAAACAGACGACAACAGAAGCAAGAGAGCCAGGTGGCTAAGCCCTTATGTGCTTGAAACAGACGGTACGAATGTTGCACTACTAAATTTATGAAACTAAATATATATATATATATATAAGTAAATACGATTTTCCCCACTACATAACTGCAAATGGACTATAAACACTGCTGGTACATATAATTGCAATATCGTTACGTTTTCTGCCGATAACTTATGCGTGTTTTCGGAAATTCCCAGTCATTTCTATTCTATTTCAGAATGACCTTCTTTAATGGCGACTAAGCTTACCATGACACAAAATTATACTTACATGACGTCACAGTAACTGTTTTACATAGTTTCTACTATTCCCTCATTACTCACACGTTTTCTATATAAGTGGGTGTACATTATCCCGTCATAGTCTCGTTCTTTTTTATTCCGTTCTATACTCGTCCGCCAATACTTTCAACCCTAGGTAAATACTGATGACCGCTAAAGGCGTGTGTTCTAATTTTTTCATCGTTGTTATTGCCTAGTTACAAACCTATTTACGATGAACGAAATATAATTGCATATTGATTGAAAAAAAAGAACTGCTTGAAAAATAAAACATGAGGTGTTCCATTCTTCTAATTAGTAAACCGTCTATGAATAATTCACCAGAATTCTATGAAATATTACCAGTTTATATTCATATGTAAATATTTTCAACTAATACTAACACATCTGATAGAATGGCGTCGCTTAAAGTAAGTGTTTATTTTCACTTCATGCTAGCAACCTCATATTCTTAGTTAACAAACACTATTTAAGGAATGTCAGAATATCAGATTGCTTTTATTTAAGCAGTTTCGTCATCCTTTGCAGAATATAATTCATCACTTTCCAGATTGAATAAAAAACAACAATGAAAAGCTACAATTACGTCTTCGTCTGACGCTTTGAATTCTCTTAAGTTACATTCTTTCGCTTTTATCGCATGACACCGGTACATTAACTGCTTTTTCCTTTCTATTGATGACCGGCCTTAACTAATTAAAACTAAACTACGTTTATAACATATTAAAAAACTAAATGTTAACATTAAAAAGATATTGATAAAACCCGCAACCACTTTCTTCAACTCTTTCTCTTCATTTTGATTTAAAATGTTAAAGACCCAAACATCTTTTATACTATATATTAAACATAATTACAGTAAATATACATTCGCAGTTTTCTTTAATCACAGTCCAAACTACTGTGCAGCTTTTGTCGCATTTTTTTTATTATTAAAAACTACTATTCCACTAATATAATATAAGTTGCGTTGCTTTTAATGTCTTTAATTATCTCTGGTATAATATGTCCAGCATTACGACTGTTTTTCAAGGAAACACACAATCGTCACCATTTAACTTTATTTGTTTACATGTCAAATACTTTACTAATTAAAAGATATGTTATGAACGTTGTAACATTAAACACAATCGTAGTATCCTTTAATAACAATTCAAATTATACTGCAACTTCCATGTCATTTTCTTAATAAAATTGTAATTCCTCTCAGTTGCTTTGTTTTTAGCGTCCGAAATTCTATTCGGAAATAAATGCTTACACTCTTAGAAAACGTCTGTTATTCTGTCTGCTCAGCACCTTTTTCTAGAAAAGCGCATTTATCTACAGGGCAGCCAACGAAACAAAATATATTTATTAAGTTTTAACACCGAATTTTCTAATTAAAATCAAATATTTTTTGAATGACATTAAATATCAACTCCAATCGCTATTTGACTTGCTCCTTGAATACTAATTATATAATTATTCTAAACAAAAAAGATTCATTTTTACATTTTAATTTGTTGTAGTGTGCACTAATTTAAATCGGTTTCAAAACGGCTTGAACCGCTGTATGTGAGCTGGGACATTCAATATCGCTAACATATATGTAACCTATCCCACCTGTTTGCAATATTTGTATTATCACATGCATCGGATTTAGAGGTGGTTTATAATTTAAACCGCGAAAACTATTCGACTGTAAAACACTAGCAACACATATACATATTGAGATGGAAATACTTTTTTTTAATT
>OY744539.1:53999198-54014198 GCA_963556195.1 Sepiola atlantica | reverse complement strand
GAGATGGAGCGACGGCCAGAGTGAGTTAAATTTAAAATGAGAATAAAATTATGACTACAACCGTCATTTTTATTTTATTTTAATTCTAATAAGTAATTATCATGTGGATAAAAATGTTTGATAATTTTAATTTAGGGTATTAATTGCTACTTTTGCATTTTATTTTAATGTTTTGTTTATTATTTGTAGTGAATTTTGTTGTGATTATATTTTTTAAATTGTGATTATATTATACCGAGATCAATACTAGTGGAATCATTTTATAAGAGAAGTTTTCTGGTGTTACCAGTTTTATCATTAACACAACCTATTATGACAATGGTAACGCCTGCCAATCATACCTACGATAGTCGCAGTGATAACAGCCTTATATAAAAGCCTTAATAAAAATAAAAATAAAGATAAATATAAATAAAATTAGAATAAAAATAGAAATAGAAATAACAAGTTTGTAAGAATATTAATGATAATAACAATAATAATAATAATAATAATAATAATAATAATAATAGTATAAAAAAAAAAAAATAATAATAATAATAATAGTAATACTGATAAATATCACCATCATTACCATCTTGCTACTTGTGAAGTCATTGGGCGAAATAAGTCGACAAGTGATGGTAGGCTTTTTTAATTCTACTACCAATGACAAGGACTAAGTACCAGTTAATAATTAAGTGTTCAAGGTAGTGATCGAGGGGTTAAGTAATTGAGATTAGATTAGTCTAAGTAATATCAGTGTTAATAGCTGTCCCAGTTATGGGTTTATGTTAGAATTGGTAGTATGGCTGAGAGGCTATTGAGGCTGTGCATTATAGGTAGTACGGAGAGATTTGATATTATTGGTAGTTTAGAGGGGTGGTTATATATTTATAGATTCATCATGACTTGTTGGGGTGGGGTTGGGTTGTAAATTTGTGTGGGTGGGTAGGGGGTTATAGTGTGTTTTGGGGTAGTGTATAGTGGGGGTTTAATGTTGTCATTCATTTTTGTAAAAAAAACAAAAAAAACTGTTAATTTTATTTTAAAGTTGCGTAGGGTTGGTGTGGGGTTAAGGTGGGTTATGTGGGTTGCTAAGGAGGTAGAGTCTACTATGTTTACAGTTGATAGATGTCTCTTGTTTTCTATTTAAGAGTTTGTTTTTGTCCTTAAAGCGGATAATTTCCAGTTTTTCATTTAAGCATAATCTACATGGAGAGTTTATTGATTTGCAGGTGCTGGATTTTTTCAAGATTTTCCACTTTATTATGGGGGTTGCTTTTTTGGTTTTTATTTTTGGTAGTGTAGTGAAAGTCCAGTTTGGCCGGGATGGTCTGGGTTGTTGAAGGAGAGTTTATGGTTGTAGAATCTTTCCTTGAAGTTGTTGCCTGCCAGACCAATATAATAGTTAGTCTGGGATGGGTTTTCAGTTGAGGAGATAGATGCCTCATAGACCACTTGGGTTGATAGGCACTTTTGATTTAGGGGGCAGTTTGATTTGTTATTACAGTTGCATGTTCTTTTAGAATTTGAGGTTACTGGGGTGTTTAGTATTTTCATGTTGTGCTTTTTTATGATTTTTTCTAAGTTGTCACCACAACAGTAGCTGAGTTTTAGTGTATTCTTATTAAAAATTTTATGGAGTATGCTGTTATTGGGGAAATGAGTGTTTATTAAGTTCAGGAATTTATTCCCTATTTTGGTTTTAGTTGAGTTGTTAAATGGAGGTGTATACCAGATAATTTTCCTATTTCTATTTTTGTTCCTATTAGGGTTATTTTGTGTAGTTGGAATATACTCTATTTTGGTATTTTTGTATCCACTCTCCTTTAGTGCTTTATTATAAAAGTTCTTATGTTTATTGAAGATATCTATATTGGAGGAGTTGTTGCTAATCCTTCTACTAATTGATTCCGGGATGTGTTTACTTACATATCTAGGGTGGTTAGATAGTGGGTTGACATAAAGGGGGTAGGAATTATCTTTAGCATAGGGCTCATAAGTATCTCTATTGAGGTTGAAGGTAATATCGAGGAAATTGACCTGTTTAACATTTGATTTATTTCAGCCTTTAGGCCTATTCGTTTCATTTCTTTGGATATTATTTGTTTGGTGTGTTCACATTTTTGTCCGTTTGTGTTTTTAACGTACATTAGGCCATCATCTCTGTAGAGGCCGATTGAATCGACTTCGAGATCTTTTGTTAGGTTGTATAGTAAGTGCAGGCCAACCAAGTCAAATATATATATATATATATATATATATATATATATATATTAATTTATCACGTTAGAATATGCTATTAAAATGTACATAAAATACATATTTTCCAAAGTTGTCAATCCTAAGTAGAGCATTTATAAGAGTGCATACACCATATTACAGTCTTACGTCAATCAACGAACGCTTCGATGCAACTACATCGTTTCAAAGACTGGCGAAATTTAAAATACAAATAGACAGTGAAAATTTTAATATTACATTAGAACACCACCAACAGGAAGCCATGTGCTAAGAAAGAAACACCAGAAGAAATAGAAAATTTAAAACTGTGAAAATCTGTGTTGGTATATTATAAGCCACATTTAGCTGACTCTACAATTTAACACGAATGATCCCCTAGTCCACTCCCATATCTACAATCAGGCGACCTACAATGTGACGCCTTCTAAACCGAGCAAGCATGTAGAGGGAGGTAGAAGATAACAAATTAACAGTTAAATGAAATTATATATATATATATATATATATATATATATATATATATAAATATATATATATATAAATATATCATACAATATTTATAAATATCTTGAATTCATGAAAGTAGTTGATCAATTGTATCTAGGTGCTCGCCAGTAATGTACCAGTAATTTGCGATTTAACATTGAAATATTCTGAATAATTCAATGTTCTACTTTAAACAACTGTTGAATTTATTATTGTTATTAATTAATATAACTATATGCCTTATTATTATTACATCCACTATTACGATAGTTAAAATTATTATTATTATTATTATTATTATTATTATTATTATGTTTATTATTATTATTATAATTATAATTTTTATTATCATAATTATTATTATTATCATTATTATTATTATTATTATTTTAATTATTATCATTAATGTGATTATTATTATCATTCTTCATATTATTATTATGATTATGATTATTATTATAATTATGATTATTATTATGATGATTATGATTATTATTATGTACTCACAAGAAGTTTTCACAACGCTCATCGACAACAAGTTGTACTCCCTGGAGTCGTAGTGATAAATAGTCTCCTCAGATTTCCAGTAATCTCCACCTCTTTTCGATAGCCACCGAAATAAACTTACACAATCACAACATTGGTCTTCTCTAGGAGTTGGTTGGAAATAAGCTCCCCTAAGGTCCCAGCAGTTTCTGCCCTTTCAGTGGAGGTCTGGTTTGTGATGCCCCTTCTCTGTCTTCTCATCCTCCTTGACAAATGTTTTGTGTGGTGTCAGCCTAGGCTGGACTATTTTTTTTTCTTAATTTGGGGGGGGGTGTGAGCTTATGTGTGTCTTGCTATTTCTGTTCATTGGCTTATTTTTGTGTCGTGTCAGTTGAGGCCGGTATAATTTATTGGTGGGAGGTTATAAAGTGATGTTTCTTGCATTTTCTGTTTCTTTGCTTGTGATGTGTTCTTTCTGTGAGTTTGTTTTCTTCCTGTAGTAGATTATGTGTGACCTTTCGTAGCTTATGCGGGTTGGTTTCGGCATTCAATGATTTTTCTGAAGATTTTTGCTGTTTTGATCATTTCCGTTCTTTGTATATTTCCAATGATCCATTTTGATTTTAATTTCTCCCAGTCTTTTTTTACAGTTTGTTGGGATTGTTCCCAGTGCTCCTAAGATTATTGGTAATATTCTAATTGTGTTCATGCTCCATAGTCCTTTTAGTTCTCTGGCTAGTTCCGTGTATTTGCTTCGTTTTTCCGTTTTTTTTATCTTAACTCTGTGGGCTGCTGGAACGGCGAAGTGTACGATTTTGCACGATTTTTCTTTCTTGTTGATTATTATAACAAACGGTCTCCTTGCTTGTATGAGTTTGTCAGTTTGTATATCCATACCCCAGATGATGCTGTGTTTTTTTTGTTTTTCAGTACTGTTTTTGCTTTATGCGTGTACCATTTGTCTGCGTATTCGAAATGCAATTGTTTCACAGTTTCCGTCTGTTCTTGTATTTTTTTTTTGGGGGGGGGGCTAGTTTGCTACATTCACTTATTATATAATTTACTGTTTTGTCTCTTTGTCAACACAGTCTGCATTTAGTGTTTTCCTGGATTTTATCTATTTTAGCTTTAATGTAGTTCGTCCTAATTTCATTTGTCTGTGCAGCCATCAGTAAAGATACGGTTTCTCTGTTCATGTGTCCTTTTCTCTGCCACGCTAAACTATTTTCGTGGGTTTCTTCTCTTGTCAGTCATCAGAAGCGTCCATGTAGTTGTTATTCTTCCCACTTTTCCTTTCTTGTCGTTTTGTGTATGGTTTCAGTGCTTCCCGAATTGTTCGTCGGAACAGTGTCTCTTGCTTCAGTGATAATGATTTCAATGTGTGGAGTTATGTATTTCTCCAGCTCTTTCTTTTTTAGTCTGCCACACAATCTTCTATACTTGTCAGTCCTCTTTCACCTTCGTTTCTTTTTATGTAGAGTCTGTCCGTATCGTCTTTTGGGTGTAGTGCGTTGTGCATGGTCTTTAATGTTCTAGTCCCATGGGAAATGTTTCTGAGTTCCTCTTTGGTCCAGCCTATGAATGGTTCAGAGTATCTTACTAGTGCTACTTTCCTAGTGGTTATTTCTGTTACTAGATTCCTGCTATATAATTTCGTTTCTAGGAGTTTTCTTGTTCTTCGTAAACATTTTGTTCCAATCTTCTCTTTCATTTCTGTTGATTTGCTGGTGTCTGCTTCCAGGACTCTTATATATCTGTAGCTATCCTGTTCGCTTAGTGATCTCATTACCTCTTGGTTTGAGAGGGTCTATGCCTTCTGTGATCTCCAGTTTTCCTTTTTTTATTTCTAGAAGTGCACCTTTTTTCCATCCCGAATTTCATGTTGATGTCTTGGCTGAAGATTCTGGTCGTATTTATCAGCTTTTTCAGTTCCCTTTTGCTTTTTGCAAATAGTTGCAGGTCGTCAATGTACATCAGGTTGTTTACTCTTAGGTCTGTGTCTGTAAACTTGTATCAGGCATCACATTTCCTGAGTATGTAGTTGAGTGGCATCATAGTTATTATAAACAGTAGTGGTGATAGGGAGTTTTCTTGGAAGATTCCTCTCTGTATGTTTATCTCAGCAAGGTGTTTTCACCGGCTGTCTGTTCCGGTCTCCATGTTTCAATCGCTTTCATAATAAGAGTAATTATAATTTCGGGTATTTTGTATATTTTTAAACATTTAATGATCCATGCTTGGGGGATTCTGTCGTAAGCGTTTAGATGTCAATCCATGCCATAGATATGTTCTTATTTTCTGTGTGTTTACCTCATTCCGGATCTTTTGATCGATATATATGATGTAATGCGTCCCTCTTTTCCTTTATAGGCATCCTTTTTGTTGTTCAGGGAGTAGTCCACGTTTGTTTAGAGACTGGTAAATGTGTTCTCTCAGTTGTGCCGTTAGTATTTTCTACATTATTGATAAATATATTATTGGTCTGTAGTTTCTTGGGGTCGTTACTTTTTGACATCTTTTGTATAAACGTTGTCCTTCCTTTGGTCATACACACTGGTGTGTCTCTTTTGTGGATACACAATATCAGTTTCTGTTGCAGTCTTTAATGTAAGGTCGTGAAGTTTGTACACCAATATGCATGCATTCCATTATGACCTGGTGCTTTCCAATTTGCCATTTGTATTAGGGTGTCCTTAATGGTTTCTTTAGCAATCTCCGTTTTTGTTCATTCTTCTATTTCCTGTAGTTCATTTTCCATGTTGTTCAACCACTTGACATTTTTGTTGTGTTTTTTTAGGCTTTTCACATATCTTGCTCCAGAAGTATGTTGCCTCTTTCGGGTAAGGTTGTTCTGATGTTATTCGTTCCCTGTTTCCGTTTTTGTAAAACTAGCTTTCATTGTTTTCAAAATTCCTGTTCTGTGTTTCCTGTTCTGATGTATATCTATATCGTATAGGTCTTCCCTCTATTACTGTTATCTTTTGTTTTAATCATTCATGTTGCTTATTCAGTCTTTCCTTGTAAACCGAAGTTCTGCTCTCCCATCCTTTTCTATTCTCTTTCATCCTGTTAACGGTGTTAGCTTCTTTCCGGAGTTTGGTTATCTGGGTGTCAAGTCTGATTTCCAATCCAGGTGGGTTCGATCCATTCTTTGGGACAAACGTTTTTCTTTTTTTAGTTTTATACTTACTGATTTTCCCACGCATATATAAAGTTGTTTAGGTCTGTGATAGTGTATGTTGGGGTGTACGCGAGTACCTTGTTAACTGTCTATGTTTCAACTTTTAACTTTTTCGAATCTTCGTTTCTTAGAGATGGGAGATTTGTTTTGTTCTCAGATATGTATCTTTGATGTGTTACACTTCTCCTGCTTCTTCCGCTGTGAGTTCTACATCGGTGAGTTCTATGATTTCGTAGTCCTCGACCTCTTCTGTTACTGGGTTTATGTTTTGTCTGTCTTCTTGCTGTGGAGGGAGGGGGGTCGTCAGGCGGTGCTTCTTGCTCTATTCCGCTCTTTTGTTTGATTTCCGTCAGCTTTATCTCCGAGAACTATCCTTTCTTGAGGATCTTGTTTGTTTGGTCTGATATCCTTTGTTCCGTTGTATAGTAGTCAGTAGCAGTGTTCTATAGATGTTCCATCGCTTCCGCTAACCTCTTTCTGTAAGGTGGTGATAATTGTAGTAGCATTCCATGAATAGTCTGTTCTCTTTTTTGGTCCATTTCTTTCTATATTTTTTCGTTTTTTTTAAATTCCTGCTTTTTGTGTTTGGTCTGTGTCCTTGTCATATTGGGAATTGGAGGGGTTACTTACCTGTCTTTTGTCCGTAGTTTTGTTCCTGAAATAAAAGGAGCCAAGATTTGCAGGATGCGGACCGGGTCCCCCATGTTGGCTATCGAGGGAGCACCTGTTCATTATTACACTCATCTCTTTCTTCTGAGCCCCACGGGTTTCAGTGTTATTACTGTGCATTAAACATATGTTGATGTGTATTGTTACACCGAGCCCCCGTTTAGTTTACCTTTGATCCTCACACAGGTATAGTGTGTATGTTCTTTGAATAAGGTGAAATGTGCACTATAACACATAAGTAATAACGTTACAAAATAAAAAAAATAAATATATATATATATATATATATATATATATATATATGTTACTAAACTACATAGTATACATTGTATAGGCTAATCTTTGACAGCCGGGGGGAGACAATAGATTAGCCTTTCGTTTTCATCTAATACATTTACGCCAGATTATAAAACACATACACGTCTTGATATTTTGGACAATAATTTTCATTATAACCATTACTGCTATTATTGTTTCTATTATATTTATTATTAGTACTACTACAACCATTATTATTATTATTATTATTATTATTATTATTATTATTATTATTATTATTATTATTATTATTATTATTATTATTATTATTATTATTATTATTATTATTATTATTATTATTTACTCACTAGGAGTTATCACACTGGTCATCGTCAGTGTCCGCCCAATGCCGACAACCTGTTGTATTCCCTAAAGTCTGAGTGACAACAAGTCTCCTCAGACTTCCAGTATGCTCCACCTCTTTTCGTTCATCATCGCTGATGACCTTGCGGTATCGCAACAGCCACCTACCACCGATTTCCCACTGAAAAGGGCCATGTGTCCCCTCTGGGGCCCGAGTGGCAACAATCCTCCCCAAGGTCCCAGAGCTGTCCGCGCTCTTCCAGTGGAGGTCTAGTTTGCGCTTTCCCTCCTCGACCCTCTGTCCATAATTTTCGTGGTGTCAGCCTATGCTTGCGCCTCTATCGTGCTGTTGTATTTTCCCCGGTTCTGTTGTCTTATGCTTCCATGTGTTTGTTCTCTATTCGTTGCTTATGTGGGTTGGTTTCCGCATTCGATAACATTTCTCAGGATTGTAGCTGTTTAGATCATTACTGTCCTTTGCATTGTCTCAGTTATCCCTTTGATTCCTATTTCTCCTAGTCTTTTCTCCATGTTTTTGGGGACTGTACCTAGTGCTCCTACGATTATTGGTGTTATACTGACTTTCTTCATGTTCCATATTCCTTTCAGTTCTCTGGCAAGTTCAGTATATTTGCTTCTTTTTTCCGTCTCTTTCATCTTCACTCTGTGGTCCGCTGGAACAGCAAAGTCTACGATTTTGCAGGTTTTTTCTTTTTTGTTATTTTTATCATATCCGGTCTCCTTGCTGTTATGGGTTTGTCTGTTTGTACATTCATATCCCATATGATTTTGTGTTTTTTGTTTTCTAGTACAGTTTCTGGTTTGTGTTTGTACTGTTTTTTTGCATACTCGAAATTCAGTTGTTTGCACATTTCCCGGTGTACTTCTTTCCCCACGCTGTCATGTCTGTTCTTGTATTCCTTTTGGGCTAGCTTGCTGCATTCACTTATTATATGATTTGTCGTTTCGTCTCTTTGTCCACACAATCGGCATTTGCTGTTTCACTTGGTTTTATCTATCTTTGCTTTAATAAAGTTTGTCCTAATCGCATTGTTCTGTGCGGCCGTCAGCAGAGATTCCGTTTCTTTGTTCAAGTGTCCTTTTCTAAGCCATGCCCAGCTGTTTTAATTGACTTCATCGCTTGTGAGTCTTATAAAGCGTCCATGTAGTTGTTTTTCTTCCCACTTTTCCTTTCTTGTCTTTTTGTTTCTGGGTTCAGTGCTTCCGGAGTTGTTTGTTGGGCTGGTGTCTCTTGCTGTGGTGATCAGTCTTTCCGTGTTCTGGGTTACATATTTCTCCAGCTCTTTTTTGGTGTCTTCCACACAGTCTTCTATACTTACCAGTCCTCTACCTCCTTCATGTATTTTGATGTAGAATCTGTCCTATCGTCTTTTGGGTGCAATGCATTGTGCATGGTCATTAGTTTTCTAGTGCCTGAGTTCTTCTTTGGTCCAGTCTATGAATTGTCCAGAGTATCTTATTAGTGATACAGCTTATGTGTCTATCCCTTTTACTAGGTTTCTGCTATATAGTTTAGTTTCTAAGTGTTTCATTGTTCTTCGTAGATATTCTTTTCCCATCTTCTCTTTCATTTCTGTATATTTGATTGTGTCTGCTTCCAGAAATCCCAGGTATTTATCTATCTTGTTCTCCTAGCGCCCTCATCTCCTCTTGGTTGGGGAGTTCTATGCCTTCTGTCGTCTCCGGTTTTCCTATTTTAATCTCTAGCAGTGCACATTTTTCTATTCAAAACTCCATTTGGATATCCTGGCTGAATATTCTGGTTGTATTTATCAGCTTTTCCAGTTCTTTTTTTGTTTTTTGCAAAGTGTTTAAGGTCATCCATGTACATCAGGTGGTTTATTCTTTGTTCTGTATCCGTAAACTTGTATCCGGCATAACACTTTCTTAGTACGTAGTTGAGTAGCATCATGGCTATTATAAACAATAGTGGTAATAGAGAGTCTCCTTGAAAAATGACTCTGTAATTTTATCTCAGACAGGTGTTTTCCTCCGGCTGTCAGTTTTAGTCTCCATGTTTGCATTGCTTTCTGGATGAGATTAATAATCCTGTCTGGTGTCTTGTATATTTTTAAGCATTCAATTTTCAACGTTTGGGGGATTCTGTCGTAGGCTTTCTTGTTGTCAATCCATGCCATGGTTATGTTCCTTTGTCTGCTCTTCACCTCCTTCAGGGTCTTTTGATCAATGTATAGTAGATCGTGTGCCACTCTTTGCCCTTTCCGGCATCCTTTTTGCTCCTCGGGGAGCAGTCCACGTGTGTCCAGGGATTGGTAGATTTGTTCTCTCAGTTGTGCTGTGAGAATTTTTCACATTATTGGTAGACATGTTATCGGTCTGTAGTTGCTGGGGGTTGTTCCCCTTTTGGGGTCTTTTTGTATTAATGTTGTATTTCCTTCCGTCATCCATTCTAGTACGTCTGTTTTGCGGATACATCCACTCAGTTTCAGCGCTAGTCTTTCGTGCAGGGTCGTGAATTTTTAAAACCAGTATGCATGTATTCCATCGTGGCCTTGTGCTCTCCAGTTTTTAATTTTTCAAGGGGTTTTCTTGATCGTTTCTTTCTTAATTTCTGTTTCGGTTCCTTGTTCTATTTCCTGCAGTTCATATTTTATGTTTTTCAACCATTGGGCATTCTTCTTGTGCTATTTTGGGTCTTCCCATATCTTGCTCCAGAATTGTTTTGTTTCTGTTGTGCTCGGTTGCTCTGTAGTTTTTTTTTTTCCATTTACATTTTTGTAAAACTGGCTTTCATTGTTTTCAAAGGTCCTGTTCTGTTTGCTCTGTTCTGATTTGTACCTGTATCGTCTCATGCTTCCTTCTATTGCTGCTATCTTTTGTTTTATTTCTTCATGTTTCTCATTTAGTTTTTCCTTGCGTTTCTGATTTTTTCTTCTTAATCGTTTCATGCCCTCCTTTCTTCTGTTCACGGGTTTAGCTTCTTTCCGAAGTTTGGTGATCTGGGTTTCCAGTCTGATTTCCCATCCAAGTGTTGTCGGTCCTCTCTTGTGTCCATTCTCTCCGTTTCTTAGTTTCATACTTACCGATTTTGCCCCTGCATATCTCAGATTGTTTAGGTCTGTAATAGTTTCTGTTGGAATGTGGGTGAGGAGTCTGTTTACTTTTTCTGTTTCTGCTTTTAACTTCTTTGCTACTTCATTCCTGAGAGATGGGAGTTTTGTTTTGTTTTCTAACATGTATCGTTTAATCTTCTCCACTTCACTTGCTTCTTTTTCGTTGAGTTCTATCTCAGCAGGTTCTGTGGTTCCGCAGTCTTCTATCTCATCTGGTTCTGTGATTCCGTAGTCTTCAATCTATTCAGTTTCACTGTGTATGTTTTGCCCGTCCTCTTCCTGTGGGTTCTCCTTCGGTGGTGTATCTTGCTCCGTTTCGCCATTAACCTTCTGTCTGATTTCCGTCAGTTTCATCTCCGAGAATCATCCTCGCTTGAGGATCTGTCTTGCTTGATCTGCTATCCTTTGTTCCGTTGTATGGTAGTCACTAGCAATGTCCCAGAGATGTTTCATTCGTTTATTGATTCTGTTATTATGATTTCTGTTTTTATTATTTATGTTGTTATTATTATTATTGTTGTTGTTGTTGTTTCAGCAATAAGAACAACAACTTTTTGTCTTGATTAATACCTGTAATATGTTAACGTATTTTTATTACAGTTTTCCTCTTGTTAAAAGAAAATAATAAGGGTGTACACATAATTCAAATTGTATCATTATATTTTAATCTTTTAATTACCAATTGATCTTTTAATTCTATTAGTGTACTTATAGTTTACCTCTTATAATAAAGTGTACCTATTAAATTATGGGAGAGTTTCTATATTGTTAACGAACGTTTTAAGCCGTTTTAAGTTTCTACAGTTGTAACTATCTCGTCTCGTTGAAGTAATAACTATCTCTTATCAGGGAACATAATGCGAAGACAGACAAAAAAGTCGGAGTGATATGTGGGTGTGGAGAACTTTTTTTTAATGCTCTATTTCATTGCAGTAGCTAGATTTTATATTTTAGCGATTTAATGTACTTATCTAGTGATGTGCCTATTTTCTTATCATCTAATTGGTTAAATGGAAATGTGTAGTTCGTGTATGTGGCCTTAAAGTCCGTACTTGTACCTCTATGTATTTTCTCAGATGAGGATTGTTTTCTGAGAATACAGTGGTTAAATAAATTATATCTTTAATTACACACTTTTCTTGAAACAGTTAATTACTCTTATTGATGCAACTACATTAATTTGTGTTATTATTATTTTGTAAGTTTTTCTCACTTTTTAATATGTGTATATTATGAGCATTAATTATTTTGTGGAGGTTGTGTGTACACTTATAGCTATGTGCGATCGTGTTTCTATTGAGCATGTTATGCAGTGGGGTATTTATCAGGAGGTGTCGATTTAATAGCTTAAGGAACAAATGTCGAATTTTAGATTTACCTAGTAAATTAAGTAGGGGGTATATCACATTATGTTCACATCTCTATTTCTCCTTCTTGTACGCTTAGTCTCTCTATCTCGGTAGTCAGTGTTGTCATTGGTATAGCTGCTATTTCGTAATGTGGTGTTATATGTGTTGCTTTTACTATTAAATATTTTCTTATATGAAGTTTTAATTATCCTGTTTCTTATATATATTGAGCTATTTTTAATTACGCTGTTATTATGGATTTTGAGTCCCGTGGAGCCCTAACGGCTATTTTTGGCCTGCATTTTCTGAATTTTGCAACATTTTCAAAATGTTTGATTGTTTTGTGTTATTTATGTTTAAATGAACACAAAATATACTACTGGCATGAATCTGAAATTTTCACCCATTACGTCCCACCTCTATTATTACTGGTATTTTCGTTTTTTGGGATTCGTGTAATCTTATGAGGTTTGCTTTGACGACTATTTGTGAAATCACTGTGGAAAAATCTGTGACTAAATTATAGCAGAGAGGGTAATTTAGGTATTCATTTTTCTGTCCCCAAAAATTAGAAAGTATGTGTTTGTACATGTTATGTCTCCTTTTTTTGTGGATTATTAAAATACAGTCACGTATTGTTCAAAATATATGTGTAATGTTTTTTTAATCTTTTTAAGTTTTGTTTATATATTAAAATTTATAAAAAAGCGTACTTTACGATAGTGTCACCTATTTATAACTGGTATCCTCCGGTATTGATAACTTACTTCTTTAATAATAATGTGTTCTTTACAATTATTTTTGAACCTCAATTACTTAGTACGATTTGCCAAAAACAAAAACAAATGTTAAGTAGTATCTAGATTATTAGATTTTCTTGCGCCTTTCCCTTAACTAGTAATTAAGGTGTCTTCCTATATATTGAATAGTTATCATTTCCTTTGTTTCTTTGTAAATGTGTACTGCATTGAATCTGTTGAGTATACTGGCGACTGATATATGATCATGGATAAACAAATCGAGAGTTCTGGGAAAAATGCCTCGCTGTCTATGTCGCTGCAAGGTGTTGTTGTCTGGCTATCGTTTTCTGTCTATCTTTTCATATCTTAATATGATCATTAAAGTGATTACAATATTTGATCTTTTTATTTTAATAATAGGCATTGTATCATCGACTACAAACTATGCACACAATCTACTGAAAGATTTCACAGATAAGTAAACATTTTATCGTAGATAATTAGTAAATATATATATATATATATATATATATATATATATATATATATATTTGTGCGTATGGTTGTGTGTGGGTATGTTGTCGAACGTGATCATGAAAAAATAGTATTCTAGACTATAGTATGAAGTACTGGACGGGCAGTACGTCTTTGAGTGGGATTTGACTGACACACACTTTCTAATAAGGTAAGTAGTTGTTATGTTTTTTTTGTTACTGAATAATAATCCCCTACAACCTTCGAAAATGCCTATCTCATTTCAAACATAAGTGAACAGTGGTGTTTACGAAAACATATATATGTTAATTTTCAGTAAGTGTGATAAAGTCAACACAAAGACACACCCGGATAAGTTCTCACCAATATGCGACCAATGAAAATGTTGTGTGACTCGTCTCATGCTTATAGAAAAACTTATTCGCTGCAATAGTAGCGGACCATGCTACCCAGACTTTTTGTTCTAGTACTTCTGTAGATTCGCAGCTAGTTTAAATTATTGATATGGTGCCCGTAAATATGTATATATTTCCGTCACACATTCCGCCGACATCAATAAATAGTTGTATCAGCACCGACCTTATGTATTTTCACGACCCGAGATAACGAAGCATCGAGCACGGTACGCATTTTCAGGAGCGGCATAATCATATAAATCTTGTCTTTGTTTCATATATATATATATATATATATATATATATATATATATATATATATGATTATTTTTATTTACACAGTCATGTAAAAAATCTGCGACACTTGAATGTCGATGTTATCGATAAGCAGCTATTATAAACTAGTAAGAATCTGATCTTAACCTTAGACCAATTCCAAATATGATCTAAGGTTAAGATTAGATTCTAACTCTTCTTGATGCAATCTCAGTTTAGAATAGCTGTTGATCGATAACATCGTCATGCTAATGTCGCAGATTTTGTATATGTCTGTGTAAATAAACACGGTTGAAATTCTTTGGGTTACTACACTGTGGGTGTTTTACCTGGATTATATATATAAATATTCTCACCCTTTGAGAACGGGTTTGTTCATTGCTAACCGACTGAGGCGCCCCTACCGGGGAATGTCGACGGGGCTGCCCAGCCACTTGTTAAATGGCCGGAGTGCGCAAATTGTCTAGCGCTGTTTTTTTTTCAAATTTCCCGATCTTGTGTCACATCTTACCTTGTGGGAGGAAGATAATATATATATATATATATATATATATATATATGGGAAAATGAAAAAAGAAAACCAAAAAATGGATGTTTTTTATGTGTACATCAACGTTTCGTCTTTATTTATAAGACTTCATCAGGATCATAAAATAGAGAAAAAATGTCATGCAAGGACAGATACATGTAGGGTAGACATATTGGGAAAAATAGAATGAAATAGTGGCCAACTACTGGGTGGACGTCCGTATTTGTTGGAGAAATAGAAATGAATGTAGAAAAGAATGAGTGGGGAAAAATGGAAGGATGGGGTGAGCCAGGACTACTGTAGCTGGTGGTAAGAGAAAGAGGTGGGGGATGAGCAGGGGTAAAGTGGATGGCAGAGAGGGGGGTGAAAAAGAGGGGGGAGGGGGATGTTTGATCAGATGGCTGCGGTTCAAGATTGAAGGGGAAAAAGTAAGTTGGAATGTTTGTGTATGG
>OY744539.1:53936698-53994198 GCA_963556195.1 Sepiola atlantica | reverse complement strand
ATTATAATCACGAAACGTATTATATCATAGATACAGGTTTAGCATTTCTGGTACCATTGCACTGATTAGTATTCAATTCGTTTTCGTTCAACTGTACATCTGTAGTGCGAATTTCATAGCTGAATTCTATATATGTATTCCATAAATAGACGACTTGTCTATGACAATAATGTTTTCTGCAGTTTTAAGTATTTACGTAAAATCTCAAAATATTCAGACACAAATGTTGATATTTTCTTAAATTAAAGTATTACATGCATACATATTTTCATGAGATATCCAAAGGCACATATTGTATCGTGGAGTACACTACGCATTGCCTTAAACTATTGATTAATACGATATTATGTTTGTAGACTGAAGATACGAACTAATAAAAGTATTCGAATGAAACAAGTGAAATCTTCGAACTCTACATTTGACAAATGTGTCAGATTTTCAAACATACTTAAATCACCGTGAATATATATGTATATATATATATATATATATATATATATATATATATATATATATATATATATAAGAATATCTATTCAAAGACGGGTATAGGCAATAAATATAGCATTAGTTAAACATGTTCATTTTTGTTCACCCCGCTAAATTTAAAATTTACAAACACAGTATTAATAGTGTGCTAAAGTGTTATACCTTCTATCAATGCTATATATTCTATAATGCATAAGAAACAGTTGCAATGGTTTAACATTGCACCACACACGTCTATAGTATTGACATATACGCGTGCGTACATACTTGTTTTAAAATTCACTACTAATATTTAAGAGGTAGTACAGGTTTTAGAAGACGTACCCCCTAAATGGATAATGTACAAAAGACACATATCGTGCACATATTATTCATCATATTTCTGAGAATATATATATTTGAAATTCATTATGATCTATGCATCACTTTATCCTGTACATTTTAACATGATTTTTTATTGACGGTTATAAAGAGCGCTGACGAAGACATAACTTCGACTGTCCAGATCAATCATACCGAATAACATGTTTCAAAATTATCTTTAAAACAATCGTATGCAATATAATTTCTCTGGTTCGAATTCTTGCTACAATTTAAAAGAATGTTTGATCTAAACGCAATATATAATATATATATATATATATATATATATATATATATATATATATATATATATATATAGTAAGTTCTGAAAATATTCATGGTAATTACCAGAATCGTCAGGCTAAAATTGAAGCATAACAATTCCTACCGTGGATGAAACGCGGAAGCCTCTGTATAGCTTAATTATCATAAATATTTCTCATAACTTACTACCTAGTTCTACTAACGTATCGAGCACTGTTGAAGTATATACTGAAAACGTATACACATGAAAAAGTATAGCTCTTTCAAACATTTCATGTGGATAACAAAAATTATATATATATATATATATATAATTATATATATATATTTATATATAATTATATATATATATATATATATATATATATATATATATATATATATATATATATATATATAGCAATAGATAAAGAGGAAGAATAAAATAAGGTGCGAATCAAATTTTATTACAATTCAAGGTTCAGGCAAAGTTCTTTAAAGTCTTTAACTCATGAGTTTTCAAAGAAAATATTTTCCCCAGATGACCATTATCGTAATGACATTACTGCAGATCATGAAAATTTAACTTTGAACATATATAAACAAATATATATTGAAACATACATAAAAGTGTGTAAAACATCAAATATATCGGTCCAAAACATACTTTTTAGTTAAACTATACAGTTCATTCGAGTCAACAGATCCAAAAATAGCTCCATGCAAGATATCAAAGCGGTTGATTAAAAATAATCCAAGTGCTGAATGGTTGTCCAAAAACAAATAAGTCATCCAGGCGGGAAGTTCGTTTGCTATCGATGCAGTTGATAACAGTGAACATTGTATTTAAGGTGTATTAAATTAATAAAACGATAAAAAACGATAGAGAAAACAAATCATATGAACAGTTTAAAATCTAAGATCCAAAAATATTCCACCCAGTAAAAAATGGTCCACCCGGAAAAAATCGAACTCTTATAACCCAGGATCTAGATCCTGCGGTCTATGCAATTCAGAAGCCGTGATGATTGCCACAGCACCTAAACGTTCAAATGTAATCAACTCTAGAAATGAATTAGTTTCCAAATGTCGCCATAGGAGGAAATTCAAGTATGCACAATTTATCTTACCACCAAACCCACCATAGCTTCTTGAGTGAGTGTCGGGACCGGCTTCGGAGTATCCAGTCTTAGAATGTATGTGTTAAATCTTCCCTGCCTATAAGGCTTAGACATTGAATATGCCTAAATATCCCTTTAAATCTCTTAATTTTTTTTTAAGTTGCAAAGATCGGGACTTTGAATTTTTAAATTTGTTTATAGTATTAAATGTTTAAGTCATTAAATTGCGCGGGTCTAGATTTTTAAATTTTTAAAGTTTTAAATTATTAAATTCTAAATGTGTTAACAACTTTTTAATAATTAATTTCATAAATCTTTTAAATTATATTAAAGGGCTTGATGTGTGAATTTGGTTTGTATCAAATAGCAAGTTTGGAGGGGGGACATATCGAGAGTCTGACCTAAATTTACAGATCCGTCTATGTGACCCAGACTTTTAATATAAAGATATATGCATAACTGATTTGACCCGGACATATAACAACCGGTATAACTATACCTGAATTCACACATCTTTCACTATGTGTGGGCGTTTTCCTTGTTAACTGAAGACATGTAACATCATTTTGTGCGCGTGGTTTGAATTCATTTTCGTTCGTGCCGTTGTCTTATCAAGGAGAAGTGTTCGTTTCCGGATTTCTTACGCTGTCTACTGGGCTTGCGTGAGCTTTCTTACCTTTGAATGTCATTTTTTTTACTTTTGTGTAATTTTATCGGACCCGGAATAAAAAATGGGCGAATACATCAGTTCAGATTAATTTATTCGAATTGCATTTTATGGTTGGCATTACTCCTATCAGCTCTTGGATACTCTGAATTTGGATATTATAATATTCAACACCAAGTGAGTTTTCTGAACTTTTCATATGATTTGTTTTCTTTATCGTTTTTTTTTATCGTTTTATTAATTTGCATACAGCTTAAATACAATTTTCACTGTTATCTACTGCATCGATAGCAAACGAACTTCCCGCCTGGATAACAGTTGTCATTTTTGGGCCACCATTTATCAATTGGATTATTTTTTAATCAACCTTTTTGATATCTTTCCTGGAGCTATTTTGGACCTGTTGACTTGGATGAACTCTATAGTTTTACTAAAAAGTTGGTTTGGGGCTGATATATTTGATATTTTATATACCTTATGTATATATATATATATTTGTTTATATATTTTCAAAGTTTACTTTTTATTACCTGAAGTAATGTAATTGCGATAATGGTCCTTTGAGGAGACGATTATTTGAAAACTCATGAGTTAAAGACTTTAAAGAAATTTGCCTGAACATTGAATTGTAATAACATGTGATTCGAACCTTATTTCATTCTTTCACTTTATCTATTGCTATTAATTCTCTATCCAGTATATTGAACTTTATTTGTATCCGGATGTTAACTAATTAGAGATATTAGTTGACTCTTATATATTTTGTTGTATTAACTTTATATATATATATATATATATATATATATTTATACATACATAAATTTATATATATATATATATATATGTATAATATATATATATATATATATATATATATATATATATATATATATATATATATATATATATATATATATATATATATCTATTATAACTCTCGCTTCTCTTGTTTTTATAATTGGTCTTCAGACTCCATGTACATCTTCTTAAAACGTGCGAATGATTGCTGTTTTTCGGCTCGGCATCTACCTATCTAACACTTATCGTTGGATAGTTTGTCTTACTTTGGAGTAGTATGTGTACGCTATTTACATCAAGTTATGTTATGCCTTGTCTGGCTCGAGTTCTATTAAAAATATATAGATACTTCACTTTATATGTATGCACAAATGAATGTCTATATTTATCAAAATAATGATGTCGGATGTCCTTGAATATATATTGCACAGTTTATATTACCCCTTACATTAGTTTAGTAAGGTATTCTTTACAGTCGAAAAAATATGTGTATATATATATATATATATATATATATATATATATATATATATATATATGCAGAAATATATATACAGTGACACGCAAAAGTATTCAATACATTCGATAATTCCAAATATCTTAATATCTAATTAATATTCCATGATGAAATTGGCATGGGTTATTCATATTAACGTAAGAAACGACTTCTGTGAAGGATATAGAAAATCGATGCGTATTTTATTATTACATTTAACAAAACATGAAGATAACCAACGCTAAAGTATTCAACACATTCTTTTAATATTTAGTTGCAAATATTTTGCTCTGCGTTACAGCATGAAGCCTTTTTGCATAGTTTCTAGTGAACTTCTTGCATGTTTCAGGTGTTATACGGTTCCATTCTTCGACGCAGAAAACCTTTAGTTTTTTTAATATTTTTAGGATTCCTTTTGTGGACGTTGATCTTAACAATGCTCCACAAATTCTCGATTAGATTAAGGTCTGGTGATTGGCTGGGCTACTTCATAACATCAATGGTGTTATCTTCAAACCATTTCTTTATTAGCTTCGCTGTGTGCTTCGGTTCGTTGTCTTGTTGGAAGAACCAACCGTTCTCAAACTGGAATAAATGAACTGACTTCCATAGTGTTATCATTCAAAATGTCTCTATACATGATGGCGTTCATCTTTCCTTCTATGACCTTAAGTTCTCGTGTTCTCTTTGCAGAGAAGCATGCCCAAATTTAACTGTTGGAATGGTGTTTTTTGAAGCAAGAGCTTCTCTACTTTTTCCCCTAAACATGACCCACAGAGCGTGTCCAAAAAGCTCTATTTTAGTCCTATCTGACCACACAGTGGAATCCAAATATGCGCCTGGCTTCTCTATATATTAATCAGCGAACTTCAATCGGTAAGAAACATGTTTCTTGTTAATTAAAGGAGTGTTTCTTGGTGACCTTGAGTGAATGCTAGCTCGATGAATGATTCGGCTGATAGTGTCCTTGCTAACTGTTACTTCAGCTCTCTGCAGATGTTCTTGAATCTCGAAACGAGCCACAAATGTGTGTTGCTTCACTTTTCTGATGGCTAGCCGTTCAGTTGCACCAGTGATTGCCGCTAGGAACATTAAAAACAGAGTTGTACCTCTTCCACTTTCTCATGACGCATCCTACTGTGTTTGCATTCACTCTTAACCTCTGTATCCATTTCCTTCTTCATGGAGGTCCACGATACGTTTGCGAACGTCATTAGATAATTCTTTTGCTTTAACCATTGCTAAATTATAACATTAACCGGTGAGAGTGCTCTCAAACGTTAAACGTGCGGTCACCGGCACAACTGACTAGAGAACACACGCAGGCTCGTGATTGGCTGAAATATCGTCATATTAATATGGAAATTAGTCATGATGAAATGTTCATCATGTAAAAAATCCAAGAGATATAAACTAATGCCTTATAATAGAATGTGTTGAATACTTTTGCGTTGGTTATTTACATGTGTTGTTAAATAAATAATAAACTACGCATTGATTTTCAATATGCTTCATAGAAGTCGTTTCTTACGTTAATATGAATAATCTATGCACATTTCATCATAGAATATTAATAAGATTGTGAGATATTTGGAATTATCGAATGTATTGAATACTTTTGCGCGTCTCTCTCTCTCTCTCTCTCTCTCTCTCTCTCTATATATATATATATATATATATATATATATATATGCAGAAATATATATACATATGTATATGTATGTATATACATACATTTATATGTATATACATGCACACACATATATATATGTATATATATATAAATATATATATATATATATATATATATATATATATATATATATATATATATATATATATATATATATCAGTAAGCAAGGTCTATGTATATTCCAAAACCTTAGTTTTCATTTTTCTTCCGAATAATTTTCAAACAGATACATTTTAGTACAACTTATTTTACAAATTGTGTTGCTTAAAGTAAACCAACAAACACTGTTATGCCAATATTGGGTTTGTTCACCTTAAACTCATTAGCTTTAGTAAAAGCCGCAAGAGATAATATTGGCAGCGAGTAGAAAGAAACACACGCTGGAATAGTTTTTGTTTTCATATTTAAATGGCTTTAAAAACTCACGTTTCTTTGATTTAACAATATTGATGAGGCTTGACGGGTAACTTAACGATTCTTCGCTTTTTCTAATCTTATTTAAAACTAAAGTGAGATAGATTTATAAACATACACCGTGAGTTACATAGACATTGATAGACACAACTAAAATACGTCAAACACAGTCAATTACACTCATTACAATAATTTATTACTTAAAAATGTTGTTTTCGTCAACAAACACATCCATTGGCTATTGTAGCGTCATTAATCCAAATCGATTATATTCTAGCTGTCTTTTTATTTCGATCGTTTAAATTTTTACGTAAATATAATGTGTTTTGTAATTAAAGAAAATACGCCTCGTTTAAGTTTATATGTTGTACTTTTCTCAATTGTATTTTAATGACAAGCGATGGCAAATATATGTGATTATTTCCTTTCATTTGGGCAGACAGATTTATCGAGCAAACATATAAACACACTCTTAAAAGAAGAAACTAGTAAACTGGCATACCACCCTCAATACAAAAAGCTAAAACGACCGAAAATACGTGTATAATCTGTTTTTATCACAAGCACTTATGGTGTAATTATAGCCTAGCCAAGGGAATATAGGTTTTCTGCAACGGCGGAAGTGTATCTTGTTCATTTAGAAAGATAGAAACAAATTAATGCATTTCCTGTCAATGTTTGTAGATGTATATTTAATTATGACGGTATTTAAAGAAAATAACAAATATTCACAAATAAGTGATTATAATTAATATATATATATATAGTTTTTTTTGTTCAAGTAAAAACTACGATACTCCTAGAGCTAAGATAAA
The DNA here is from genome assembly GCA_963556195.1 of Sepiola atlantica. Taxonomy (NCBI): domain Eukaryota; kingdom Metazoa; phylum Mollusca; class Cephalopoda; order Sepiida; family Sepiolidae; genus Sepiola; species Sepiola atlantica. The sequence continues at coordinate 53,987,099 of OY744539.1, read as the reverse complement.
ATAAAAACACGAATTGTAACAAATATTTGCCTTACATGGGAAAGAAAATAGACTAAATTCATATGTCTGAAAGTAAATGATATTTTATGGTGTTTCCTTGCGTTATATATATATATATATATATATATATATATATATATATATATATACTGTTTTATGTCAGTTAATGCTTTCGGCCTGATATTCAGAATATAACTCATTTTAAGGTAACAAGTTGGTTGTTCTACTTATTAAGCCTTACTTGTCACATCGTCCGATGTGTCAGAGGTAGTTTTAATATTCCGTTGTTTTCTTTTCATATTAAGGTTCCCATAACAGATTTTCTGTCAGTTATTCCCTATTACGTTATTGTATGGTTCTAATTTGTGACTTACTCCTATTTTTCATTTTATTTGTACTCAGGTTTATTTGACATAGTCATGCCGTGGTTGAAAGCATGCATTTATATTCTAATTCTACCATTCTAACAACCAACAGAGGGGGACGCTGAGTAATTTGGTAACTGATATGTTTATTATAACCCAATGAATACTGCTAAATGCATTGTTTCAAAATCAGAGTTCTCATAAAACGTTGTCTACTGGACGAAAGTCTTGCGAATGTATTTGAACCGTAATTTAGAAACCTATGTATTTTATTTACCTCCTCACCAGGAAGTTAGACACAAGGTCAAGTGTGTGTATTGATGAAAGTGCTTCCGTGGAACTAACTGGATTCGAACCGGACACACCCAGATCCTCAGTCCGTGTCGGTAACCACTTAGCCACTTAGCTATCTCAGTGTACTATTAGCAAATGTTGATAATATTTCTAATTTGCGCTGATGAAGCGACTAAAAAGTTAGTTTAGAAACATACGCACAACTATACTGCGTTAATGTTACATTTTTTGAACTGGAATACTAAATGATGAATATGACATAATTGTGCAATTTTCTAAGCTTTACTATCTATCTATCTATCTATATATATTTATATATATATATATATATATAGATATATATATATATATATATATATATACAATAATATTTTTATAAATAAATATTAATTATTTAAATACCTCGATGTTTCATGCTAACGCAATCTTCAGTGTAGGAACTAATTCTCAACGGTCGGTAGGCGCGAACCTCGATCACAAATCGCTACTGATTCGTAGTCAGGGATCTTACCCATCGGCCATAGCCAATTAGTTAGTAAATATAGAGGAACTTTAAATGTAAATAGTGAAATCGGCGGCTATGTACTAGGCAGTATAGAGTTATCTACGAAACGGCGTTCGGATCGTGCATATAGCTATTTGTACTGCTTGTTATTAAAGCTACTCGAGAGTGCCCAGCCTTTATATATATATATTGTTTATGTATTAAGTCAGCATTTTCTCATTCATGCAAACATTGTAAAAAATAACAGTATCCGTCTGTTTAATTATACCTATTTCTTATTTTTGCAATTTTAGTATTCAAATCCAAAAAAATATAAATGCTCCATAGGTTTAATGGTTTCACAGACATTTTTGAGTGTTCGTCGAATCATACTCAGACTTCAAAAGCAAATGAACAAAAAAGCTGGAGATAGAAGAGAATTTTAAAAAGACGGCGGAGAAAGGCTCATATAACGTTTATCGCATTGTTCTAGGAAGAATCGATAACATTGTGAAACCTGTGCAACTTTTAGGGAATTTAGTAATTATCTTTATTTCGATACAACAAAGATCATCCAAAAATGTGGAAAAATAACAAAAGGTATAATTAAAAAAGACAACTTATTTCATGTGTTAACAATGTTTGCATGATGTATATATATATATATATATATATATATATATATATATATATATATATATATATATGCTTAGCGTGTAAGCATATTACTTTCTAGTTTTACAGAATAACGATTTGCACTCAGTATAAAACTATCGGACATCTAATCTAAACAGAGATACACGGCCTATGTAATCTCTGGAAATGTTGCGGCGTATTCCAATAGAGTGCAACTACGATTCATGACTGTTGATTTTATTTTTATATGATCTTAGTTCTAAGTTTTAAATCTAATTGTGATGCCACGTTCTTAATTAAAGCTGTTTAGGATTGTTGTTTTTTTTTTCGTCTCACAAAGTCGTCACGTAATTAAGGTTTTGTAAATAAAAAGACGCACCCTATCGAATGTTATTTTATTATGCATCTTGACCTTATGTTAACAATCAAGTCTCACGTCTCTAACAGTGTTTTACCTCACTGTCCGATGCTTCTGTGACAAATCCCTAAAACTTCGTCTCCAAGCTGATGAGCCGTTGCTTAAACCGACGAGATACTACAAGCAGGGAGAATCAGAATCCATCAGATATAACATATTTTACGCTACATTGAGTAAAACTGTTTCGATCACTTCTGATCGGTGAGCATATGAGGTAACTGAATACATACAGGCATGGATAAAGGTATATTTTCTCACACGAAACTTCTAGAGAAAGCCCCAATCCCAATAATGTTTCACCTCAAAATGTGCAGTTGCTATTAATAAGACGCAGCACGCATTCCGATAATTCGGCCGCTATAAATCAACGACAAATAGACATAACTTCATACAGTCACACATTTTGTAAAGCGGTTATAGGTGAAGGAAAGTGAAAATATACATAGATAATCAGAAAACACATTTAGTTGCAGAAACTAGGTACACGCGATTTCTGGAAAATTTACAATAGTGTGGTAAAGAATCGACGGTTAGCAATTCCCCCGCTATCAAACCACAAGAATATCGTTTGCACGGCAACTGATCATGCTGAACTACTTGCTCGTCGTGTCGCCTTAAACTCCATTTTAGATTTAGAAAACAACTCCCTTTGAAAATTAGTATTGCGGACTGAAGCCACACCTGATGACCTGGCCATCACCCATCTCATCTAAAGAACGCAATAAAAATGTCACACCTCAAAACAATGTGACCCTGCTTGCATACCAGTAATAGAAATAAAGAAATCCTCTGCTTAACTGCCGCTTGTTTCTCAAAATTCTACAACAAATGTTTTGCCGAATCTTGCCTCACTGATAGTTGGAAAATTTCCACTGTTGTACCAGTCTTCGAGAAATATGGACATCAAACTGACCCTCAGAATAATCATCTCATCAGTGTACTCCCGCTCCTCGCTAAACTCCTTCCTGACCATCAGTATGGGTGTAGGCAAGCATGGTCTATAGCAGACACCTAAAGTTCATCTCGTAACGCAGATACCATATGCCGGGAAAGGTAGGTGAAACTAGGGCGACAGCCTTTGATTTATCCAAAGCCTTATATAAAGTTTGGCATAAAAGGGGTTCTAATAAAAAAAGTAATTCATATAGGTATTACTGGATGAATATTTAATATAATTAGATTCTTTCTAACAAACACATGCAGGTAGTCCTCGATGGGCGTTCATCATAACATGACATACATCTAGGTGAACGCATGTGATCAGTACTCAGACCTTGAATGTTCTTGATATTCATAGACGACTTCACTGATGACATCGTGTCTGAGATGGGTATATTTACTGACGACACATCGTTCTACTCTCGGTATGTGGCGAATACAAATGCGCACGTATCCGAGGCAATAGCTAAATACTTAGAAAGTGACATTCAGTCCGTAGTGGAATTTGGTCATCAATGGATGGTAACATTAAATTCTACTAAGACAAACTTATTTCCATTCAACAACTACAAGAAACCTATTGACCACCGATTACCATGGACAAATAACACCCTACCTTAGAGTAAACATTCCAACTCCTCGGTCAAACATTCACAGATACAATGTATTAGAACACATACATAGAATACATTGCCAAAGATACTGCAAAAACTGTGGACTCGCTCTACCTTGCTTGAAAACTTCTAACACCTGGCAGTATCTTATATGTCTACAAGGCCACCATCCATCACTACATAAAGAATTGTTTCCACATTTGAGCTGGTGCACAATGCTATATTCTCTCCTTTTCTAAACAAGGCCAAACCAAGAGGGTCTAATCTAATACGTCTCTCAGTATACCACACGCTAAATCCCCTGCCCCATCACCGCAATATTGCATATTTGTGCTTGTTTTACAAGTATTTCAATTGAATGTGCTCCGATGAACATGCTGCTCTGGTACCTTCTGTACGTAAATACACTCGAGTACCACTATTATTAGCTGAATCCCATCTATTCTCTGTGGATATCCCATATACAGAATATCATTTTACTCCAATAGATAATTCCCTAGTACTGCAGGAATTTTGAAACCCCTCCATGTTGCCTGTTTCCCCGATTGCACCGAAATGCAGATATTTAAAACTAATGTGAATAAGCATTTGGCTGCACAGCTCTCAATTCATGACGCACCTTGAATCTTTCACCCTACTTCTAAGAAGCCCCTTATGTCTACTGTAGAAGCTAGCCTTGTTTGCGGTGAACTATATGAAAGAAAATAAAACACAATAGTAAGACCTGATACAGCGGAATATTAAACATGTTGACGACTATATTTATATATAATCGTATCATTAAGCTCATTTTAAGATTTAGGTAACCGACAGTACGTAATTCTTTTTACAAAATATATTTGTATTATGCAAAACCAAAAGCCGTAGTTTCCTTACCAGATATATATACCCATATATCTACATGTACAATGTAGTGCGTATGTATTTAAATATAATGGTCCGCAGACAGCTTTTTCGTTGTTTCACTAGTTATCTGAAGTGTATTGCGTCTCGCTAAAAATATATCCTCATATTTTCTACAAAAATGGCATGTGTATATACATATTTATATAATGAAAGTAAAATATTTTGAACATCAACAATCGTGCAATTTTAATGAAATATTAATTGTTGATTTTCAAAATAGTTCACTTTAATACATTCCAATCCGTGCCTCAAAGATGTTGTCAATTGTCTTACTTAAAAAAAGCGCTAATTTGCCCATAACATCGCCAGGACTACACTTATCATACCATCTTAAGAACTTGACGTCTCTTTCTGATCCTATCGTGATTCGACCCCTCAACATTAATACCATTAAAATGACGAGGAATGTAAGAAGAAAAAAAAACTATCAGACAGTTTCGCCTGACAAAGTTGTTCTACAACGAAAGCTTGAAAAAAAAATTAAATAAATTAATTTTTCATTTAAATTGCACGATTGTGGAGTTTCCAAATATTTAACTTTAATACATTCTAAACCGTACCTCAAAGATGTTGTAAATTCCTTCCATACACGCACACCCACACACACACACCCACATACCCACACACAGACACATATGTATATATATATATATATATATATATATATATATATATATATATATATTTATTATAATACATATATATATATATATATATATATTGTAATTTATATATATATATATTATAAAATATATATATATATATATATTATATATTATAATATATATTATATATATAAATATATATATTATATATATATATTATAATATATATATATATATATTATAATATATATGTTTATATTATAATGTATATTATATATATATATATAATATATCTATATAATATATATATAATTATAATATATATATATATCATGCTATATATATATTATATATATATGTATCATAATATATTATATATATTGTATTATATATATATAATATATTATATATATATATCATTCTTTATATATACATATTATAACAAAATATATTATATAAACATATATATATATTATTAAATATTATATAGATATTTATATCATATATATATATATTATATCATGTGTATACTATATATATATTATATGTATGATATATATATATGTACATATATATAATATATTATATATAGTATATATTATATATATAATACAATGTATATATATATATTATATATTATATATCATATATAAATATTCTGTGTATATATTTTGTATATATATATATTATATAGTATATGTGTGTATATGTTATATATTATATATGTGTATATACTATGCACATGATATATATATATATCATATATCGTATATATATATATATATATATATATATATTATCGCGTATATATATATATATATTATATATATTATATGGTATATATATATTATTATATATATAATATTTATTTATATTTACATCGTATATATAGAGTTTATGTACATACATATATATATATATATATATATATATATATATATATATATATATATATATTATTGTATATAAAATATGAAACTAAAAGTATACTTTTGGGGGATAGAATCTATAGTGAAATGGTCCAAGCTCATCTACGAGACAGAGCAATTATATAGATAAATAACAAAAGGATAAATATGTATAGGTAACACATCTATTTTAACTTCGATTGTTGAATGCAAGGTGTACCCGGTGCACACATGTTTATATTTCTTTACTTAAGCCAACGCTTTTCAAAGATGTAAATCTCATCATCAGAGGAATTACATAGATGTATACGTTTACAGTGGAAAAGCCCAAAATTCCAAATTTGAAAAATATAAAGTAATGAAGAGTAAGAGTGTGCGTGTAAAACAATATTGAGTATGCCCAGTATGTGAATGTCCGTAGATAACATGTCCGGTGAAAGCAGATGTAAAGATGTACAAACGGTATTTCGTGAAAGCAGCATTGAAAATGTGCAAAAATTAAGTAAATCCAATGAAAGATGTGTAGTTCTATCGTAGATGGAAGTCACTTAGTCGGATGTAATTTTCAGAATCAGGGCCATTTTAAAATACTTCCGTGGACTGGAAATGAAAGTAGTTTTTCAGAAGGTGAGATAAAGCTGTGTATATTAAACGCTTGAAGTCGGGAATTTAAGTAGTGACTGCGATTGAGTCTAAGAAACGTGGCAACTTAGCCACCTATGTAAATCCATCTGATGATGAAATCTTAATCTTTGAAAACCCCTGGCTTAAGGAAAGACAGATAAATATGTTTATATCGAGTACACCTTGCATTGAACAATCGTTTACAAATGTTTGTCAACCGTACATATTTATCCCTCTTCTTTCATGTATCTTTATTACATAGTATATATATATATATATAAATATATATATATATATATATATATATATATATATATATATATCATGATCTTTACAATTGTTGTATATATTTCCATTACATTTGTTTCAGCTACTTTTCCGCGTTATCATAGTTATTTTTTTCGATTCGCTGTCCTAGAACCTTGTTTAAATACAGCTATATATATATGAGGCATTTATAACTTGCTTCCCGGTGACTGTTACGTCCTTCTAATAGTCTTGGTAGTGTCAAGTCAAAGGCCGATAGGCTTCTGTCTTTGAAATAACAATCTTTCGTATTTTAACTCTATACATCAAGTGAATTCATATCCTGTCTGGAACGACTTTAAATATATATATATATATATATATATATATATATATATATATATATATATTGGTACATAAAAGTTAGTACAACATTCGTATCGTCGGTTTCAAGCACGGAAAGACTTAGCCATCCGGCTCTCGTCAGCTTCTGTTGTCATCTCAGAAGCTGAAGAGAGCCGGAGTTCTAAGTCTTCCCGTACTTGAAACCGACTGTACGAATGTTGTACTAATTTTGCTGCACCAAAATAAATAAATATTATGCTCTTAATTTTTTACTTTAATTCTTAATTAATCGCGCACTCTGCTGGGAATTATTCTTACTATATTACACGAAGGTATATATATATATATATATATATATATATATATATATATATATATATATATATATATATATATATATATATATATATATTTATATTTATAAATATGTACATATATATATATATACATATTTATAAATATGTATATATATATTTATAAATATGTATATATATATACATATTTATAAATATGTACATATATATATATATACATATTTATAAATATGTATATATATATACATATTCATGAATATGTATATAAATATATATATATATATATATGTATATATATATATATACTATGTATAGACACAAGTATGAGTCTTAGCAAGACAAAACGTACTTGTTAACGGATATTAGATATGCAATAATGAAATAATATATATATATATATATATATATATACATATATATATATATATATATATATATATATATATATATATATGTAAATATATACACCTATATATAGACTAAATACATGACGTACATTAACGGCATTTCAAAAGGTTTGAATCCACCATAAACACACTTTTATTTCATTTTTTTAAAGACAAAATAATTTTACCTAATATTATACCTTTGTTTTTTCCTAATCAAATAAACTGTTTACTTTTTATTATTTCTTTGTATATTTACAGTCGTACCTATATAATAAATTCAATCTTGTCCTTCTTAGCAATAATCGCAACTGCTGAACATGACACCCTTTTTTTTAAACGTGGCTGTTAAACGCGCACATATCCATGGCAACACACGTATCTAAGAAAGTCTTATCGATACTCAGTGTGTGACAACAAATGTGCGTATAAACGTGCACTGATCCGTTGCCTGATTCCTATGCTTGTCTTTAGAACAGACTACCGATTTTAATTCGTGTGCGGCTCTAATGCAGCACGCACATATGCTGGCCTTGAGTTATTTATTTGATTTTGTGAAAACCTTAATCTTTTTATCTGACGTCTGAATAAACAAACTTGGCACTGCTCCTCCACCACGGCACTATACCCGACAGATTGTACTAATACCTCAGTTTGAATTATGTTTCACTCACATTTTTTCAACGCAAAAAAAGATCTATTGCCACAGCAATGGAAGGGGCTACTGATATTGTGTAACCAGATTTTGTTAACATAATATTTTAATGTATGTATGTTTGTATAGTCGATGAGACAGGGAGCAGGGTGAATACGGAAGGATATCCAATCCAATATTACATGTAATCTGGGTGCATTAAATATAACAATGTGCTAAGATTATTCTATGTCGTATGTAAGGTAATGCATTTATTTTTAATTGGGATCAACTTTTTTATTCCAAGAATATTAAACTGGCACTTATTTATACAGTAAGATAGGTGATATATTTTATCTATTTTGAATGATTTAGATCTTAACAATACTTAATTTAGACTACATAATATCTTTGGCGAGTACGTCTGGTTTATTTTAAACAAAGGTTGCATAAATATATCGTGGGGTCTCTGTTTAGGCTGGACAGTCATAGAATAAAAATACATCACAAAGTTTTGGGAAATAGATACGCATAACAAGATATATTGTAAAAGAGCATTTACCAGTGTAGTAAGATAAGTATGGCTGATTGTGAACAAAGAGTGCATCACACATATTGTGGTGTGTGCGTTCGAACCGGACGTAAATAGAATAAAAATATATGACACATATGATCAACGCTTTTCGGATACTTCTACAGATTAGGTCACACATGGAAAACGTTTTTAGGGTGCTTCTACAGATTAGGTGACCTATGTAAAATAGTTTTCGGGTGTTTCTACAGATAAGTTAGCACAAAAAATACGCTTTAGAGGAGCTTCTACAGATCAGGTTACATATGACAAACGCTTTCAGAGTGTTTCTCCAGATAAGATCAGATATGACCAACAATTTTACGGTTCTTCTACAGATTAGGTCATATAGTAAATACGTTCTCCGAGTACTTCTACAGATTAGGTCACATATGAAAAATGCTTTTCAGATGCGCCACGTGATTAGGCCACATAGGAAACACGTTTTAGTGGGCTTCTACAGATTAAGTCACATAAAAAAACGTGTTCGCGTGCTTCTACAGGTACGCCCACATATGAAACACGCTTTTACTGTGGTTCTACAGATGATGTTACATATTAAAAGCGCTTTTCGCGTGGTTCTACAGATAAGGTTACATATTAAAAGCGCATTTCGTGTGCTTCCAGAGATAAATTCACATATGAAAAACGATTTCGGGTTATTCTACAGATAGGATCACATATGAAAAGACGCATTTCCACACAAACACAATTTAAAAATTGGTTCTTATATAGATCAGGTCACATACGAAAAACGCATTGAAAAATAAAAATAAAATAAAATAAAATATTAGTGCTCCTATCGAGAAGAGCACATGTGAACAACGACTGTCTAAATGAAAACAATAAACATATTAGTGCTTTTATCGATAGGGTCACATATGAAAACCGTATTTTAAAATTCAAACACACTATTAAAATATTATTTAGTATATTGTTTAGGCCGTTACATTAATTTTTCATTAAGTTTTTTAGTTTTTCATTCATTATTTTGTAATTTTTTATTGATGTTTTTTTTCTATTTATTAACATTGGATTATTTTTATTCATTTTCTCATGTATTTTTTTGCATTGGGCATTTGTTCGTTATTTCTTTTTTAACATTCACTTTTTCATTAATTTTGTAACACTTTTTCATTCATATTTTCATTCATTTCTTTCAATCATATAACATTCATTTTTTCTCATTTAAATTTTCATTTATTTTTTCATTCATATAGGTATCCTGGATTGAACAGGTAGTAACTCAATAATACTTATAAAAGTGGTCAATATCCTAGATAGAGCGGGTGTGTTTAAACGAGGTGTTGCTCGGGATAAAAACGTGTCTGTCTTTTTTAGTATCTTTTTCATATGTGTAAATAGAAGGGGGAAACATTAAGAATTGAGCGTGATAATTGGGTCTTATCGCTGTTATCCGTGATAAACAAATTGTAAGGTTATAGTATGACTTTTAGTAAGACATATATAGTAACTCTCTTTGAACAATTGACTTCATCAACATTATATGTGTTTAATATGTTAAAATAGAGTGAGGTAAGAAGTTATTAATTGACGAGTCCATTTGTTTTACTTGGCGTTGTCCAGGATAAAACAATTGTAAGATTACAGTATTAACTTAGGTAACCGGGTGTATTCAAACTCTCCGGAATATTGTTATAATTAACATCATTTATCTCCATATTATTCTTCAATAATAAATTAGAAATAAATCAAAACTATTTGTTCTACTCGGCATTGCGAAGTATGAATAACTGTTATCAACATCATTTTTATGTATACTTTCATTTAAACGGTACTTTTGGCAGTTCGGTGTAGGCTTTTTTTAACGTCACAATATTTAAAGAAAATGGAGAAAGATAAAGATACTGAACGAGAGAGAGTGACCGGGATATCCTTTTAAACATTAAAATGTTACATATGCTATTTAGTTACAGGGATATCATTTGTAACATAAAAATGTTACATATGCTATTTAGTTACAGAGATATCATGTTTAACATAAACATGTTACATATGCTCTTTAGTTACAGGGATATCATTTTTAACATAAAAATGTTACATATGCTATTTAGTTACAGGGATATCATTTTTAACATAAAAATGTTACATATGCTATTTACTTACAGGGATATCATTTTTAACATAAAAATGTTACATATGCTATGTAGCTTCTATTTTGTTTGTTTTCATTGCGGACGGCAACGCTGGGTAACACTGCCAGTCTCAGCATATATACGGCAACACTCTATTTGTATGTTTGTATGTGTGTATGTCTGCAAAAGGCTTTGAAGATACTCGACGAAAGCCTCATAATGTTTTTATATTCCTAAAACACATTTCTGCTTTGAGGGTCAACTGAGTCGGGTGGTGGTCGCTTTTCAACTAAAGTCAACGTTTTTGTATTGTAATTTTGAAATAAATCAACGTAGTGCTTTTGTTGACTTATTCTTGCGCACATAACAACTTATTGAGATATAGGTGGATTGCCCACTCATACTTTCAGACATTAAACGCCTATACTGGCCAGTAATAAATGGGTGACGATTTGGAAAGGGACCAGGTGATGTACAATCAAAGTCAAGCTCAATAGCCGGCTGCCTATCTGTAGTGAGGAAAAAATGCTCAATCAGCCGCCGTTAGAGTGTGTAGTGTGGCTAAGCTTAATACATCCTAGCCGCACTTCTTCTGAACAAGACGCTGATATAGGACAAGGGTTCGTCAATTACAAGCCGCATCTCTTCTGAATATAAGTCTGCAGTGTATCATGGGTTACTAAATTAACAGCCGCGCCTCTTCTGCACAGATAGGCCCCCGATGACCAGATGTATTCTAAAAAACTTTAACATGGTTTGACAAGTATTGGTTGCGTTTGAACAAACGTTGAATAATAATGTCGAGAGGTCTGAATGCGCGCCAGTCGTACATAGAGTAAACATATATAACAAACTATTACAAGAAGTAAGGGATTGACCCCATAACGAGATGTATTCCGAAAATACATTAAACAGAGTAGAATATAACTTTTGTAGAGTTTGATAAAAGCTTGCATTATGATATCTTCAGGTTTGCGTTCGCGCCGGACGTTAATGGAATGAGAATATATATTAAAACATTTACAAGTATTTTAGAGATAGATCACCATAACTAGATATATTCTAAACGGTTATTAACCAGAGCAGTTCGAGAAGTATGGGTGCGTTTAACAAAGGTTTAATAATAATATGGGAGAGGTGTGCGTTTGCGCCGGACTTTCATAGAATTGAAATATATCAAAAATGAGTACAAGCGTGTGGAGAAATACCCCAATAACTAAATATATTCTGAAAATACATTAACCATAATAAGTAGATGGGTTCTTTTATACGATAAGGGGGGAATTAATATTAGCACAATCTAAGTATCATCTGACTTATTTTATATGACAAAGACGCTACATATATTAACATCATTTTTGATAAAGGAGGAGACAGAGAGTGTTCGAGAGGAGGTCGATACAATGGGGGATTGAAAGAGAGACTGGGAAATATACCACAAGGAAGATAGAGATAGAGAAAAGAGAGAGATAAGTTTTATATAAAGATGTTACACACGCTATATACCTTCAATTTTGTTTTTATAGCTCTAGGAAACGCCGTGTAAACTCTGCTTGAACTGATACACACTTTGCTATTGGGCGTATATACTTTGTTTTAGACTTTCATTTAACATGCGAATTGACGTACAATTATAGTGCACGTGTCTTTGTTCAACCGAGAAGAAAGATATAAATAAGAACAAATAATGGTGTGCGTTTGTTACAAAGAAAGTGAGAGATAGGGTGGGGGCCGGAAAAAGATATGTGGAGGGAAAGAAGGAAGAATTCACCAAGGTTAAATGTATTCTCCTTCATTAACTGAGCTGACGAAAAGAACGAGCCTAAGTTCCAAAGTGTGACTTTGTTTTGAAAAAGTATGATATCGTCCGCCTAAATAAACACGTGTCTTAGTGAGGAGATGGGCGGGTGAAGGGGTGCAACCAAACACCTGAGGGATAATATTTTAATAGAAATATGTTACACTTTTGCCCCTGGCAACGCCAGGTAACATCTGCTAAAACAAGCGACAAATGCTATCAGCGAAGAGGACACAAACGGTCAGGGAAGGAAAATTATGGTTACGAGGGAAAGGAAAAAAGACAAAGATAAAGAGACGGCTAGATAGAGAAAAAAATAAAGTGTTCATACAAAAAATGTTACGCACATTATTTAATTCATTTTCTTTGTGTGTTGGCCTGTTACTATATTATAGCAATTGCAGTAGTATATATATATATATATATATATATATATATATATATATATATATATATATATATATATATATATATCACAGGCGTCAAGAAAAATTATTTAAACATATCTAATTCTACAATGTCTAGTATAGTGCAACCAATTATTATGATCATAATAATAAACGTAAATCTACCTAGACACGACAGTACTCATAACATGCCCTGCAAACAGCTGTAACTGACATACAATCTTCAGAGACAACGATTGTAAGCAAAGAAACATAATATACTCATGCTAATATACAAAGTCACACCAAAACACGTATACATCTTTCACCTGATAACCCGACACATTCTCAAATCTCAACGCATAACGATTCCAAAACCAACACTCATAACCCTAACTACCTTTCCTATCAATTAACGATGATCCTGATCGAACCCTTCTGACCCAAATTGTTCTTTTATCGGACATCTCTAACTTAACCTCGAGGCTAAATTCAATCAATCAGGCCTTGGCTACTCTACCACAACAAATAACCCACATAATGCAACCACCATTCTATATAAATTACACACTTACATCGGGGTCAGTTGTTTCCCTAGAAAAATAGGCAAATCCAACCATATATACTCTTTCAAAAGTGAAAACGACGAAATTAAAAGAACTTCCCTATCATATTTAATCAAAGATAACTAACGTAAAAACAGTCGTTACTCCATACATTAGTCTATATTGAACACATCTAGGTTATATACGCCAAGCTGTTTATATTGTCAACTATGTACTTCAGTCACCGTCATCATAGTTACGGCTGTTAAGAGTAAAACATTAATTAAACAACGAGTTTATCTCGGCATGCACACATAAAAGCACATTCAAATATATCAATTGTACTGTCACAACTGATACCCCTCACCCAGTCCATAACAAACCTACTCCTAGTTAATAACAGAATAATATTACAACAACTTACTTCAATTACCGTCAACCTTTTTTCCTTTAATCTTTCCCTAAACTTAATGTTCACCACAGTAGTACTTATTGCATCCTCCAATTTTGTATTCTTCTTTTTACTTTCATAACTCATTTTCTAACTGGTATAATGCCATAATTAACTTGTACTAATCCCAGCATTCTAAACAAATTCGACATAAAACATTCGACAATACTGTAACTTTTTACAATTAATTATGAAGTCTTTAATTTTGTCGGAGTTTTATGAAAATATCTCAATAGAATTGTTTATATGTTATAACCTTTAACTCTTATTGTACTTGACATGTTTACATTTTCTACTACTTGTTTTTCTTTTTTCAACTTTAACACTTTACACTGTGTCTCCTTAAACTATAATTTTACTTATTTTAGTTACTTAGCTTTTATCTTTTTTAAAATTCATTTCCCTAACTATTTACAAAATATCAACCCGTCTTCAATCCACTTAATCTTCAATATAATTCCTACATCCCCACCTTGGCACCCTGCTAGTACAACCTATTCCAGCCTTCTTTCTCTTACTATAAATAAGCCACTAATTTGTTCCCACTTAATACGACCATAATCTATTATTATACTTGAACCGGGCTTGTATCCAGGCAGCACTTCCCTACCAAACACGGCTTTCGCGTAACTACTATTCTATCTCTCAATCCTCCTGTCAAAAATGTTTTCCCCTTCTCACAACCATAACAAATTTTAACTTTGAATTCCAACCCGTGTAACGGAATCAGTGTACTCGGTGACTTCCGTAAAGCTAGTATATACCCACTAACAGAGTTGCTTGATTTAGGTAACAACTCCTCATCATATCATTTTGGATTCAAATACTTAAAATGTGTAACCGAGAACCCATGTAATCATTATAAAAGTGTATATACTACACAGTTTGAACCCTAAATAAATATATTTAAACCGGATTACCCCTACATTAGATTGATTAATTCTTTCTGGATATATTATGTATTGACTGAACTGCTGCATTCGTGAACCATCCAACGGTGAAAATCTTTTTCTTTTTTAATCTTTTCTTCTATGGACATCACTTGGAATGTTCTCCTAAAATGTATCTATCATACTTGCATTTATACTTTTTATAATTATGACTGTTTGTATTTATTTTGCCAACTTACATGTTAGTATGATAAGAATTCCATCCTTTGAAAAGCAATGGCTTAAGAAAAGAAAATACATATTCTTTAATATGGTATACTTTGTTTTGAACAAGTAAAGGCGTAATAGATCTTGTGCATTCACATATTTTATTTATTTTCTTTCATTTCTCTCTCTCTCTCTCTCTCTCACTATCTCTTTCTCTGAATGTATATATATATATATATATATATATATATATATATATATATATATATATATATATATATATATATATCCAGGATAATACTTAAATCGTTTACGGTTATCGTAGTTACTTATTAGTGCATTGCTGGTAATATTTCTATTTTTTTCGGTTGATGATAGTTCTGATCGGTAATATTTAGGTTACTTTCCGTAGTAGAACGACTAGGTAAATGTTGGTTTAGCGGTATTTTAAGTTTATGTGAAACAAAACAAAAACAAGTTTTTAAAAGTTGGGTTTAAGGGTTACGGTTAGCATGAAAAAGAACAACAGTTTCTTGCATTTTCATTTATTGGTTTGGATTAAGATGCTTATTTTACGAGTAATCTATATAGAAATGTTATCATCTGTTATCAAATCTTAAATATATGTTAATGTCCTTTAAGATTCCTACTTTGAGCATACTTTCTCATATTTTCAGAGTTGGTTTAGTTCGGTTTGTATTGTGTCGCAGCAGCGGCCATTGATTCCGTTTTTTTACTCCGTAGTCACGTCTGCACATTTCTGGATAAGTATTCGTAAAAGGCACACAACCAAGAGTATCCATTGTGATAGATTCTTGATGATAACTAGTCACTTAGAATACATTAAAATACACGATCCATACTTTCATAATTGATTCGAACAAAAACCTTTTTTTAATCATGGCTATTTTTGTCACAATATGTTTGTTATTATAACACATTGAGTTGAACAAAATATTTCTTTCAATATCCGCCGATCCGGTTTTCTGTATCTCCTAATAAATCTTTCATTTCAAAGAATTTTCCTACGTAGTTTAATGGTTGGAAATTCACAGTGGAGATGGAACTATAGTTGTAACCTTTTTTAGATTATTTCATGTAAAATGAAAACTATATCGAAACTGTTGTTTTAAAATGATAAGTTGAATTTGTTTTACTAAAACATCACATTTCACCAATATTTGTCTGTGCTTGATATAATCAGCAGGTGCGGATATTTTTTTAGATATTAGATAAGATATTATCTGTGAGCCAATTAAACATTCTCAAAAGAAAAAAAGCACATTGAAATAAAAATCACCCATT
Source organism: Sepiola atlantica (assembly GCA_963556195.1). Lineage (NCBI taxonomy): Eukaryota > Metazoa > Mollusca > Cephalopoda > Sepiida > Sepiolidae > Sepiola > Sepiola atlantica. The sequence goes on along the minus strand of OY744539.1, from coordinate 53,970,132 downwards.
GAAATATGGAATTGCTTTTGTCTTATTGATTATAACCTTGCCTGAAAGTAGTGGACCCACTAGGTGTTAAACGAATGCTGTTCTAGGATAGTAAAATATAAAAAATAAGGTTTAAAATAAATATTTTAAGAACAGTTTTTGACTAGTGGTTTCTTGTGTCTAGCCCAGTCAATAATCTGAAACAATAAACGTGGGAGCAAGAAATTAAAATCAATAATACATGCAGTAGAACAGTACTTGGCAAATGGGAAATGCTGAATACAATAGTGCTCAATTGTCAACATGTGGCACGTGTGTATTATAATACAGTAGGCCATTTTGAACATACCATGGTAGATGCTGAACAATTATACGTATTATGTTTAATCGAACAGTGATTAATACCCAAATTATACATGTGTGTAATTAGTAAGAGATATATACTGGACTGGAAACTTTTCAATATACTCGATTGAGCAGTGTTACATTTGGCAAGTGGTATATACCAATACGGTCGATGTGCATTAGCTTAAATACAACAGGTTTGTGTAAACATGTTGTTGACCAGAAACAATAGCTTTAAAATTAAAAGAATCATGTGGATTTCTTACATAATTCTTTCTCAATATATTTAAACAAGAGTGGGGAGAACAGAACCATAGGTATTCTGCTAAGGGTTTTAATATAGAGATGTTACGAACAATTTAAACTTTTTTATTTTGTTTCTTTATTATTATTATTATTATTATTATTATTATTATTATTATTATTATTATTATTATTATTATTATTATTATTATTATTATTATTATTATTATTATTTACTCACTAGGAGTTATCACACTGGTCATCGGCAGTGATCACCCACTGCCAACAACCTGTGGTATTCCCTGGAGTCTGAGTGACAACAAGTCTCCTCAGACTTCCAGTATGCTCCACCTCTTTTCGTTCATCACCGCTGATGACCTTGCGGTATCGCAACAGCCACCTACCACCGATTTCCCGCTGGTAAGGGCCATTGGTCTCCTCTGGGGCCCGAGTGGCAACAAGCCTCCCCAAGGTCCCAGAGCTGTCCGCGCTCTTCCAGTGGAGGTCTGGTTTGCGCTTTCCCTCCTCGACCCTCTGTCCATAATTTTCGTGGCGTCAGCCTATGCTTGCGCCTCTCTCGTGCGGTTGTATTTTCCCCGGTTCTGTTGTTTTGTGCTTCCATGTGTTTGTTCTCCATTCGTTGCTTATGTGGGTTGGTTTCCGCATTCGAGGACATTTCTCAGGATTGTAGCTGTTTTGATCATTACTGTCCTTTGTATGGTCTCAGTTATCCCTTTGATTCCTATTTCTCCTAGTCTTTTCTCCATGTTTTTGGGGACTGTTCCTAGTGCTCCTATGATTATTGGTGTTATACTGACTTTCTTCATGTTCCATATTCCTTTCAATTCTCTGGCAAGTTCAGTATATTTGCTTCTTTTTTCCGTCTCTTTGGTCTTCACTCTGTGGTCTGCTGGAACGGCAAAGTCTACGATTTTGCAGGTTTTTTCTTTCTTGTTGATTATTATCATATCCGGTCTCCTTGCTGTTATGGGTTTGTCTGTTTGTACGTTCATATCCCATATGAGTTTGTGTTTTTCGTTTTCTAGTACAGTTTCTGGTTTGTGTTTGTACCGTTTTTTTGCATATTCGAAATTCAGTTGTTTGCACATTTCCCGGTGTACTTCTTTCCCCATGCTATCATGTCTGTTCTTGTATTCCTTTTGTGCTAGCTTGCTGCATTCACTTATTATATGGTTTATCGTTTCGTCTCTTTGTCCACACAGTCGGCATTTGCTGTTTTCCTGGGTTTTATCTATCTTTGCTTTAATAAAGTTTGTCCTAATCGCGTTGTTCTGTGCGGCCGTCAGCAGAGATTCCGTTTCTCTGTTCAGGTGTCCTTTTCTTAGCCATGCCCAGCTGTTTTCATTGGCTTCATCGCTTGTGAGTCTCATGAAGCGTCCATGTAGTTGTTTTTCTTCCCACTTTTCCTTTCTTGTCTTTTTGTTTCTGGGTTCAGTACTTCCGGGGTTGTTTGTTGGGCTGGTGTATCTTGCTGTGGTGATCAGTCTTTCCGTGTTCTGGGTTACATATTTCTCCAGCTCTTTTTTGGTGTCTTCCACACAGTCTTCTATACTTACCAGTCCTCTACCTCCTTCATTTCTTTTCACGTAGAGTCTGTCCGTGTCGTCTTTTGGGTGCAAAGCATTGTGCATAGTCATTAGTTTTCTTGTTCTTTGGTCAAGGTGCCTGAGTTCTTCTTTGGTCCAGCCTATGAATGGTCCAGAGTATCTTATTAGTGATACAGCCCATGTGTTTATCCCTTTTACTAGGTTTCTGCTATATAGTTTAGTTTCTAAGAGTTTCCTTGTTCTTCGTAGATATTCTTTTCCAATCTTCTCTTTCATTTCTGTATATTTGATTGTGTCTGCTTCCAGAACTCCCAGGTATTTGTAGCTATCATGTTCTCTTAGCGCCCTCATCTCCTCTTGGTTGGGGAGTTCTATACCTTCTGTCGTCTCCAGTTTTCCTTTTTTGATCTCTAGCAGTGCACATTTTTCTATTCCAAACTCCATTTGGATATCCTGGCTGAATATCCTGGTTGTGTTTATCAGCTTTTCCAGTTCTTTTTTGTTTTTTGCAAACAGTTTAAGGTCATCCATGTACATCAGGTGGTTTATTCTTTGTTCTGTATCCGTAAACCTGTATCCGGCATCACACTTTCTGAGTATGTAGTTGAGTGGCATCATGGCTATTATAAACAGTAGTGGTGATAGAGAGTCTCCTTGAAAAATGCCTCTCTGTATTTTTATCTCAGACAGGTATTGTCCTCCGGCTGTCAGTTTTAGTCTCCATGTTTCCATCGCTTTCTGGATGAGATTAATAATCCTTTCTGGTATCTTGTATATCTTTAAGCATTCAATTATCCATGTTTGGGGGATTCTGTCGTAGGCTTTCTTGTAGTCAATCCATGCCATGGTTATGTTCTTTTGTCTTCTCTTCACCTCCTTCAGGGTCTTTTGATCAATGTATAGTAGATCATGTGCCCCTCTTTGTCCTTTCCGGCATCCTTTTTGTTCCTCGGGGAGCAGTCCACGATTGTCCAGGGATTGGTAGATTTGTTCTCTCAGTTGTGCTGTGAGAATTTTCCACATTATTGGTAGACATGTTATCGGTCTGTAGTTGCCGGGAGTCGTTCCCTTTTTGGGGTCTTTTTGTATTAGTGTTGTTCTTCCTTCCGTCATCCATTCTGGTACGTCTGTTTTATAGAGACATCCGCTCAGTTTCTGCGCTATTCTTTCATGCAGGGTCGTGAATTTTTTAAACCAGTATGCATGTATTCCATCGTGGCCTGGTGCTCTCCAGTTTGCCATTTTTCTTAGGGTTTTCTTGATCGTTTCTTTGTTGATTTCTGTTTCGGTTCCTTCTTCGATTTCCTGCAGTTCATCTCTCATGTTTTTCAACCATTGGGCATTCTTGTTGTGTTTTTTTGGTTCTTCCCATATCTTGCTCCAGAATTGTTTTGTTTCTGTTGGGTTCGGTAACTCTGTTGTTGTTTTTTCTCCATTTACGTTTTTGTAGAACTGGCTTTCATTGTTTTCAAAGGTCCTGTTCTGTTTGCTCTGTTCCGATTTGTACCTGTATCGTCTCAGTCTTCCTTCTATTGCTGCTATCCTTTGTTTTATTTCTTCATGTTTCTCATTTAGCTTTTCCTTGCGTTTCTGATTTTTGCTTCTTAATCGTTTCATGTCCTCCTTCCTTCTGTTCACGGTTTTAGCTTCTTTCCGAAGTTTGGTGATCTGGGTTTCCAGTCTGATTTCCCATCCAGGTTTTGTCGGTCCTCTCTTTTGTCCATTCTCTTCGTTTCTTAGTTTCATACTTACCGATTTTGCCCCAGCATATATCAGGTTGTTTAGGTCTGTAATAGTTTCTGTTGGGATGTGTGCGAGGAGTCTGTTTACTCTTTCTGTTTCTGCTTGTAACTTCTTCGCTACTTCATTCCTGAGAGATGGGAGTTTTGTTTTGTTTTCTAACATGTATCGTCTTATGTTCTCCACTTCACTTGCTTCTTTTTCGTTGAGTTCTATCTCAGCAGGTTCTGTGGTTCCGCAGTCTTCTATCTCCACTGGTTTTGTGATTCCGTAGTCTTCAATATCTTCAGTTTCAGTGTGTATGTTTTGCTCGTCCTCTTTCTGTGGTCTCTCCTTTGGTGGTGTTTCTTGCTCCGTTTCGCCATTAGCCTTCTGTCTGATTTCCGTCAGTTCCATCTCCGAGAACCATCCTCGCTTGAGGATCTGTCTTGCTTGATCTGCTATCCTTTGTTCCGTTGTATGGTAGTCACTAGTAATGTCCCATAGATGTTTCATTCGTTTTCGGTAGCCTCTTTCTGTGGGGTAGCGGCTTTTATAATAGCACTCCATCACCAGTCTGTTCTCTTTCGTGGTCCATTTCTTTCTATATCCTTTCAGTTTGTTGTTTTCGCTCTGGTTTTCCTGTCTTTGGTCTGTGTCCTTGTCGTACCTGGAATCAGAGAGGTTACTTACCTGGTTCTTGTCCGCTGTCTTGTTTCTGAAATGAGAAGGGCCAACATTCGCAGGATGCGGACCGGGTCCCCCATGTTGGCTAACGAGGGAGCACCTGCCCATCATGACACTCAGGTCTTTCTCCTGAGTCCCACGGCTTATTATTATTATTATTATTATTATTATTATTATTATTATTATTATTATTATTATTATTATTATTATTATTATTATTATTATTATTATTATTATTATTATTATTATTGTTGTTGTTGTTGTTGTTGTTGTTGTTGTTGTTGTTGTTGTTGTTGTTGTTGTTGTTGTTGTTGCTGTTGCTGTTGCTGTTGCTGTTGCTGTTGCTGTTGTTGTTGTTGTTGTTGTTGTTGTTGTTGTTGTTGTTGTTGTTGTTGTTATATATGTGTGTGTATATTATTATTATTATTATTATTATTATTATTATTATTATTATTATTTTCCAACACATTGCAGCAAGAGAGAGGAAAGGACTAAGCAGTGGACAAATAAAATAATGGAGAGAGGGATTAGAAAACGAGAATGGGGAATGTGAGCAAGTTTGACAGAAATCAAGGGAGAGATATAACAGTTTTTACACACACATTTTTCCTTCAATTTTATTTTTTACGGCCACGGAAAACGCAGGGTAGCGTTTTTAATCGTATATTTGCCAGTTCTGCGCAGGCCACCTTACTAACAGCGCAGTATAAAAAAGAAAGGGAGAAAGATAAAGAGACTGCTTGTGTAGGATAGAGGTTTTACTGGCAGGATGTTACAAATACTATTTAACTTCTATTTTATTTGTATGAACCCAAACTATGCTGGTTAGCCCTGCTAGTATATATATATATATATATATATATATATATATATATATATATATATATATATATATATATATATATATATATATATGTATATATATATATATAAAGATACGTAAGTGCATATGCTCATATTTCTGTATGTATAAGATTGACTCCTAAACTAATTAACCTATCATTAGTAATTATGGAACGAAACTGCAGGACGTAAGGGTGAGTATTGCCTGATAGATTTTGTTTCATTTAGTTTGATTCACATAGATTAAGTTGGGGTTTAAATCCCGTTCGTCAAATTCAGATGCCCCGTATATTTGTGAAATAGTAACAATAGGATTTGGACATCGATTGATAAATATCCCATCATTCCAGTTTATTTTGTGAATGTTAAAAGGTGTATATAAAGAAACACCATTTCTACTTTCAAATTTCCAATATTTAAGAGTTACATTTCGTTTGATCGCTTGTAATTGGAATTTCCATTTTGTTTAGAGACCATTATTATTTAGACCAACACGTTTTTAATTTTCTAGACAGAAAATAATGTGATGAATTATGATCACAATTCGAATAATAATTATATGTGTGAGATTAATTCGCATTTTATATTAGTGTTATTCTATGTAAGGTGTGATGCAAAACAATTATATTCAAAGAACTGTCACTGTCCTCGGAGATATACTCCTCTAGTAAATATATATAAGCACAAGTTGGGTAGCATCACCAAGTAACTATGTATACATAGTTTTTGATTTATTCGTTTCTATAAAGGTTTAAGTCTGTTGATAAATTCAAAAATGAAAAAGCCCTTGAAATTGAAACCGCTGTAAGCGCGAGTGATATGAGCATTTGGCATGCATCTATACTCTCCGTCAACATGCCATCTCCTAGGAAAGCAATGCGCAGCAACCGTTCCACAAATGTAACATCTAAACGGTCTAGAATGTTTCCGGCAATGGAAAATGAGAGTTGACTTGACATTTATTTCCAGTTAGAGAAAAAACACAGTTCACACGGCGTGCGTCACTTTGTGTGTCTTCCAAAGCGGAAATATTTTGCAACGCTTACAGCTTTAATTGAAATTGAAGCCATACGTCGGTAGTAAACTGGCACACGAAACTTCCGAGAAGGCCGTCTGTTTAAATTTTTTTAGAAATGTCGTTCTAAACATTAAGTGAACCTGATTGTTTTCATAAATGTATACATTTAATAAATAACGGAATAAAACGCAGAATTGTTTTAGTGTATATTTACTAATGTAGTCATCCATTGACAGTTGTTTTTTCATTCTAGTACTCATCAGTGTATTCCAAGGCATCAACGTAGAACTTTACAACCCAGACGTATGGCCGGTACCAGCCATAACAAACTTAGGTCTTATATATTACCCTCTGAGCTAACGGGCCCAGTAATGCGAATGATTAAATTAGAACGATGCATTCAATTCATTGATTTGAATACATTGTTATGATACTGCCACCGTTGATAGCCCAGCTCTATTGAGAGAAGACTATTTCGTTACGCGAAGTGGAGACAATAGTTCCCTTTATCTTAGTGTTTCACCCATCAAGGAATGTATCTATCTATATATCTATCTATCTATCTATTTATATATATATCTATCTATCTATCTATCTATCTATCTATCTATCTATCTGGCTCTCTATTTTTAGACCCTTGAATTTATGCTAACATTGTTAAAAATAAAAGAATTCGTCTATTTAATTATACCGTTTTTATTTCTAAAAAATTTTCTGATAGTCTTTTATGTATATAAATAATAAAAAAGTAATAATAAATATTCCATAGGTTTTCATGTTTCTCATGTTTCACGAACGTGTTCGATGCTTCGTCGAATCATCGTCAGGTGTCAAACGCAAAGGAACCAAACAAGTTTGAGAAATAAGATAATTTTTTAAAGGACGGTGGAAAACGCGCATAGAACGTTTACCGCATGGTTCCAGGAAGTCGTTGGCGATTCAAAATTCAGCAACGCCGGATGTCATCACAGAACAAAATCACACTACGTAAATATTTTTTTTAAGTACTGGTTTCACATGTAATGTCTTAATTTTAGGTTGTTGTCTTTTTATTTTTTGTAAATTGGTGTCGGATTGTATAATTTTAGTGTTATCAACTACAATTTGTCTTCAATCAAAAGTTAGGGTAATTATGTTTTGTAAGTGGTAGTAAATTCGTTAGCATTTAAAAGATGCATGGTGAAGCGGTGGGATAGTGTAGTACTTGCAACACCAATGAAGCTATCAGCTTTATTATCATAATCGTAGTTACATTCTCCCAAAGGCATTACAACTTAAACTAACATCAGTACTTTTTAGTGGTTGTTAAGTTCAGGGAGGAATTGTTTTTTTTACTACAATATTTTCGGTTTTTAATCTCTGATAGTATATAATGAGTCAAATGTTATCGTTTCTATCAACTGGGGATGTGTATCTGTGTATAATATATTCATGGCTTTTTCTTCTTATCTAAGATTAGATTAGAAGAAAAAACATTTTATTTTTATTTTGTTTTTCATCATTTTATAATTTTATAATGCGTTTCGAGCGTGGTGCGCTCTCATCAGATATGTAAATTTATTTGACAAAATGACTTTCGATTTGAAAGATTAGTATTTAATTTGAGGAAATGTGTTATTGGTTGGCGTTTCTGCGCATGCGTGGGTGTGCGAGTGTGTGTGTATGTGCTTTTTTATATTTAGGATATTGTCTTGGCAATGTCTTCAATCTAATTCTTCCAATTTATGTTACCTGTGAAGGTTAAGCTGAAGAGTTTTAATGAAAAACTCTCAGCTAGGCCATGTTAATCGGTGGTTGGAGAGGTTTATTGTAGTTATTTAAGGAAAGGTGCTTTGTCTTTGCGGCATTAAAAGTTACCAACCATTCATGATCCCAATCTACTACAGCCTGGAGGTAATTTTCGAAGAATTATCATCAGAGAAATCGTTTTTTTGTAATAGGAGGAACAATAACAGTTCACGGATAGATTCCTGGGTACACCAGTATTCATGTCATATTTCTTAGATGAACGATCATCGGGGACAACCTGGGGCTTTCTTTTGGTTAGGAAGAGTCTAATTATCTTAAGTATTTGCCCATTAATACCGTATGAGTTTTTTTTTATTATGTCATACCTTGTCAAAAGCCTTGAATATATCAAGCGCTAGTTCCCTAGCTTCACTTGCCCACAAGCTTTGGAAGTGTCAAGGTTCTTTATGATCTCTGACTTGGGATGGGAGTGTGGTTTCGGTTCGCAATTGGAATTTAGGAGAAGGGGTCGTTTTTTGAGTCCAAAGTGGAGTTATAGACGAAACGCTGGGCAAGTAGATAAGCTTGATCAGTTGTCGTACAGACGGCATCATTGTGGTTTGATACTCGGGAAATCGTTGATTGACCATTGTTCACCACTAATCGCGAGTACCTAGTTTCTGTAACTAAAAGCGGTTTTTGGTGAATTCAGTATACCTTCTCTTTAACGGCCGTAACATTATTTTTTGACTCTATGAATTTCTGTCTATTAGTAGCTGACTTATGACAACCGAATTTGCGGAATGTTTGCTGCCTCTCAGCAATGGCACTGCACATTCCGAGGTGAAGCATTCGGGCGAGTGGGGTTTGCTAAATAATTTTCGCATTAGAACAAGCTTATATTCTGCATCAAACCATCCAGTTAACTTATTTGTACACTGATAAGCAAGGAGTTAGAAGGTTTATTTCCATGGGGCGTCGCTGATGTGATCTTTGATTGACTCAGATTCAGCCTGCTTGTATTATCTCGTTATTTTGAGTAAAGGCTTATCAGCTTTTCGACGAGTTGTTAGGCTTATATGAATTATTAGCTCAATGTGATCGCATTCCCGAGTATGCGATGAGCTTTCGTCACACAAGCCTCGGGCATTGACGCCAAGAACAGGTATAAAAGGATGCGGGTCGGGAAATCAACAGTCTGAGAGAGGGAGTGAACTAAGGAGAAATAATACATGGAGTTGCCGGATTCGTCAGTAAGGCTAGAGAATCCCAACCAGTCACGGTGCTGTGCATTAAAATCCCCAAATACATGTATCTGGGCATTCGAGTGAAATGAGAGTACTCTCTCCATGCTTTCAGAGACACAGTTTAGTAGGGTGCAGTCGTTCGTCGAAGTGGCACGGTATAAGAAATATAAGTAACTAACGAGGTGATGTAAGGTTAGTTTAAAGAACACATAGCGTTGGCCATCTGATTCTAACATATGTTCTCTAGTCATGGGGGGATCTTCCGAACATAAACTCCTAGCCCGTGCATATATGTTTGTCAGAGTCTTTACGGTAGAATGGGATGTTGTCAGGTATGTCAAAGTTGTGAAGGAGATTGAGGATTGAAGGTTGGTTTAACTTAGTGCTAAGATATCTGGCGATTTTGTCAGGAGAAAGGTTTCTACGTCGTTGATGTTGGTTCTAAGTCTGCGGATATTAGTGAATGCGAGCGTCAAGGGCGCAGATGAAGTGTTTTTGTTAGGTGTATGATTTACGTATTATGAAACTGATGATAGATCAGTCGTTCTTAGCGCTACCTGAGAGTTTGGGCTCCTGCCATGTCAGTCGGAAATAGCAGCCAGGCAAGCTGTCTAACCTGCATCCTCAACCTGTCGGAAGAAGAGCGACTCAGACTGGTCATGTAAGACTCACTGACGAAAAAAATATGCCCAAGGTGCTCAAATATTGAGAAAGAGAAACGCCGTTCATTGTTTTGCGTGTTTTGCGGCGTCCCACGGATCGGTCCTTTGCTTCCAGGTAATAGACAAAGTAGGAGTACGGTGATGGACAAAACCTATCTGCTCCTTAAGTAAATATAGGTTTGCACACCGGATATTTTATTCAAGTTTCCAGCTCTAGGAAGGTTACCACTCAGGACTAAGGATGCTTCTCACCCCAACGACTTTTGCCACGACGTAAGTAGTTGGTAGCAAGGTTTTATTATCAGATATTTCATTCTCTTAGATCGATGAATTGACAAGGTCTTATGGGTCCAAACGCCTAAAATGTTTTTTAGAGAATGAGTACCTTACCGAGATGAGCTTCGACACGCGAATGAAGTCTTGATAATCGAAAGTTATTAGAGGGAATAATGTGTTAAGTGTGCAAGTGTGTCGAGCCGTATTCCCTTCTAAAACAGACGAACATTTTCCATTACGTCGGTATAATCTGCAAAACTACACTTTTAATAAAGATCTCGACTGCTGAGTCTGTTTTTTTCTTTCTCAAGCGTGTTTTGGAGCTCTCTAGATTATGCATCCACATAGGAATATATATATATATATATATATATATATATATATATATATATATATATATATATATATATATATATATGTATATATATATATATATATATATATATATATATATATAATCGTGCGTGCGTGATGGTATGTATGATTATATATGAAATCGTACACGAGTATAATGAGTTTAATGAGTTTGGAAACACGGATTATATTTATTTTAAGTGGGTCTAATACAAAGATGGGAAATAGGGAAGACTCAATTAGTGAAAATTAAAATTCCCCTGATTTTTCTGAGATTTATACAATATATATTAAACACTAATTAATAAATATTCCCAACATTTCAGGTTATCTGGAGATCTTTTGAGGCATTCTATGAGTACAACATTAGGTTTAAAAAAGTAATATATATATATATATATATATATATATATATATTTATATACATATGTATATATGTATATCAGTAAACAAGGCTTCAATCACACTATATAACCCTCTTAAAATATTTTAAATTTTCATTATTTTTGTCAATAGTCATGAAGCACCAATTACGCCCCGTTCCTTTAATTTCACTTTATTTAAGACCGCTGCAGCGTCAGCGTGAAATTCTAAAACGAATTACAAATCAAAATAATGTAATGGATTTGATGACAACTTGGATAAAGATTATTTATATAATTTTTTGTATCAATTAATTTTGATATATATTCTCGTAAAAAACGTAAAATTGTGCAACATTGTAGCTTTGGGGAAATGAATTTCATACGTTTTTTATTTCTTAATATATATATATATATATATATATATATATATATATATATATATATATATATATATATATACATATATGTATATATATATATGTGTACATATATATATGTATATATATATGTATATATATGTAAATATATATATATATATATGTGTATATATATATATATATATATATATATATATATATATATATATTTAGCGGCAGTTGTACAGTATTAGCTTATTGTATGCACACAGTATCGACCCCAAAATTACCACGCGTATAATTAATGAATGTAAGTAGAGAGATTGCATGGAAAACGCGATAACTCTTTGTTTAAAAAATGTTCATTACTGCAAGAAAAGGTGTAGTATTTCATTACACTACCACACTCTAATATCATCTTTTAATATTAACATATATTTATTATTTTCTTGCTTTCAATTAAATATTATTTTAGAGTAAAAATATTGATTTGAAATGTTAGTAGAGTTTCCATCTTATTTCTCAATTCGAAGAAATTAGATTCATCGCGTACACCATTCAAAGTTTTATAGAAATGCGAAATATAGTTTGTATATACTATTGAGTACTCAGTTGTCAAGGCTTATAGACCACTCCAAAGGTGTTGGTGAGTGTGTCAGAATGACAGTTAAACAACAATTTGACGATTCGTTACAAAGGTTAAGACTAGTAAGAATTAGATTATTTCAAGAGAACATTTTAACAAGAAATTGTTAACGTTAGACTTGAAGACGACTATGAAAAAATCAACTGGGAAGCAGCACCATGGTATTGTGTTCCACGGATAGATAGTTCTAGAATATTACTTACGGATATTTTAGGTAGAGAAAAAGAGAGAAACATGATTAACAGTGGGTTTAGTTGGACGGGTTTTTGTTGTAAATGTTTAACAGAGGACACCATATATTGAAGCTAATCGAGAACCTGCCATGAAAACAACCATAGAGCATAGGAATACTAGCACTCTCTCTTCTGAGAGTGTGTAGGGAAGTAAAAATGACATCCGTTTCTTGGTTTTTAAGTCGGTTACGTACGTAGTCCAGGTACTAATAGATGCTCGTATTGGCACATCACTATGTGTTGCAACAGTACTCGATTATACGACGTATGTTATTCTAATACAGGTAGAAAAATTGTCAGTATATTTTATGATGTTGCCTGAGCCATTTTATATGGTTATGTTGATTACGTCAGCATTCTACATATGTATAGATTTGAATCATATATTCATACAATCTATTTCGTTCACCAATTTGTTTTGCCGGTGTTGATTTCGATCATCATATTCAAAATAAAATATGCAAATGACGTTGGATCCATAATAGGATTAGGTTCAATTCTTAGATGCGAGAGAACAAGAAATCCGAAAATCGATGCTGATCTTCCATCAATATTTCCACGCAAGGAATCCTTATCTTTACCCACGTCTAATTACGAATTAGGCTTTAGGTATTCCTTATATATGTGAAATGCTAGAGTTCACTTATTTATTCATACACTAGAAGCGCTAATCCATAAACTGATTAATGGTTGATAGAATTATAATGGATTATACAATGAGATAATGAGCAGTTCATTAATCGCCAGTACGCAATAAGACAAAAGTACTTTAAATTATCATTTGTAACGCTCACAGAAACTTGCATATCTAGTCTCACCTCTCAGACATTCGTAGTGTAAGTCATATACGAATAATATATTCATTTTCCACCGTTCTCATTGAGATAAAAATATGAAAAATAAGTTATATGTAACACTTGAATAGCCAGAGCTCAGTAACGCTTCACAACGTTATATATTATAATAATATAATAGCAAAGTTGTACTACTAGCCAGTGGTGTTTGTACGCAACTGGCTACTTTTAACACTTTTCTGTAGTGTAATATGACTCGCAATCTGACGATGAATATTATTAACATCGTCTATTCTCCGGCGTCTCTTAAAACTAAATTAACCTCGATGATCTATTTGGAATGTATTGGCTTCTTTGTATCAGTTTCAAATTAGGTAAAGGTCGGAGAAATAATAGAGGCTTAGATAAATACATTCCGACGTTTAGAAGATCATTGAAAAGGCAGTAAACTGTTTGAAATACAATAGTTTTCTTTATGTACTAGTGATATTTAACCGACATTGACCCTGTAGAAGTATATTGTTAACAGAATGTTTCGTAAGAATGACAATTTTAAATATCACCATTTGTCTATTATTTTGTCTTAACAGAAAAGGTTAAAATTATCACTTCCAATATCAGGTCCAGTAATAAAATAAATATGCCAGCGTCGTATTGTTCTTAGAAAACATTCTAATTTCAAAACTAAAAAATTCCAATAAAATAAGAATACTTTACGCTGCTCTCTGTGAAACAGAAAATAGGGTCAACAAATCAAAACTAATTTCATAATTTTAAATAATAAAATAAAAATTAAAATATTTTTAAAATGTTTAGACATTTTAATAAACTAATTCCTAACTTATATACGTTTGTTTTAATTTATAAATTTAAAACGAGATACATACATTTCGTTTATTTACATTCTAACATGTAAAATAAACTGTGATGCGGCGGTTTTCTTAGGATAAATTACTTAGTTTCTTAACGTTTCTAATACACATTTCTGAAGTATTGTAAATCTAAAAAAATACAACTTTTTAAAATGACATCATTTTCATTTATTTTAAGTTAACAAATATATTTTCTATGTTTCATCGTCTCAAATTCTTTTTATAAAGACATTATTCTGTACGATTATTCGATTAGAAGTTTTTGAATTACATTGGAATTTAAGGTGCAAAAATGTAAAACATATGTAAAATATTTTGTTGTTATCGATCTTTTCAAGAGAATGTGTTTTATCATAATTGTTTACACCTTTCTGTCTACTTTTGTAAATATTGATCTTAGCGACACACAATATCAAGTTCTCTTTAAAAAAAATCAATACAAAATTAAATATTTATGCATATTGTCATATACTTATATCAATTAAGTGCTAACAGTAAATATAGAGAAGTAGACACTTTCCCATAAAACCTCCTTTGTTTAGCTAAACTATTCCAACCGAATCCAGCACTATGTGTTTCGCCTTCGGAACTCATTCGCACAACTACAATTTAAAGTTAGTATATTTATTGTTAATGATCATCCATTCGTGGTAGTCACACAATTCAGGTTGTCACCCTGTAAATATGAGTCCATCTCGACAGTAAAAGGTGTAAATTAAAAAAAAAGCATCACTTTATATAAGAATGATCCATTTTAATAGTAGTTTAAGTTGCTGATACGATCATCGACAAAAATACATTTTGGCAGCTCCGAGGAAAACCAAGCTGTATGGCAACCGGGAGGTGCTTTGCTTCGTGTAGCCTAAACCATTGATGTATATATAGTAGTGTCGCTTAGGTGAGTCATCAGTCATCAAAATATTATAATGATATTTCGAAAAACATATACTCATACTGCATAAGTCCGTCGGATTAGTGAGAAGTTGCCGTCCCTGAATACACGGCACAGTATGCAGTCGAAAAGTCAGTAACCTCGCAATCACCCTAAATAAACAAATCTGCTGAAAATTAAGAAAACTACTTACATAGTTAAACTTTAGACCAGTGCACACTCAAACAGACTTAAGATTGGGTAAATCGTTGCTGAAACTCTTAATTACAATAAGCAATTTGAGGAAAAGAAACTATTAGAGAAGAAAGTTTTCCGACATTTGGAAAACTCCACAATGAAGTGATGTGATGCTTGTCGGTTTTGTCGGGGTTATTTACGGCGAGGAGCACCAGTGCAGCAAGTTCAACGGGAGACATTAAATGCAAGTACTTTTAAACCAAGAACAAGGATGCAATATTGCAGCGAAAGGGAACGAGGTTGGTGCTTGGTGGATAGTGAGCGACCAAATGTTCTCTCTAATATCAGCCTTGGCAATGTTTTCATACAACATCATGTTATAGGAAACCTGTTGTGAATCAACGTCTAATCAGCGACAAAATACATGTCAAATCATTAGATTGAAAGGTTAACTAGACTGAGTAATTATAAACTCTCAGAACGTCATCAATAACATTAAATCAATCATACTCAACATTATTTTCCGCATAATAAAACGGAAACGTTAAAACTACCGTAAAAATATGTTGTTCTTCTGTGAAAATGTTATTTTAGTTGATAAGATCTTACGACTAACATCCTCTCCAGATTCAAAATAAAAAAGAGTATATTACCCCAGTTGCTAAGGTTGCTAGAGAAATGAGTGAATTTTTCAAGAAACTACTTACTATACAATCCTTTATATATATGTAAAATTCAGAGTCATCTAAATATCGTTTACTTGTGTCGAATCTGTCGAGGGTCTGCGCAAAGCATGACATTGACTTCTAAATCAAGTGGTGGTTGATATTTTCTTTTTTTCTATAACCAGTTTCCTACTGAAAATACATCTCTATCTCATTTCCAGAGAAGATGCTCGACTGAGATCGAGTCGTTAGTTACAACATTGTAAGACATCAAATGCGACAACTTTTTTCTGAACACAACCGAATATACGTTTTATTCATTCATGTCTCTAGTGTCAGGCGAATTGGGCAGTACTTAATGGTATATTGTCTATATACTAAAACACATGACCATTGTACTGCTACAATGCAATTGACAACTAGTTCGTCTTCAAATCAAATGTTAACAAATGTTATTATAGAACCGCTGTATAAGAAGGTAAATGTAGTGAATACCAGTATTCAATGTTAGTATTGCTATGGTGTGTCTTCTTTTTTCTGCTGGCAATCATTTATAAATGATTAACATTTATTCTCGCGTGACCCTTAATCTAAATATGCTGTGACCTTAGTAGTAAAAAAATGAATACAGTCTTCTACAGCTCAAGATGAAATAAACAAAATCATACTTGAACTTATCTTTTCTAATTCGATGAATACTTCATCACTGTGTGAGTATAATAATGCACACTCCAATGCTATTATCTGTATCGATACAAAGCCTCCACGCGCTCATGCATGGAGTATTGTTGCCACATCTGGGCTGGTGCATCACCTACTAATCTCTCCCTCCTTTACAAGGTCCAAAAAAGAGTCGCCAACCTAATAGGTCCCTCACTGTCAACCAAGCTCCAGTCGCTGTCCCATCGCCGCAATGTAGCATCCTTATGTTTGTTTTACAAATACTTCAATGGATTATGCTCCGATGAACTGGCTACTCTGGTGCCCCCTCGATGTAAATTCACTAGACCAACTTGACAATCAACTAAATCCCATCCATTCCCTGTGGAGGTCCCTAGATGCCGGAGAGCCTTCTACTCAAATAGCTTCTTTCCTCGTGCTGCTGGCCTCTGAAACTCCCTCCCTGCCTCCTGTTTCCCTGACAGTACTAACAGGCAGAAATTTTAAACTAATGTAAAAAGACATCTCGCTGCGCAGATCCCAATTTAGGCTGACCCCCTCCCACCTTTACTCCTTTTCTTTTTTCCTAGTAGCCGCTTACGTCTACAGTGGCGGCTTGTCTTGTTTGGGGTGAACCATGTTAAAAAATGCTTTAATACGTAAAACGAACACACAAAACAATGTAATTCTAGTACATGTTTATAGTAGAATAACACATAGGTCTGCTTGAATATCGCATTTTATAATAGAAGAAAGTGTAAAACAATATATTTTTTTCACAAATTTTCGTATATTATAATCGTTAAGGTAATCATTGCGTCTAATTTCTATAGTAAATAAACTATAGATTCAGGTGTATGTGCATTTTTGAGTCGGCGTAACTGTTATGAAAACACATTTTATTATTTTGTTTACTAGTTATCTAATATTTATTGAATTTACTAATACAATAGCGTTGAATTGCATGAGATAGTAAAACTAGTATTGTTTAATTGATTCAATTACGAATTTCATCTCAATGAATGCGTATCTGTTCATTCGCAAACAAGTTATTCATATCAATTTCCTGAATAGTTGAAAAATATAGCTACCCGACCATTCAAGATTCAAGATTTGAAATGATTTAGGAAACTCTCATTTCATCTAGTTCTAAAACTAGTTGGTAAGCCATCATTGATTCGAATCTTTTAAATGTTTTACACTCTCCATCCTTAATATTATTAAATAGAGATTGACCCAATATTACCGTTAAATATTCATACTTTAACTCACAAATAATGCAATTAATAACTTTGTGACTAAACGAAATCAGAATCAAATATATCTTACATATTTTATCAATTATGTGAATGTTATTTCCCTGATTGTATTAGTATGTCATTTCATGTTGCTTAACGACATTTATTTCTGTCTCGACGGTGGCATGAGGTAAATGATTTACCTCTCTATTCATTCCAGTTAAACATGTGTTGTGGTATATAACAACTCTCAAGGAATAATGGAGATAATCTATGGTGCAAAATTGTAATTCATTTTGTTTTCACTATCTTTTAGTTTTGAGTGTTAGTCTGAGAAATGCATTATTAGTAGCATGATACACTCACGTTGATACACAACTTCCCGAAAGATCACCGAAATAAAGAGACAACTAGTAATTAATCGATAATCATTTGGGTTGATCACTTTTTTTTATGTAACTACACTCTCTTCAAATCCAAATTAATCAACATATACTCCGTATGTAAAAACATGTAGGATTTCGTCAGAAGACTATTGACATTCTTGTAGGAAAAAAAATTCTACAATTGTCAGTATAATTTAGTAGTGTGTTGAGTATTAAACACAAATAATATAGTATGAGATACAATATTTAATAAATTCTAGGAATATATTGATTTTATTTACGACTTTTTAGAACATAGAAATGTAAAGAGATATAAAAAGTGCATAGTGTCTACACGTACAAAAGTGTTGGGTTATGTGTGCACTTTGTTGTACGGTATGTATCCTAACGACTAATGTATTTATACCTTCGTGAAACTGTATAAGCTGCCGTTATGTTTAGTAGTTATTGAATCTCTTGTGGCTGCTAAAACCTTTTGCTGGCGGCCAAAGCTAGATAAAGTTTGCTAAGAAGACGGACGTGTCGTCGTTTGATAACAATGTGTTTGGACTAACAAGGGTCTATGTGGCAAGTTAACTCTCTCACCGTTGGGGGTACTTGGGGTCTTTTGTATGTAGACAATATTTAAGAGGTTCTCAATTCGCAGAGCAACTTTTTCTAGTCTGTTCAATTCCGATGTCGGTAACCAGTCAGAATAAAGTGGTTTATCAATCAAAAGTAAGTATTTCATAAAGGTACTTTTTCTAACCGCCGTGTCTGTTGTTATTGTTGTTTGTGATGCTGAACGTGTAAACTCGTATAACGGGAATCGAGATTGACTGCGCTATGCCGTGTTCGAGTTCAAATAGCGCTGTTAAAGAAGAAATTTGCATAATGGAAAATAAAACTGTTAGACTAAACATGGTATGAAAAATTAAATCTGAATATCTAATTGAAAAATAGTCTCGAAAAAAAACTTGTTGAAATCAGAGCAGTACTTTATCTATTAATTATCGCATAGCTTCTAACTGCCTATTCTACAGTATATACACCTCAGGATTACAGGATAAAAATATTATAAAATAATGCATGTTCAGGAGATGCAATTATTCGTGTCCACTATGAATATTTACGCTGCAATCTGAACATGAGTCGTCTAATTTATTCCAACACAAATCCGGATTAAATTCGAGTATGGGTCGTTCTTCTGAAGCGTAGCAGCGCTAAAATATGCAAGTGTGTAACATATTCAAACAATAGTTTTTATGGTATGACTATTTTGTAATGTCTGCATTGTCATATACAGAAAAAGTAAGTTACAAAACTATGCTACCTGTTATTGGTGTTGTTTTAATATATGTATTATCGACAGATATCAAGTGTGGCGCCAGTAATATTTTATTTGTCAAATATATCTCAAAAATAAGTTATCATGTTGTAATATTTAGTGTTTTTCTAAAAAAAACTTACTGCCACCAACATATCTGGTCGGTTATCTGTCTGCAGCACCGTTTTGTATACACCTCGCCAATTTCTCTATTTTATTGTCTAAGTGTGATTATTGTAATAATAGAGGAATATGAACACAAAAACACGTTATTTTCTTCTTTTTCTTGGGTTCAGTTTAATTTAGTCCAACAATGTAGACCAATGTACATCAAGATTAACTGCCATTTTTAGACCCACCTTCGTACGCGGGAGAGGAACACAATATGTTTTATTACTTTGATTTCGTATATTAAAATTTAAATAAAAGGTGATATCAGTTATCTGCGACGTACTTCCTCCCGTGACGTAATATTATGTGATGCAATAACTCAATATGTGTCTACCACTCAAAAATCATGCTTACTCTTTCCCCGTGTATAATACTTCTGTTTTCACATGCTTTAACACTCCTGTCTCTAATCATGGTACGTTAGCCAATATACTCTAGCAAAATATAGTTGTGGTAACGATGAAAGTCTGCTTAGTTACACATTTACACCCAATCACTTATAGCATTTATTGTTTACGACATTGCACGTTCTAATTTCGATAAAACGAATAAACTAACAAGGAAAAAAGTGATATCGGAAATACACAGAGAAGTAATATAAAAAACACATAACCTTTCTGTGTTATTTTATTCAGTTTGCTTGAAGATTGTTTCCAGGTAAATGAAATGTTTAATTTAGTAAAAGTAAACATCGAAATGTGAAGAAATTAGAAAAAAAAAGAACGAACATACAAACTTCAAGGAGTTGAGAAAAGAGATCTCTTAAATAAGGTTTCAATTAAGATGAAACAAGACGCAGTTGAAATAAAATAGGCAGGCGTCCATGACCACGATTGCTAGCCAATCAAATACATTCAATTATGAAACGGAATAAACTGTCGCTTAACCTAATTTTTAATTGTTTGTATAAAATTGTTCATTAGCTTGCATGCTATAGTTTTAAAATTAAACTATATGAAGTTACATTCTATGTTGACTTTCTAACATGTTTGAAGGGGTATTCTAAGTATAAATGTGTAGACGATGCTTTTTAGATATTGTGCATTTTTAATTTTTTTAACATAGTTCACCCCAAACAAGGCAGGCCGCCACTGTAGACGTAAGGGCCTACTGAGAAATAGGGTGAACGTTTGGAGTGGTCAACTTTAATTGGGAGCTGCAACAGTGAGATATATGTGTACATTAGTTTCAAATGTCTGCATGCCAGTACAACCAGGAACAAGGGAGCAGGGAGGGAGTTCCAGGGTACAGTAGCACGAGGAAAGAAGATTTTGAAGTAGAAAGCGTTTCCGCATCTGGGGACTTCCACAGTGAATGCATGGGATTTGGCAGATTGCCGGGTGTGTCTAGTGAATTTTAATCGTAGGGGGCACTAAAGCAACAAGCTCCTCAGAGCACAATCCATTAAAGTACTTCTAAAAAAGGCACAATGAAGCAAGATTGCGGCGATTGGAAAGGGGCTGGAGCTTGTTAGATAGTGAAGGGGCTTATCAAGTTGGCTACTTTTTTGGGGCCTTGTCTAAGAGGGAGAGACTAGCGGATGATGCCCAAGCCCAGATGTGGCAACAATACTCCGTTTATGAGCGGATGGTGGCTTTGTAGATACATAGGATAATGTCAGGTGTGAGAAGTTTACTGTCATGGTTGATGGACCCGACATTCTTTGCAGCAGCTCTGGCAATGTTTTCAAATAATTGTTACAAAGAAGAAGTTAACACCTAGATTAATAAAACACAGCTTATTAATATATTTCCCAAGATAAAATTCATAAAAATACATATTTGAATAAGGGAAGTGTTAATAAAGCTTGCGTGAGTTTAGAAAGTTAACTTCTTACTCTTTACTTGTGAATAAATACACTCAAATAGCATGTCTGAAAAGTGGATGTGAATATATATGTCTGTGTTTTGTTCACCTGAGAGTAGGTGCGTTATCATTTCTCTAAAAACTTTTATAATAGTTTAAATTTTTCTTGTTCCTATGAAGTCGCAATATGCAGTTGTGCTCTTTTTATACCCGCTTCTCTTTTTCTGATCTACTTAAAACTATATTTTACTACAATCGGTTCAAAAGAACGTGTTTTTTTACGTAAGAAATGATTAACATGTGGATGTTATTATAGGAATGTCATATTACTTGTTATTTAAATGACCCCTAGCTTTAGTCTGTAGGTGACTTTTTAAACACTGTGATAGTTTTTTTTTTAAATATTTAAATTTATTTATGTTGGGACATGTTTTTTATACAAATAGAGACTTAAAAAAATATTAATTTGTATTTTGTTTAATTTAGTAATAGGTTATACAAAACCTTCTTTCTTTCGTTAGTGATATATTTAGAAAATCCTCAAAATAAATAGCGTACGTGCATCGCTAACGAATGGCAAGGTTATATTTATAAGCTTTTATATGTTTTCCTTAGGTTATAACTATGGATTTGTAGCGTAAACATAATTTGAAGTATTATAATATGTAAAGTTAAGTACGTTGTTAATGAATGGAAAGTAATAACATGCCATAGAAGTGAACTGTGGAATAAGCACTTTTCTTATTTCAGCTTGATTCGTCAAAAAGCAGGGCGAAATCCTGATATAGAAAATCGGTCAATATTCTTGGAGGTAATGTAATACTCTCGAAGAGTTTTGTTGATGAAAACACTGCTCGGATTAATGCAAGTCAGGGTTAGTTAAGTTTAGTCTAGTTGAGACTGAATATTTTGATAAAGAGAGAGTGTTTTCCTCGTGTATATATATATATATATATATATATATATATATATATATATATACACATATATATATATATATATATATATATATATATATATATATATATATTATTTTACTAAAGTCAAAGTTCTCAGTAATCAAGAGGAGACTTTTTTCGGGCAACCACTTGCACTCTGTATGAGATACATAAATATTCGAATATTCCGTTAAAGTACTCCTTTAACTGTCAAACTTTGAGTAAGTAAATAAGTTAAGAATATTAATTTTGCCAATTGATCAGTTACCTAGGTTATATTATATTGTTCGTGTAGTCTATTGGTCTCATAATAATTCATCTAATCTGGTTGATTATATTGCTGAGTTATGTTACTATAGGCAACATCATGTAGAGAAGGTGCACCAATTTTTGTATAAACCAATGGGGATTAGCCATACCGAGGGGATATAATTTTTGCTGCGAATGTTATTAGGAATATTTAGTCAGGGTTTACTTGTAGCGGGCAGTATCCTCAAGCAAGGTTTTCTTGACAAATAACATAATTGTAAGATGGTATTATGTCATATTTTATAGTAATAAAAAAGTACTCAATATCATTGATAGAACAGTTGTTTTAAAATGCAGCTTACCTTGGAAAAACATTATTTGTAGTTTGTTATTATGTTGTATACTAGACAAAGTAAATGGTGTTTCCCTGTAGTCATGATATTATAAATGCATTATATTGTTAGTCTTTTTTTTTCTTACCTGAGTTCACCCCACACAAGGCAAGTTGCTATGTAGATGTAAAAGACTAGTGAGAATTAAAGTGAGTTTTTAGGGATCGTACTAAATTGAGTGCTGTGCAGCAATATATTTGTTGGCATTTAGTTATAAAACATTAGTTTTAAATATATATATATATATATATATATATATATATATATGTATATATATGTCTGTACAGTTGGGGTAACAGGGAACACGGAGGGACTTCCAATGACCGGCAGCTCGAAGAAAAAAAGCTATTGGAGTAGAAGGTTCTCCGGCATCTAGGGCCTTCCCCAGTGAATGGATGGGATTTAGTAGATTGTCGCTATAGTCTAGTGTATTTACGCTGGGAGGGCATAGAGCAGCAAGTTCATCAGAGCATATTTGATTAAAGTACTTGTAAAACAAGAACAAGGCGATGGGGCAGGGGCTGCGTCTTGCCGGGTATTGAAGGACACATCAGTCGAGGATTCGTTATCGACAATCAGCCCAGCAGTGACTGGACTATTTCGGTGTTTTTTTATCTGCTGGACTGAGGTATACTGTCCTGGGTTGTCCGAGGAGGTGTACCCTCCCAGGCCTTGCCTCCTCCCTCTGAGAGGGGTAAGTTTATTGCTTACTGCTTAAGGCGCGCGGACCGATGGAATGCCGACGAGGCTGCCGAAGCTACTTTTTCTAGGTCAGAATTCTCCTTCTTTAGGGGCGCTGGCTTGACTCTTCCCCCACTGTCCGACCTTGTTTCACATATTCCTGAGGTGGGAGGGAATTAAATACATTGAGAAATATATCGGATTAGAACTTTGTTTACCTTGTCTAAAGGGGAGAGACTAGTAGATGTTGCACCATCTTAGATGTGAAAACACTACTCTATTCATGGGCGGATGGTGTTTTCTTCATAGATATAGGATACTTTCAGGTGCAAGAAGTGTTCTAGTGCAGTATGTAGAACCAACATTCTTTGCAGCAGTCTTGGCAATGGATTCTATGTATTTGTTCCAAAAGATGTTACTCGTGAATGTTAGGCAGATCTCAGGTAGGGTGTTATTTGTAATGTCAATCGGTGTTCGAATAGCTTTCTTGTTGTTGTTGAAAGAAATAAGCTTTGTCTTAGTAGCATTCTATGTAACCATTTATGTATGACCTCACTCCACTACAGAGTGGAGGTCACTTCTTAAGGATTAAGCCATTGCCTCGGATATGTGCGCATGACGAGAGTAGAGTGTAGTGTCGAAATCAAATATACCCATCTCAGACACAATGTTATTAGGGAGGCACTGTATGAAAATCAGGAAAAGTTAAGGTACAATTATCTATCCCTTAGGCATCACTGCATTTATGTTATGTTTTTGGATTAATAGACATTGAGGGCAATCATTTTTGTTTAAGCGGAAGAATCTGATTATCTAAAGTATCTGTTCAGTAATACCATGTGAATACATTTTTATGAGAAGACGATAGTCGTTGGAATTAAAGCGTTTGATAGCAATAAAGAGTTCGAATTATTCGACTGGTAGAAAAGTTATATATATATATATATATATATATAAATATATATATATATATAAACATATATATATATATACATTAGGGTAGGTCGATTTTACACTTTTTTTTAAATATTAAAAAAAGGCACGTTCCGAAAGTTGTATATAGACCTATTAAATACTCATGCAAAAAATTAGATCAAAAACTTCAGCGGTTTTTTGAGCGTTTGGTATCAAAGATCGTAGACAAGAATATACTGAAAATTCCTCGTTTTTGCAAGATTTGCTTGAATATTGGTGTGAAAACCAAATAATTTTAGCATTTAAAAGCAGGGAATGTCCTTTTATTTTATAAAAATGATATGAATTAAAGAAATCTTCAAATTGAAAATTTGCCCCCCCCCCTCATTTTCAGTATCTGCTTTTGTAAACTACCTTTTAACGTTATGAATTAAACAGTAATATTTGAATACCTAAAAAAATGATTTTTTCTGTTATTAGTGAAAATATAACAAGCAAAGAAATAAGGAAAAACCTAACACTATTTTAATGAAGCTTAATATAGAGAGTCAAATTGTTCCATATAAGACCCCTTAGACAAAAATGCTGGTCTAAATTTCTGACTCAAAACTTTGGCTGTAATGTGTTGATGCCTTGCTTCAAAACCATATACAGTTTGTGAAGGTTCTGTTATTAACTTAACTGCCCGTTCCACACCCTGAGAATGTGAGGGCAAATCTGGCAAGTCAAGCTTGATTCCATTCATCAACGATTCTCGAAGTTCAGATTCAGTAAAATCTTCCGTCATTGGTGGTTCAAAAATGCCGCATAATTTTAAATCTATTAATTGTGTCCAATGTGTGGCATTAAAATTAATAGGTAGTATTCTTTTTAATCTTTTTCTGGTTGACTCCTCACTCCTGAAAGAACAAATTAATTAATTGAAGTATTAAAAAATTCCAATCTGTACTGCTTTAATAATTATGGTGAAATTAGATAAAATCTTTAAAAATCATTCTATAAATTGGAATAAATAATTGAGTCAGAGATATATGAATAAATATTACTTACCTAATGGCCAAAATTCTTTTTAAAGCTTCTTCTCTTACTTCAATCTCCTCAGATTTAACCATGGAATATAGAAAGTTTTCAGGCAGTAAACAAAATGTATTACCTTGTATATTTCTAAATGTGATATCTTGGATTTCCTGAGGCTTCTCCTTAATCCTCTGGGTCATATTAAAAATGTGCACTTACTGATTGTGGAATTTACTATTTCTTTTAATTTCAAACCAAAAAGTGGCATACACATTTACAATAAAATTTACTACATAGTGTAGTTTTGTTGTGTGCCTTTGTGGGTATGCACCACGAGTCCATAAACACATAAGCCTGATGGCCAAAGTTAACCATCTTGCTTGGTTTAAAGGACCAATTTTCCAGGAGGCATATCTAGAGTCAACCTTACCTCTAGAAATACCTACTGTGTATTCATAAAGGAGTCTTTGGTCAGAACTAAGATCATGTATTTCATCAATTTTAAAAATTGACTCTAGAGGATTGCTAATAGTGGAAAATGATATTTAAGGTAAATCATATCAATCATTTGAGCATAATTTCCCCAGAGGGCTACTGAATGTTGTAGGGCCCTTTGCGCAACCATCTATGTTTTTAAAAAGGGCTCTGAAAGGTAGTGCATTATGATGCAAAGAGCAACCAATTGTGTGAAGAGTTTTAAAAAGTTTTTTTTCTAAAATTGCAACCATTCCACCTTCGCAACCTGTGTTGGTATTAGTGTTGTCAACAAGTATAGCCTTGATACTGTTCTCACTGTGGAATTCATGCAAAACATCCACCACTTGATCTGCATGAACAGCACCTGTTGCACCACTATTCGGAAGAACTCTATGTGTCAGATATTTACTTTCACATGGTGTTTCTTTTGTAAAAGTTAAATGGTGTTCTGGTCCCTTAGTTTTTTTCATAATTCTCTGTCTATTTTCATCCACAATTTCCTTATACATCAATGTGTCCTTATCCATTCTCCCATCAACTCCAATACATATATTTTAGGTGGGGTAAAAACTCCTGGCTGAAATAGTTTTATTTATCTACCTCCAACAAGGTAAGATGTGACACAAGGTCAGGAAAGTGGGATTAGATAACACTGCGCTATAGAGGTGAGCACTATGGCCATTAAAAAATTGACTGGGCAGCCCCGTCGGCATTCCCCTGTAGGGGCGCCTCAGACAGTTAGCAATAAACTTACTCCTCCCCAAAGAGGAAAGGCAAAGCGTGGGAGGATGCACCTCCTAGAATTGCACAGGACGGACAAGCCCCAATAGACGGGCGTAAATCCAGACCCAAAGGCCCGGACGATACCGGTTTATTTGGTGGGGTAAAAACCCCTGGCTGAACTAGATTTTATTTATCTACCCCCAACAAGGTAAGATTGACAAAAGGTCAGGAAAGTGGGATGAGAAAGCCAGTGCTCGAGAGGTGAGCACTCTGGCCATTTAAAAATTGCCTGGGCAGCTTCGTCGGCATTCCCCGGTAGGGCCGCCTCAGACAGTAAGCAATAAACTTACTCCTCCCCAAAGAGGGAAGGCAAAACCTGGGAGATGCAGCTCCTAGAACTGCACAGGACGGACAAGCCCCAATAGACGGGCGTGAATCCAGACCCAAAGGCCCGGACGATACCGGTTTATTTGGTGGGGTAAAACCCCCTGGCTGAACTAGTTTTTATTTATCTAACTCCCACAAGGTAAGGTGTGACAAAAGGTCGGGAAAGTGGGATTAGATAAGCCAGCGCTCGACAATTCAATATATATGTGTGATAATTAAACAGACAATCAACACGGGAAGTCAAATTCGCCCGATGAATTTTCAACCGGTGAATACCATAAAAAATATCCAATAAATAAAACGCCTATGTAAACAAATAATTATTTATATATAACATTAAATATCATAGTGTTTTATTCCTTTTTAATTTGAATATGTACATTTAATTTCTTAAGAAAAATAATAATAAACTATAAAATATTTATTATTAAGTAATGTATTACTTTTTTTTGTTAAAACCCGGGTTTAATTTAAGGCGACACATCTGCCGGTGAAATCTCGGCAGTGAGAAAAAATCTCGATTTATTTGATCTTAAAGTTGCAATGCTCAAATAAATACAAAAATTTGAAGAAAAATATTTCTTGTGGTAACTTTTGACATTATTTGGCAACTTTCTTCGAGTGCGATAATTTACAGTTTCAAAATCGACCTCCCCTAATATACATATATATATACATATATATATATATATACATATATATATATATTTATATATCTTTTGTTGATATGAAGTTGTTAAGACGACACCTATATGCCTGCGAATATGAAATTATGTTTCATACACATCATTATAATTATATATAATAGCATGTATACGTTCTTTCCGGTAACATATTTCTGCTAGTATATATAAATCTTGAGTTTGGTAATGAACAGCAAATTGTACCATTTTTTGTTTACAACCCCTATACTACGTAAGAAAAGTAGGTAATGTATATGAGGATGTTATCGTGACAACATAACATTTACCACACTACTGTATAAAGAAGGACGTAATGCTTAATATGATGGTCACTTTACTACAATGCATAACTTACATAATCCATCCCCGTGAATGAAGCATTAAAATACAGTTTAACAGTACTATTTATAGGAGAGTATATTTTCGGGTTCAGGCAGCTGGGTACATGATATTTGGTAGTAAGATATATGTATATATATATATATATATATATATATATATATATATATATATATATATATATATATAGATAGATTTGCCCGGACTCGTGTCTTGAGCGTTTGAGTATAAGAGTTTCCACGTAGTGTAACACATTTCCTTTGCTAATTAGAATCGAAGTTTCTCGAATCCATCATGTAAGCAACATCTGATGACAAACAGTTCAGAAGGCTTACTATTATCATAGTAGTTGACGGTTTACTACATTAAATAGTGTCGATATATATATATATATATATATATATATATATATATATATATGAGAGACACGAAACAATAAATGGAGATTGAGAAAGAGAAGAGTGCGAAAATTCGATGTTCCGTGATGTTAATGCTTCATAATACTAGTAGGAGAACACATAGTGATAGTGTGTTGCAACAATCAGATGACAATATAAGTGAGATTAGAGATTACTGAATTTAAGCGAATCTCATAATGACATGTACATTGGATTATGATAGAGAGACTCGATAATCTCAGTTTAATAGACGAGAAAAGTTACGGTTCTCGATATAATCTCACGAGAAAAATGATTACTGATTGTCGACAGCGTGAAAATAATTAACTATGAGATAAATAACGCGACGACGAACGTGAAGACACGTCATTTATTCGAAGGATTACGAGCTGTAGAATCTTACACGTCTCGCTATTTTGCTTTCATTCTCGCTGGCTGGCTACCTTAGAAGAATTAATCGAAACCCTTTAAGTTTTTCGCAAATCGAATAGAAAATCACAGGAACGGATCTTTCATTCACAAGCGCACATATACGCATTAGAGTAGAGATTTCAGTAGAAACATTATAGAATTGTGTGAAAATATTCATCAGAATTCGAAGTTGTAATAGGCTAAAAATTATGTTTACAAATAAGGAATTTTCTGATAGCATTATTACATATTGCATACTGTATATAATTATAATAACATATCTTATACATGTTTGCAGCGCGAATCCATCATGTAAGCAACATCTGATGGCAAACCGTTATCTATTATCTTAGTTGTTGACGTTTTACTACATTAAATAGTGTCGATATATATATATATATATATATATATATATATATATATATATATATATATAAAGAGAGATACGAAACGAGAGATGGAGATTGAGAAAGAGAAGAGTGCGAAAATTCGATGTTCCGTGATGTTAATGCTTCATAATACTAGTAGGAGAACATATAGTGATAGTGTGTAGCAACAATCAGATGACAAATGAAACGGACCGTAAAAAATATATCCCACAGGGAAATGTTATGTTTTTGGGAAATGTGAAGAAATAGAGCAAAGATACTCGACGAATGTGTCTAGTAGGTAAGTAAAACCCCCGAAACATTATCTCAGTATGTTTAAGCGTATAACAGAGTGTTGGAGTGTGTAACGACTCATATTAATTAAAATATGAGTAAGTCATAGATAGTCATTCGCTCTGCTCTAGTCATGCCGTAACCTTGACAAACATATATAATGTATATAAAGCATTACACTTTTTTTAGTTTGTGTTTATGGTATTACATGTATCTACAGAAATACTCTGTTTATAATAATGACAATAATGAAATCACAATTTAATTTAATCGTAGCTAATTGCTTGAATCAATTTTTAATATACTCATATAAATTACATCATTAATTATTTCTGATAAGTGATTTACTTTATGTACCCTACCATCTATAATACAGATCAATGTGCATAGATTTGTAGTTTTGAAAATAATAAATCGTGTATATGTTCCGTGCCGTGACGCAAAATGTAGCGAGTAAAAGATGTTCCTTTTTTCCAGGTTAATGAAAGAAATTTCAAGTTATTAGTAAAAGCGAAGGAGTAAATAGCAAACAATTCTTAACCTGCCTAAAGTTGATTCGTAAATATATCCACCACCCTATAATCAAATGTCATCTGCAGTCTGTGTTTTTATATATATTCAGATATCATGATATATATGAGTGTATATGGTGTGTGTATAATCAGTTTCGAATATGACCGCTTTTTGCGTAACTATGTGATATTCGTGTGAATGTTCTCAGTAACAGATGCAGACGTGGCTCTTCAACCCTGCAAAACTTTTACAGACAATACCACAGACGGGACATGTGTTGTTATGATCGGAGGCGATGCCATGAATGACACCGCCTCTTGTTCGCGCTAGAGTTTTCTTAAATATGCACTTGTTGGTGATTTAACTGACCTGCACGTGCAATAGTTACCGATGTACAGGTTTGGCATCTCCATGTATTCTCCATGTGCTAGAGGTGTCACGTCCCGCCTATTCTTCGTTGTATTCCTCTATTGCACGTGCACGTGTTTAATCCAACTCTTTTAAAAAAGCTTGCTGCCTAACACACGCTTTCCCCCACGTTGATGTATCTACGGCCAACCCGTTCAATGATCCAACGTCAAATACCAAACCATTCTAATTGACTTTGAGACAAACATTGACTCGCTTACGAGGTTTATGTTGTGAGTGAGTACTACCAGTTAATTCCAAATAGATAACTTGTTCGCGCAGTCTGCTATCATTAAGACTTAGAAAGTGACCAGCCTAATAAGTATGCGTTTTTCTCATACGAAACTCAGTACTGGGAATCTAGTTTTAATACGTCGGTGTCAGGGGTGAAGCTATCCGAACTGATGCTTAGCTAGTGCAATTCTGCTGGAAACGATTCAGCAGGCGAATATGAAATATGTAACTGTTTCGTGTCTCACAAGCATATAACTAAGTTGATAGCTCACACTTCACATACACAGTGATCTTAGTTCCACGCCAGACACCAACTGGTGCCCACATCTGCTATTGCAAATGACCAAAATACACATTAGCACACTCAGTACGATCATCTATATTAGCATCAAACTACTGGTTCCTAAACAAAACACTTCCCAGATACATAAAACAATGTAGACTTCAACAAATATATACGGTTCTTAATATGTGTTGACAGGGGCTTACAAAGCCTTTGCCCTCTATAGACTAATCGTAAGATGCATGCTGTTACAAACCCAGTCGAAGCGATCCATGCTATCTGTCATATCAGTCTGTGAGTGCGGCACGGTATTCACATCATCTGCATTGAGCAAATCTCGAACAAGAATGGAGAATATCCTTGTTCTGCAGCCGACCCGATGTGCGAAATCACAGTGAGTATAATCCAACGACATAGTTAAACTAAAATAGATGGAAAACAAATGTAGCTGCATGAATATCACCTTGCTTAACACCGTTGTCAACTGCAACATGTTCAGCGAGACAACCATTGCAGTTTTCATGTACTTTTATGTTGTCATGTAGCTCACGAAGGAGTCTTACACAATTAGGAGGACATACCAACTTACCCAATACCTTCAACATCATATCCCAATTGATTGTATCGAACGCGTATTTCAGATCAACATATACCTGATATAGGTCAAAACGATGTTCAAGACATTTTACTGCATTTGACGCAGCGTAAATATAATATTTCTTTTTCATAGCTACACTGAAGCAAAAACAGACATATGTAGTCATTGAGCTAGTTTAGAATGATTCGGGTATATGCCTTCCCTGTTCAATTCAAAAGAGGAATACATCGATAATTGCCGCACTAATTTTATCCCTTTTGTCCTTGTACACGCAGAACATAGGGAGTCACTACAGTATTGGTAAACATGCCTGACAAACCAGATGTTGTCAATCACCTCTTTAATATGCACTGTCAATCGTATTCCACCACAGCAAAAGACTAACACATGTATACAATATCCACTGTTGTGCTCCACGTCTCAACATCTACATAGCCTCATTTCTTTTCTTTGAGGAAGGGTCTAAAATACATTCAGGCAATGATAGCCCTCCGAGTCAAACTATCACATCAGTACTGACTATCGACGAATTAGTGAACAGATCAGTATAATGATCTATCTATCGGGTAGCTTGCTGTGATCGTTTATACACTTTCTGTGATCCTGTGAATAGTGTTTAATTAATTATTATTTAGGTCATACATTGTTTTACTGACATTAACATCAGCGACACGCTGAATATATCAAGCCTTCTGTCACCACCATTCATTCTTCACGCACCTCAGATCATGAGGTGACAGTCCGCTATCAATCCGCCTCTGATCAAGTTCATGCTTTTTTGTAGGTATGTAAGCATTATTGTCATCAAATCAGACCTGATACATTTCTGTTCTTTAGCTTAAGAACAACTACTGCTGTTTCATAAACACACTTATTAACACACTCCCACGCACCTTCAAACGATATCTGCTCAAGTCTATTTTGTAAGACTAGATCATTTTTCCGATCCTTCCGCTTTTCAACATTTATTCTGAGAGGACAACTTTTTCAGAACTTGCCATTTATGTTGACTCGTCTACGGGTTATGACGTAATCTGTCAAATGCCATTGCTTGTATTTTGAATGAGTACTTATATATATATATATATATATATATATATATATATATATATATATATATATATATATGAAGGTAAGAATTTCGAGGCAGAAGCAATGCACTGTTTAAAGACCGATAGGTGGAATAAGAATGAGCAAAAATTAATGCCAAGAGATGGTAAACCTCAAATCAATTCATTTATATTTAAAATTTAAATATAAAGACAATAAATTGTAAAATTGGTGCACTTACTGTTAAATATTTAAAGGTCCGGAATTGTAGAAATGCTAATCATTTCGAATTTAACTACCTCTTTTTTTCAAAAAGAAAACAAAAGTTGGACTGGGTGTGTCATTTGAAGAGAGCATAGTGGACGCTACAATTCAAAAAATAGAAACATGAGATTAGCAGAAAAAAGACAAGGCCTGCATACAATGCAATAGTTGAGATATGTAATACGTTCCTAAGATTAATTGATTTAGTTGATCCTAAATAATAATATTTGGATTTAATTCATTATTTTTTGTTGTTGTTTTTTTTATTATTATTAATTGTGTTTTAATTTATTATTCATTTTTTATGTATTATTATTTTCTTTATATCAACTGTTGATCAAGGAAGAGAAGTGAATTTAAAAGAATGAAGGGGTTACAAAGTTAGGATCTGCTATTTAAAGAGGGTCTATGTTTAGAAGTAAGAATCGCTTCCGATATCCTTAGATTACCGATGTTTCGAACTGATGAAAGGATACGGACATCGATAATGCGCTGTGTGTTGTCACATGATAAGATGTGTTTATAGAAATAAGAAATGTGGGTGTATAAGTATGCCTTGATGCGTTGGTACAGAGG
>OY744539.1:53919198-53934198 GCA_963556195.1 Sepiola atlantica | reverse complement strand
TGGGCATTCTTTCACGGGTTCCACACCAAAAAAGTGTTATATTTACATACTCTACATGGCGGTTTAAACAAATGTTTCCGATCCACTCCAGATAACAAAAACTGCACCAGAAGAGTCCATGTTTTCTCTTATTCACTTCGCTTTTTCTGTCTCTAGGTCATGTGCAAGACTAGTTAATTATATTCGCCACTTATTACTGGTGTTTCAACCAGGGGTTTAATCTCAACACCAATTACAAAAAATGACATCGGAAGTGGTCATGTTTGACGTTCTTCACCTAAGCAGTAGCGGATTTTTATTTCTTCTTCCTCCGTTAACTCGAGCAAAACTCAATAGTGTTTACATTACTGTTTTTTAACCAGCCTGCCCAACGTATCTTTATATAAACGTTCGATCACAGAAAACAACATCGGAAATATATATTTATTTAACGCCTTTCGTTCTTTCATTCGTTTCCTTATCCTATATACATGTCTTAACGAAAGCAACATAGGAAATCTCACTAAGTGTAATCCCTAAGAAGAAAATCACACTTTGTAGGATACTTGAGTATATATATATATATATATATATATATATATATATATATATATATATATATATATATATATATATACGCAGGGATCGTACAAAGTCAGATTTACTATTTTGCTTTCGTTAAGACATGTATACAAGAGAACGACATTCACATATAACCCCTTCAGTTTATGTGACTACTGGTCATTTGACGTTTACTCTGTCATTGAGTCATAGTTACGGATATTAAAAACGTGAGTTTAGTGTCGCAGAAGTGATGGTCACTATGATACTATTACTGTGCTTGTACTTTGAGATATGTGATCTTTATGTGGCACCATCTATGTTTGTTGCGTGATTAAAAGTACACATTTTTAACAGCACGGCGGTCTAATTGTGATAAATACAGTTGTTGAATTACCAACGAGAGCATGTGAAGCTCAAGACAACATGTAGCTAAAATGATGGCATTTTTTCAGATAATCACAAATGTTGCCACATATGTAGTATGGTAGGTAAAAGTTTAGCAGGACTAAAAGGTTATATATGTGCCTCTCACCAGGATTCTTTACATTACTACCAACTAGTAAAAGTGGGCA
Source organism: Sepiola atlantica (assembly GCA_963556195.1). Taxonomy (NCBI): domain Eukaryota; kingdom Metazoa; phylum Mollusca; class Cephalopoda; order Sepiida; family Sepiolidae; genus Sepiola; species Sepiola atlantica. The sequence goes on along the minus strand of OY744539.1, from coordinate 53,933,083 downwards.
TACTCGTAAACATGGATATAGGCACAATATATGTCTATGTATACTAATAGCTACTTTACTCAAAGTAATATATGATCATTTTTTTAAGTGTACTAATGTATTTAGATTAATAGCGAACTGAAATATAGCAAGCATAGTTTGTCCGTCAGTTTTTTCGGGGAGTGTTCAGTACTATATATATATATATATATATATATATATATATATATATATATATATAAATCTATTAATATATATATATATATATATATATTATTGATTTTAAATGAATAATATTATATACATTCTTCTTGCATACGCTAGCCTTTCGAGCTTTCGCTCTCATCTGTGCAGGGGTTATACTCTCGGATGGTCGCATAGTTTGAACCACTGCCACTCAGTCATGTTATACCTCGTAATATATAATTATTTGTCTTTATTTATACAGACGTGCCAATCACTGCGACGCTGACATGTCGATGTTATCGATCTACGGCTTGTAGAAACTTCGATCTGATCAGGAGGAAAGAAATCTGGTATTTCCATCGGATCAGTTGTGTAAACAATAAAGTGGAAAAAGGATAAAGAAACGAAATTCAAAATTTAAGATTGTAGGGTCACGTTGCCAGATGTGAGACGGTCGAACATTGGAAATGCACATTTGTGAACTGATGTTAAAATAAAATTAAAGGGCTCAATTACCCGTGTTACACTTGTGTGGCTACCTTATATCTAGATAATTTGCGACGCAAATCACCCATACATAAGATAGCTTTGGGTAAGTTTCAAATCTGGCCGCACATTTTAACAATTTTACATTTTTATTTATTTTTTAGTGTCGTGAATTAGTCAAGCAGTAAAAAGAAGTCAAGTCGAGGTTGGGTTAAGATAACAAGTGTATGAACATAAAACGTACAAGGTAAGGAAACTGACTGGCACTTGGCTAGGCAGTTACAAGATTGTCTTATTTCTCTCTCGCATGACTCTGGTGACTCGCACTATTTATAGTGAGAACCGGTGTAGTTTTTCTTCTGTTAGAACGGCCGGTGTAAAATGTAGTAATCAAGTTAATAGAGACAGATATGTTTAAATGTAACAGTGTCATCATTCATCTCTTGTATCTTGCCACCTTCATGAGAGGAGTCCTGTAACTTCTTTGTAAACGTTTCTGACATCTTAATTTTATTATCCCCTAGACAATTAGAATCTCGAGAAAATAAAAATAATAATATTCTTTTACTTGGAATTGTTATTAGTTATAGAGCAATCACAATATTAAAATGTTCATAAGCGACACACCACAGTATTCGCATTACCCCCTTCCCCCACAAAAAAGGATCAAGTATTTCACTGTATTATTTTATCGATTATGCGGAAGGGATTTTAAAAATATTTCCCCATAGTATTACAATATAAGACAGCTCAATAGATCTACAGCTCAATACATCTAATTGCATTTCATTTCAGCTGTAACAATTGCCTTGTCTTGTACGATATATATAATACATCTTCCCAATACTCTTTATAGGATATGTGTGGGCAACTGTTTTAGGATGGGAAGATAATGTGATAGAATGATCAACATGATATTCAACTGTGAGGATAATCAAATTATCTTGCTTCAATCAGGCGGATATTTCCAACACTGCATTGCGTTAACTGTAAAATATCGTAGATAATTTCCCTCACTTCCAAATCAATCCCAATATCTATCGATCTAAATTGAATAATTCTTCCTTTGAACTACCATCTCAATCGATTCATATCTTGCTAAAAATAACACACAATGGTTGATTAAGCGATAGGCCCATAACTCCTTTACGCCAGAAGCGCTAATACGAAGAAGCGACTTGCTTTTTTTCGGATAAGAAACCGGAAATCATCTACGAATTGATGAACGCAACCTGAACACTTGATTCAAATATCATGGATTCAGATGAATAACTAATGCATAACTATATTTGATCATTTAACTTTTTGAGGAATTTATTTTCTGACATGTAAGATTGGAAGATTGGATCTGAATTCAGTTGGGAAATTATATAAGACGTTACACTTTTGGCAGTGGCGCCAAAATCTATCACCTCGCATGAGTGAAAACAAATTATTTCGGAAGGAAGATCGAACCATTAGTATGCTGTAAAGCAATTGATATTATCGGCAGTCAAAAGAAGCATAGTATTCGGTTAGAGAGACTGTTTGCTTAATCGACGTGAGAACATATATTACACACCTAAGATACTTATTCATAGAAGATACATCAAAAGTATTTACATATGTACGTATTTCTATTGCATGCCATTATATACAGATTATCAAACAAAAATACATGCCAGCCTATTTCATTTATGTAGGGAATGTCTCAGCATATGCTTTTTCCTTAATAAGTAGAGAGTCTATCTCGAAAAACATTGAGATAATGTTCAATTAATATTAATTTGACGTCATGCATTTATTCTTTTGAGCTGAAAGTCAATACATGATACATTAAATGATAATTAATAACATTGCTGGCATAACTCTGTGAGTATATTGCGCACATAGATTGGGGCACGCTTACTTTCCGAGTCATAGCAATTTTAATGAAATACTGGTCGACACGCTGCATTGTGAACACTTTACACATACCATGTGTGTGATGATGCAATCCTATTTCTACGGATTTGATAGAGAGGCACTCTCCTTGTAACCAATCAAAGGTAAAATAACTCTGCTATTTGTGTTACAACATACACTTACACCGCCATGGAAAATTGACACCAACAAAATATCAACGCTGGGGGCTAAGAGGACAGACCTAGGCGACATAAGCAGCAGGGGCTGAATTTACAGTCAGAATATTTGGACCTGCTTGATATCCTACGAACGTTGGCGTTCTTATTTCAGGTACCGGTCCAAATTAATATGGACATCAAAATCATAAGTCCACGCATAGAATCAAAAAGACTATAAAGGAAATCAGACTGGTAATAGATCGATATCACAAAAGGACCCCTAATACACCCACTGCCATTTACACATCTGCATAATAATCTCGAATGTATGCAAGCGACTTTCTAAAAGCTGTTAATTGTTATTCCTGGAGAAAACGCACTTATTTAAATAGCTTAATTTATAATAAAGGTATTTTAAGAATTTCAAGTAAAGCATACATATACTTACATTGTAAAATATAATATCATTTAATATTTCCGGGTAAAAGGTACAACTCACCGCATAATGAAAAATATCACATGAACTATTTTGGAGTATACCAAATACGTAACTGTTGATCTAATCTAAGATATATTGATGATTTGATTAATATTTCGATAGCCAATACTTGTGACATATGTATACATTGTTGCACGAGGAACTCTATTGCGTGTATCTGGTTTTATTTACTAAAATTTTACATGCTCACGGATGTTAATCTTATGCTGTTATAATATATCTGAGGTGTTCTATTACGGATATTAATGTTTGTATAGTTATACTAGAAACAGTTGATAAGAATTGCGCCTTTTTTACTCTACTGATAGTTGTACAAGGTTATTGAAAAGTAACTAATTTTTATTAAAGTATAGTAACATATTAATGCAATGTAATGCTTACAAGACTGTCATGATAACCACATCAAGTGAATTTAAAATAATAAATAAAACGTGCGTTGAAAAACTGTCTTCTATTTTGTTCTCACATTTAATGAGCCATATGTGTGACAAATGTGGGATAATTGCTGTTTGCTGGTTTAGTTATTGTTTTCAGTTGGTTATATATAGCAGTTTCCAATCTTCTCCTATATATCGTCATTTAAATATCAATCAACCCATTTCATTAACCCGTGTAATGGAGTGTGTTTTAGATTGTGACATGAAGTAAAAAGAAATAGTTGTGAAATGAACTTGATGCAGTTGCCAGACGACTTGTGTGATGGTTGTTTAACGTAGAAGTCGATATTAAATTTTAAGAAAAGAGCATTCTATAAAATGTCTTATTATATTAGTGTAATACGTTGCTAGTATTTAATAATTAGGGGTTACTATCCAAACACCCTATAAATGATAAATATAATTCAGTTATACATAAAAAAAACTATCATCAGTTTTTTTTATAATCGAAAAACAAAGAAACAAACGGATAGATAAATGGCAACAATACTAAGTTATCCAAATGCCAAAAAGTAGCTAAAATTGAGATCCAAAGAGTGACGGCGATAAGGATGAAGGACACTTGTACAGAGAGGGCCTTTTAGAGGTATGGCTTTGAATACCAGTTATATCATATGAAGAAAAATGTAATGTCGATTTCTATGGTAATCTAATATAAATTCACGTATACATGTGTGAGTTTATGTTGTTTTCTTTTCATGGTTTGATGGCGTTTCTCCCGACGTAGATTGTGTAAAGAACCTCGAAATGTATACACTGAATAAAGAAAATAATAGTCATTATTTTCATGTCTATTGTAGGAAAATCACGCTTATATGAATCGTTTACCAAGATACACTTTGTAGTTCATAACAATTTTTTAATTCTTTTTTTCGCTAATTCGTTTCAGAAATGAATATGTCGAATGATCGGAAATTACATTATTTAGACAAGTAGAAACCAACGATTCTCGATTTTAAAATGAGTTTCTCTGGTTGACGCCCTGGTTATTTTTTGGTTTGTATGATTAAGGCAAATCGACCCTATTCTTATTATTTAAGGCTGAAACAATATCTACTGTATACGACTAATAGTATACAGTTCATTACACACAGGTGTCTACTCATGAAAAAGGTGGGTGTATAATGTAAGTAATACTGTTGTAAAATGTAAGGCTTTCTATATTTTCACCATCTATTGGAAAACTATAAGTTTGTTCTCAAATAAGAGTTGTATGTATGAACTTTTGACTACATATACACACAGTGATTCTTCTTTTTCTTTCGTGTGAATCAGATGATTCAGGTGTTGGCATTAGTTTCCCTGATGTGTTTCTAGTTAGAAATCTTTCTGGAAAGACATCGGGTACTTACGGGAAGGACCACGAGAAGGTTGCCAACATCCCTAAATGATAGTGGTACTGTGAAAATTATTTGATTCGAACTTGGAACACGCAGGTCCTCAGTCCGTGTCGTTATTTACTTAACCACCGTCATCCAGTGATTGATAACATGTGAAATGAAAAAGCAAATATAATAAGGTGTCGTCAGATACAAGCAAACTTAGTGATGGCTTATAATGCCCCATTTAAAAATAACCCACTGTATTGTTTGTATACGCTCGGACTTATTTCGTTCGGAAGCGCTAATACTGTTAGAAAATGTCTCACTCATTTTGTTACCCACAACTATTTACAACAAAGCAATTTATTATCAATATATTGTATATAATGAATTGTTTACACTATTTATTGCGTGCTGCGTTAAATAAATATATTAGGGTGTAAATAAACACAGTAAATGCGATAGGATTTCAAACCTTCATAACCAATTCCCTAACCCCATCGGTATAACTTATTTATGTTCATGGGATTAAGTTTGTGTTCAAATGTGATATAAAAATAAGTACATTTACAAAATAGTTGAATGCATTATGCAAAAGAAAATAAATATTTAAAGATTGAAAAAAGGCATTACATTTGAAAGTCGTCGGAATGTTTATATGTTTACAAACATTTTCAGGGGAATATAATGTTGCAAATCTTACATTAATAGACAAGTAAAATAGGAAGATCATGATTGCTTCCTTTGTTGCATAGTCTTTGATTTCTCGTACCTTTTACTTCCTCGTAGCGTGGAGGGGTGTCGTCTCGATGTCGTCTAGTGGTTGAGTTCTTTATTCGTTTATGTACTGCCGTGAACATCGCCGTCCGCTGTGTCTACAAGAAAACCTTCATAACACGATTCACAACAATCTTTAAAACTGTGATTAGTTTTATTCAGGCGTCAGTCTACCGTCGATCTTGGAGATGTTTCCCCTACGTTAAGGGAGAGACCAAATTACTACTCTTTCGTAGTTAATTCCTAGCTTAAGTCCTTAGCCATTCGAGGGGGAGGGGGAAATCTAATGTATGTATTCTCTTAGGGAATTTAATTCCCCTAATCATTTGAAGACTACATAGAAAATCGTCTGTTCGGCTTGCTTCCAAAAACCATACTGGCAAAACCCAGTTTCCCTCACAAAAGCCCGTTACATCACAGAACCTTTATGCGCATGTGCACCTTTAGCCTTGACCTGAGGTCTCGTTAACGTGGTGGCTCTGTCAACGTGTGTGAGCTCCAACTGTGAGAACATCTTTATTTTGCACACGGTTCTACGGGTTCACCTGCACTAAATCACGCAAGCCAAACAAAACGATACCCCACACATACGCCCACTTTAACATACGCCCGGCCTCACAGGGCCATTGGCCAACAGTGTATCTTTGAGCACACTCGCTGATATCACAACAGGCGAATAACATCAAAAAAACAGATTGAATGAAAAATGAAGGAGTTGGAGAATACAAATTAACCAAATTATACATTAGTGCGAAAGAGGAGAGAGATAGAAGGAAGAACCGGAGAAAGTAGAGCAACATATAGAGAACAGAGGATTGATTTACTTCTCTCCAGGAGTTAGGCACAAGGCCAGTTTTTATCTTACTCCCACAAGTAACATGTGTATGGGCAGTCCCGTTGGCATTCCCCGGTAGGGGCGTCTCAGGCAGTAAGCAATAAACTTACTCCTCCCCAAAGAGAGGAGGCGAAGATTGGGAGGGTGGACCTCTTAGAACCGCACAGGGCAGACCATAGACCGGCGTAAAGCCAAGACCATACCAGTCTATGGCGTGCAGTATCCATCGGAACAGATACTACACTTAGATCTTAGCCAAAAGGCCAAGAATGTTAAAAAGAACAGAGTAGCGGGGGAAATATAAAGATGTAAAACAATTGGGGAATCCTGACCGAAAAGTTCAAGGATTGTCTAGTGTATTACTAACACTTATTGTTCGTGTCTATTTGATCATCTTTTCATTGTGTGCTCTGTATATGTACATTATTTAGATGACAAATAATAAAATAAGTGATGAGGAACATTAAATGATGCAAATAATTCTACAATAATAATATCTAAAAATATGATATCTCGAAAAACTAACTTTCTTTTGTTTTTTTGTAGTAATAGGTCACAAATTATCAAGCCCAAAAGCCACTCGAGGATAAGGGTTAATGAAATGGAAGGATTGCCAGTTGAATGATGATGATGATGATGAATAGTATGAGAGGATTAAAAATAATAAATGGGATGAACTAAGTTTGATTATTTGTAAGGATGGTTTATTATAAGAGAAGAAAGCGAAACAAAATAATATGAACACGGAGAGAAAAAGAAAGATTTAGATGGGAAAGATGGATGCAATAATAGCATCACATAGTATTTTGACTTTCTCTGACCTTCTGGATATCTAGAATGTGTTTTTCTCGTGTATACATTTCGTTGAATTTGTTTAAAATACTAATACACCATTTTAACCCTCATCTTTTAATTTGTTTATCTTGTTAGCTATCTAATGTACGATATAGATGCGTGCGTAAAACGGGTTACGGCTCGCTAACATTGTATATAAAAAAAGCGGAATACAATTTAATGGCCTTCATCATAAAATAATATATTCATCCATTAAGTAAATAACTGTTATCATTCTAAATGATAGTAAAATGAAGAACTACAGCGTAACAAACTTACGGGTAAATATTAAAAATGTTAATTGGGTGCTGAATTAAGAGAGACATTTATAAAAAAGAAGGCAGAAACAAAAAAGAAGTAACACATTAAGTTATGTAAATAGAATGGAACATTGCAATACAGTCAACATATTTACGGCTTGCGCATCGCTTTCTAATAGTCTGCGAGGGTTGCTATTAAGACAGTGACTTTACAATAACTTAAAATTACTAAAAGTTCAGTAATCAGTTCATGAGATATGTATTGATGTTAAACATTACATCACAGTACAAGTTTTACAACTCGATCTAATCCCGTAAATGGCTATATACACAACAGGATAATCCATTTTCAGACTAGTTTTTTTCGCTCTTAATAAATACAGGGTGATTCATAAGTCACTTAGCTATTTATTTTTGAAATGCTAAAGTTAAAAAAATACGGTAATACAAAACAGAAAGTTTAGTCAACAAATTCATTTATGGGAGTTTAAAATTACAGCAGATTTTCAGAATTTCCACCTTCGTTCTGCATACATAGCTCCATTCTTTTTTGCAAGGAATTTACGACTCTTAGTAGCATATTTAATTGATTATGAAATAAATATATATAGAAACAAATATATAAACGAACAAATTTAAAATGACAAATAGCAGTAATTAGAGAGTAAGATAACAATTATCAAAAGTTCATAGTAGGTTTGTGCTTCACATGGTAATCATTTTAAATAGCTAAGTGAAGTGACTTATGAATCACCCTGTATATATATATATATATATATATATATATATATATATATATATATATATATATATATATATATATATATATATATGGGTGTGTGTGTGGGTGTGTAAGGTTAACATGAGAGAATCTTAGCAGAGTGTTCGATTATTTTAAAAATATAAAAGTAAGAGCGTAATAGTTATTATATGTAGTTCAGAAGATCAGATCCTCATCCGAACCGTCGGGTTCAAAACCTAACAAAGATGGCCTGGTCTCTTTATCATACACTCGTCAGTTATATACAGAGGCTGAAGAAATTACGGTAAAGTGGTCTTTGTAACGATTTGAAACCGACAGTACAGATGTTGTTCTGAGCACTATAATACATACGTATATATATATATATATATATATATATATATATATATATATATATATATATATATATATATATATATATATATACATTTAGCACACCTAAGATACAATTAATGACTTCAAGTATTAACAATTTAAAAATAAACTAAGGAACTTTGTGATAAAAAAATAATTCAAGTGAACCAAATAGTTTTCTACTGCTGAATCTACAAATATACATATAATGTTCTTTATTTTCAACTACACGCGTGATCTGAACTTTTATTCATCGTTCTAAGAAGTGCCGGCGTTCTGGAATAGTATGATTCGTTTATACATTCTTGTTACACATTGATGCAACCCTATTTAATATAAGATTACATCCGGATGTTTACACACGTCCAAGCCAATACAGAAAACACTCTGCTCAAAGGTATCACATTCATTTCAAATTCCGACAAATACGTTCATGTTCTTAATATTTTATATTGTACGTTTATATATAAGCAAAGTTATGTTTGCAGCTTTGTATGAAGATTTCGTTTCTAAATGGATTTATAGCAGGGCAGTTAAGCTCGAAAGTTCTAAAAGAGTGTGCATTTAGTGATACAAGCATCACAGCTGGCACACATGCCTATTGATATATGACGAACATTTTCAGATATGGAATCCTTCCTTCATTTCTGCTTTATTTGAATCCAAAATGGCCGCCATTAGAAATGTACACTTTCATTTATCTTTGGATCTAATGCTGATATTGACTCGATTCTGGTGTCTAAATGTATTTCTTGGGAGGCAAAGAATATAATGGTAACAACTTGCATCGCATATTTTGTACCGATGAGTCGCCATATTGGATTCTAAAATGGCTGCTGTTTGAAACCTATATTTCGATTATCTGTGGGTCTAATGCTGCTATTGAATCCATTCTGGTGTCTAAATGTATGTTTTGGGGAGAAAATAAATTCGATGGTTAAAATCTGCATTGTGTATCTTTATAAATTAGTCGAAATATTAAATTTCAAAATGGCCGTCATTTGAATTCTACATGTCTTGGTCAGATATTTATATAGTACATGATAAATTAAAAAAATTCATTTTCGAAATGATATACTTTATTGCAGTACTCCACTTAATTCATGAGAGATGAATATTCATCATGATGCATTTTTGAGAAGACAACATTTTACTCAAAGTCTTGGAAGTACAACTTGTTTGAGAAGTTTGATAATATTCTGTGATTTTCTAGGTTTGATATGACACCTTTCATAAGAGATTTCGTTGATTAGTCTTCTCCATTCTTTCAATCAATATCACTAAATAGCCAATTCACGGTTACGTTAGAACATCCACAAAAATAATGTGAGCACAAAACAACGTAAACTTCTCAAAACTTTCTTTCTTTGTATAGCTCTAAATAAAAATATCACTTTACTTCAACTACTAATTTTGAGATTTATACTTTTGATACATGTCTTAAGTCATTAAATATCTAAGTTAAAATTCTGACACGGTATGGTGTAATATCCAAAGAGTGGATGTGTACTCACATTCTACAATAGCTTGGTATTTGAGGTTAGGCATACATCAGTACTGATAATATGTGTACATAAACAGTGTCATGTTAACCAGTTTAGCACTGCTACGTGTATATGGATGTTGTGGAATCATCTTCATGTACAGCCCTCTTCACGCACATAGAGGGCTGGATGCTTAAGGGCAGTTTTGTTTATCTTGCAGCGTTTCGTACCCCTATCTAGCACTTGCAAGAAACCAGCTCAATGCAGATGTGAGCTGCCGAAGGTTGCTTGGTCCAGTATCGTGTGTATTGTCCTCCAGTCATTGACCAACCCCAGTTGGTTGGGGGTGTGAGTTCTGGTGATCGTACCATTATCAGACATGACACCTTATCACGAACATCTCGATTATGCACATCGCATCATTTGGTATGCCACTTGCTGCAGAATAGAACTGAATCAGCGCCTCAGTAAACTCTGGCGAAGAGTATGCCAGTATAATAGTACGGCAAAGGGACGACAATCATGGGCCGTGCATTTCCAAATTCTCCGTCAACGACGATACTCCGATTCACTCCTTAACAGGTGTAAAAAGGATGTTCTATTAAGGGAATACCGGTACCCTGTCAGGAGTATTGTAATGTTGTTGTACTGGTTTGTAGTCTATGGAGAAACTCGAAATTGAAAAAAAAGAAAGTGTCTTAGTATTTTAATCCGTGGTCACAAAAACTCGTCAGGAAAATTACTTAGCAACTGATGTTTTGCATGATATATATATATATATATATATATATATATATGTATATATATATATATATATATATATTGTTGTTCCATCGCCGAACATCTCATCAACAACCGTTCCTATGTTGACTTGTTCTTCATTCTCACTAAGTTACACCCTTTCTTTTCTGCAAATTCTAGATACTATGTACACAAAGGTTTTGAGACATTCTAATTGTAAACAAAAACAGAATCTTCCGGACCTCATGCAGTTTCCATTTCATTCATCTTTCCCTCGCTATAATACCCATAACCTATTTTGTCCTCTTAATCTTAACCTCGGTCAAGCTATGTTGAGTTAGGATCGAAATTGGTCAGCTTTCTCTTTCATTCTATTAGGTTTTAAGTTTATTATGTTAAACTTAAAGATGACCTGTGTATAGTAATTATTCAGTTTTGTACCACGGAGAAATATATATATATATATATATATATATATATATATATATATATATATATATATATATACAATAATATTTTTATACATAAATATTAATTATTTTAAAAATACCTAGAGACATCGATATTTCATGCTAACGCTATCTTCAGTCTAGGAACTAATTATCAACGGTCGGTAGGCACGAACTCCGATCACACATCGCCTTTGATGCGCAGTCGGGGATCTTATCCATCAGGCCATCGCCAATTAGTTAGTAAATATATAGGAACTTTAAATGTAAACAGCTTAATCGGCGACTGTTTACCAGGCAGTAAGAGTGATCTTACGAAGCGGCGCTTCGGATCGTGCATATAGCTATTTGTACTGCTTGTTGTTAAAGCTACTAGAGAGTGCCTAGCCTTTGTGAGGGGGGGGGGGCTGATAAACAATAATATTTATATATATATATATATATATATATATATATATATATATATATATATATATATATATATAACATCTTTGTAATATAGCAGGAATAATCCCAGCAGAGTGCTCGATTAATTGAAAATTAAAATTAAAATTAAAATCTATTAAATTATTAGTTTTAGCTCCAGTATTATATACACTATAGGGTTATTCATCCCACTTTTGAGTGAATTGAAAATCGATTTAAATAAAATATATTGCAAATATATTTTATAGAACAAAGAGGGATTAAATAATAGAACTACGCATTAAAACTAACAGTAAGACGAAACAAACTTTTTGGCTAGTCTGAATTAATTAACTTATTTCGATTGCTTTATTTTGAAAGTTATTTTCTATTTTTACATTGAGAATTATAATTCAACACACATATTGTATTATTTCAATATTGTTTCAAAATCAATATCTTACTTTGTTCATTTCTGAAACACATTCAAAATGATTTGATATTCAATACTGAACTCTTTTTATAAACTCATGTAATATTCTAATGATAACGTCATATATTTCGCCGAAATTATACCTCTGGAATATATAAATTGTGTTTTTATTTAAACGTATGATAATGTAATACTGAAGTGCATTTATTTTTTTATTATTTTTATTGTTTATTAAAATTAGTATTACCTGTAGAATGTATATTTAATATAAGTTCATCGTCACTATTTTGCATATTAGTTTGAAAGTAATTATTGGGCGAGTTTATTTTCTCAATAAACATTTGAAAACAAGATACTGTATGAATACAGATAAATAAGTTTTTTCATACATACTTTTTAGGCTTCTGGAATTAAGTTTCCACATTTTTATGGCGGGGATTATTTTTGAGATTACGCTGGGAAAAAGAACGTTAACAAATATATTATATCAAATTTGGAATTTGTTCTGCTATACGAGGCATGTCTAAAAAGTATCCGAGCTTAGACCAGAAAAAAATATGTTAAATACCTGACGAGAGTCGAACCCTAATTTCTTTTATAAGTAGGCCCCTTGTGCTTGCACTCATTAATCCCACCGATTCAGCCACTGCCGGAAACTCTTCTGGAAGTGTTATTTGGGAATGGTGTTTATCTCCGCCGTTGCCTTCCGCATTATATCTTCTCTAATCGCAAACAAAAAACCTTTCAGTAGCGTCTTAAATTTTCGAAATACCCAGAAGTCGCAAAGAGCAATGTTTGGAGGGTACGACTGGAATTCCATGTTTGGCCAAAAATGTTGGATCAATTGGAATAAATGTGCAGGGGCGTTGTCGTGATACAATTGCCAGTTTTTCGCCGTCATCAAGTCTGGTCGTTCGTGCTGAACTGCGTCATTTGATAGCCGGAGAACATCCTGATAGTAATATATTGCCACTGTATGTCCTTCCGGTGCGAATTCGAAATGCACAATTCCACGTATATCAAGAAGACAATCAGCATCACTTTGATTTTTCTTCGCACCTGTTGAGCTTTTCTTGGCCTTGAAGACTCGATATGCTTCCATTGAGACGACTGTCTATTTGTTACTTGGTCGTACCCGAACACCCATAACTCATCTCTAGTTATCACTGTGTTTCGAAAACAAGAATCAGTGTTGGCGGTTTCCAAATGGTCCTGTGCAACTTAAAAGCGGATTTTGTTGTGTTCCTGCGACAACAACTTGGGCACAAATTCCGCAACGACTCTGTGCATGTTAAAATCATCACGCAGAATTGCATGTGCTGAATCTTTACTCACTCTGACCTCTTGGGCGATCTCCCGCACGGTTGGGCGACGATCTTCTATCACCAAATTTTACACCCTCTCAACAACAGCTGCACTCCGAAGAGTTTGGGTCTGCCAAAACGCTGCTCACTCTACGCTAATGTGGGGGCTGTTTTTGAATCTGTTAACCACTCCTTAATTTGTGTTACACCCATCGACTCTTCTCCAAACACCAGCTTAACTTACGAATTGTTTTGCTTTGAGAATCACCAAGCTTTTCACAAATTTTGATTAAGT
>OY744539.1:53904198-53914198 GCA_963556195.1 Sepiola atlantica | reverse complement strand
AGCTTGTACATACTAGGCAGATATATGCTATTTTATGACGACTATATTACAAGTCATTCCAATAATTGTTATTTGCCACTAATTGTGCAACATCATTCATCATTATCTACTTCGTTATGGTACGTCATAATCAAGTTAACACATTGCTCTCCATCACATCACCTAAGTTAAGCGATGTTGAGCCTGGTACCTGATAAGTGAACAGTTGGGAATATCCGGGGGTGTATGTTTAAGAACGTATCAGCTCTACACATAGATATAGGCTAATAGCGTCACCAACAAGTGTTGCTACTATGAGACACCCCCTGAATGAAATACGCCTAAAACTACGAATAGTGTAGCAGTCATCAATGAGCTTTACTTTTTAATGCGTATCAGTGTCCCTGTGAGGTGGTTTGACAAAATGTTAGCCAATCAGCACACACAGGAAATGTAAATCATTAGTTCCCTAAGGGACTACTTCAGCCACCTTAGAAGATTGCAGACGATCGCCAGACGTTTCCCTTGCACCAACCAAGACGGATCACTTCAGAGAGACTCATGCACACAAAGAGGAAACACTTCCTGCCTCTCTGTCTACTAGTCGCTCACATTACATACTATTATTCGCCTAAAGATATTTGCTGACAAACCTCTAACAGCTCTAAGAACTTCATACTTTCCTCTTCCCCTCTTGGACTCCTTCCACCTATACCAAGCAGTATAGGTTACCTTTTTGAACAAACCCTTTTCGTTGGTGGTGTAAGCAAAGGTTGTTTTATTTAATTTCGAGACTGAAGCATATATAAAAGGGTGACCCGAACACTTCAGATTACAACCTTTTTGATGAACACAAAACTGTTTCTTACAGGAACAACAATAAGAGATTATTCAAAAAGGTTACTCTTCTGCTATTTAATTACAACTTCATTAAGTTGTTTTTGTTAGTTCATGAAGAAACCACGAAATAGCTTATTATGCCAATAAGTATGGACGACGACACAGGTAAGGAAAGTACATAGATATAAGTCCCCATTGGTATATAAGAGAGAATAGTTCATTATTTTGAATGTTATTGCAACGGTGTAACGACGCGTCCATGTGTATATGTACGTATGAGTGTGTCAATAGTCGCCATTTCGGTTTATTCGTGGTCGAAGTGTAATGACTAATGTAGTCTGGCCATGTGTAGTAATCGACTACATGCGAGAGAGGCTGTTAGGCGGCTCATACCTAAGAAGAAAAAAAGAAAAGGTGTCATATTGCGTGCACGTGTTAAAATTGTTATGCTAGCCCTCCGAGATTCGCCTAAGAGAACGCCACTAACAGGTCAAGCACAGGGGGATGTAGATTGCTTCACCCAATCAGCACTCATCTATTGAAACAATATGGCGTGTTTTGCGCCGTTCGTAGCAAACTGCTTCAAGATTACCAGAAAGGTGTCTCTTCCATGAGTCCGTGAACACCCTGATGTCAATGATTATTATGATGATGATATTTACGATGATTATTCTGGTAAAGATTATGGTGATGATGAGTGAGAATGAAGTATTTACACACAACAATTGCATTCGAATCATTTGGAATACAAAGATCAATGAATAAACATAACAAAATAATTTACACGTGACTAACATTTCACATATAGCTTACATTTAACAATTGACTTTTTGGTATGATGGTAGCAGATATTGAAATAGCAATGGTCTATATTGACTCGGCCCCTAAATATCATGGCTTAGATTTAGTCAAATGTTGGGCCCAATTAGTTAGACGAGTGAGTTATACTGCTTAGAATGTGAATAAATCCTAAAAGCGCAAACATCCATATCTAAGAGCAATAAACAATCTAATTAAAGAGAACGTGTACGGCAGTGCGACGTTATTCCTGTTCTCGACTTCGTACTCAAACTTTATTTGAGACGCAGGACAATGGAGTTATTAATAGTATACAAATTAACGACATTAAATGTTGCTATTACTAGAACAAACAAGCAAATTTTAAAATTGGATTATGGTTGTTTGTTCATCACACATAAGTGGCATTTACACTATTTTCACCAATTAAGCACTATTAACATTATGAGGGTAAACACCGCCACATTCACCTCAGGACAGGAAATAATCTGGCATAGTTAAATCAGATTAAATGTATTAATTCAACTAGCATAAAATAGTGCTACGAGAGCTACACAACCAAAATATTTTTGTGCAATTTCAGTTAAATATCAGAATACTTAAACATAAATCCTTGACCATGTGTTACTTGATACGTCAGCGTAATATCGATTATTGAGCATATTCATATTCATCTGTAACAACGCTTGACATCTATGTTTCTACATCAGCAACATTAATATAGTAAATACACATTTATAAGATAAAAACACTAAACACTCATATTTTTATTTAACTTTTTACTTTAAATAACACCAGACAATGCATATTGCAACTGAAACGTAAGTGACTTCTGTGGTTTGGGGGCCAATATTACAGGTTGACTCCTCGGTGAGGAGTTATGTAGCGAGATGTTTCTTGGCTTATATTTCAATTTCTACATTTCAGTACAGTCCAGTGAACAGGGAGCCGAGAGGGGATCGAAAAGGTTTGCACCTCGAGGGAATACATTATTAGAGTAGAACACTTCCTGACACCTAGTCACCCAAACAATCAATGGGTGAGCTTAAACTCATTGTCGGGTGGTCGAAGGTATTAACATCGAGGGGGCACCAGAGAAGCAAGTTCCGCGGATAAAAAAAAAACTCTTGAAGTACTTGTAAGAAAGCACAGGTATGTCACATTACTAAGTTGATAGTTATGCACATATTCAATTAGATACTTTTGTCTGAACACTAACAAGGACAGGGAGACTAGTTGATCATGCACCAGCCTAAATGTGACAACACTCTATGGTGATGGTCGTTTTGTAGATATATGGTTTTCGGGCTAGTGTGATATGTTTTTGTACAATATAAAGGGATCCCACTTTCTATTGCACCTGCCTTGGCAATGTCCTCCATATATTTGTTTCCAATTAATGTTACTTGTGAATGGACTCTCGGGTAGCGTGTTATTAGCCATGGCAATCCTCTGTTGAAACGGTGTGTTTGTAGTTTTTAAAAAAAGTGGTTTGTCTTCGTCGAATTAAATTATATCATCCCTTATTATTTTTACTTCGGTGGTTATTTTCTAAAGATACTATAGTTGCCTTTTATAAGCGCGCCTGTGTTTTCACCAGATGCTCATAGTAGAATGGGGTTGCATCAGCAGATATATGTTTATAAAAATCAGAACAAATAAAATTCCTGGTATACCTTCGCATTTATGTCATATTTGTGGATGAAAACCCGTCGAGGACAACTAGGGGTTTTCGTTTACATAGGAAGGATCAGATTATACAAAATATTCGTCCAGTAATACCATACGAATTAATTTTTAAGAGAAATAAGTTAGGCCAAGCCTTGTCAAAGGCTTTGCATGTATCAAGTGATATTGCTGTAGAATCACCTGTGTTTTCCAGTGTGTTATATATGCGTTCAGGGATGCCTTTTAGAATATATGCAGTAAATGTGTTGCATTACTTAGGTAGAAAACTGTCGCAAGATTGATTAACCAATCAACTATATTAACGAAGAATGGGGAGTGCACATGAGGCGATCATTTTGAGAGTCAGTTAAATCACCAGTATTCTTGAAGACTGGTTTAACAGAGGCCATTTACAGCCATCAAGGTAACAATATTCGGCAAGGTTTGTTGTAGACGTTGAAGAGAAATATGGCAACATTAGAAAAGTAGTTCTATATTACTATGACTGAAATAGAATTATACTTATTTTACTTAAATAAATGACTTTTTTCAAGTAAAAATATGTGAAAACAAAATTTCCCATGAACAATCTTAACACCTACACATTAGAACAAGTAGTTAGAAGCCGCTTTTAGACAGAGCATAGACACACACACTATTCTCATACTTTGCCAATTTGTTATCGGCGATTGATCGTCAGCGTTCCAACGAACCAAACAATAGTTATACGAAACAATGGTAAACGCGAGCGTTTGAAACTCAAATGTTCAATGACATACATCACTAGTGATCAAATCAATGGCTGAATTAAAAGAATTGAATTTGAATTCGTCATGATCAAATTAGTAATGCAATGGCAATGGTGCAATATGCGGTCTGAGTCGATTAGGCATGCATGCTATTTGACTACCGACGCGTATAAATGTAAGAATAACCATTATAAATTTTACTAGGAAAAATCATCCGCTTGTGTTAATGCAATGCGTGGGGCATAGACGTATCCTATTTATGTGCCTGAGTATCTAAAAGTGTGGATACGACCATGTATCAAATAGGATGGCATTTAGATTAGAACATTGTCAGCTGTGTAAAGTGTAGCACCAACTTACAGATAAGTAATGGAAGTTTATATATATATATATATATATATATATATATATAAATATTTGAAAAGTTCATA
Organism: Sepiola atlantica; assembly: GCA_963556195.1. NCBI lineage: Eukaryota > Metazoa > Mollusca > Cephalopoda > Sepiida > Sepiolidae > Sepiola > Sepiola atlantica. The sequence goes on along the minus strand of OY744539.1, from coordinate 53,909,733 downwards.
CCTTCTTTAAAGCATCCAAATTAAATTTAAGAACAAGTGGTTAGGTAAAATAAAATACCTTTTAAAGCAAATATTTACATATTCCACGTGCAAGCGTGATCTCGTACCGTTAGTGAGAAATAAAATAAAACACCTCATTAACCGGCTTCAACAACTACACCGGCTGGCCAGTAAGATACGACGTATAACTACACTGGAGAGGCCAATTCAATCTTGGCGAAATTTATCTGTAATATAAACTTAAAATGAAGTTTATAAAAGAAAAAAAAAGAAAAAAAATCGGTATCGATTTCTCTTTTGTTTTTAATAAAGAAAAACATATCACATCTTTAAACTTGCTTTTAATGGGTATTTTATTTCACATAACCCCTTGTTCTTATATATATACATATATATATATATATATATGTACATATATATATATATATACATATATATATACATATATATATATATATATATATATATATATATATGTGTCAATATATATCTACATATATGTATATAAATGTATATTTATATATATATGTCAATATATCTAAAACTTGCTTTAAAGGGTATTTTATGTTACCTAGCCCCTTGTTCTTATATATATATATATATATATATATATATATATATATATATATATATATATACATATATATATATATATATATATATACATATATATATACATATATATATATATATATATATACATATATATATACATATATATATATATATATATACATATATATATATACATATATATATATATATATATATATATATGTCAATATATATCTACATATATGTATAAATATATATATATATGTCAATATATCTACATATATGTATATAAATATATATATATATATATTATATATATATACATATCAATATATATACACATATATATATATCAATATATATATATATATGTACATATATATACATATATATATACATACATACATATATATATACATATATATATATATCGATATATATATATATATAAATATATATATACATATATATACATATATATGTATCAATATATACATATATTATATATATATCAATGTATATATATATATAATATATGTATACATATATATATCAATATATATATATACATATATATATAAATATATACATGTGTATATCAATATACATATATGTATATATATAAATATATAAATATTTATATATTTATTAAAAATACATTGTACAATGTATGTATATATATATGTGGGTGTAGGGGTATATATATCTATATATATATATATATATATATATATATATAAGTCTAAAAAGTTCTTACACATAACACTATTGAAGATTTTTATTAAAAACATATTTAATACATATTCATTGGTTAATCTCCCTATTTTGTACTTCAGTCAATTCTTTTAAAAATACCATCGTAGTTTTAACACAAGTATTTACATCGGACATACTACATGATTCTGATTTTATCTGTACGATAATATTAATTATCTTGTAGGTATTATCAATGTTTGCCATGAGAACTGTCTTGCAGATTTAAGTAGCGACACGTAGACACACCCACACCCACACCCACACACACACACCTTCAGAAGCACATCGCCATGAACGCTGGCGTCAGTGGGAGGACGGGTTCTTGCATCCATCGTGCAAAACAATCTAGCTGGTCACGATTAGCTCTCCTTTTTTTTTCTTTACAGCAGCACTTACAATGGTTTCTGTGTATTTGTTTTAATTCGTGTAACTTGTGAATGTTAAGGCGAGGAGTTTGAACGTTTGACCTTTAGCAATCGGTTGTTAACGAAGGTTCTTGTAGTTGTGAAAGCAAATGCGTTTTGTGTTAGCATCATGAAATGTTACCATCTATTATGTCCCCACTCTACTAGAGAGTGACAGCCACTTTCTAAGTATTCAGATTATGTCCCGGATATGTTCGCATCGTATTGGCATACATGTTATCAGGGTAGTCGTTTATGAAAATCAGGAAAAATAAAGGTCTAAAGATCAATCCCTGATGTACACCAGCATTTATGTCATGTTGCTTGGATTAACGACCATAGAGCACAACCTGAGCTTTTTATTAGTTCGGAAGGATCTAATTATATTAATATTTATCAAGTAATACCATATGAATGTTTTTCTATGTGAAGACCTTTATGCCCGACCTTGTCAAAGACTTTGAATATATCAAGCGCAACCGTTCTAGCTTCCCCTGTTTCATCCAGTATACTGTATATGCGTTCGAAGATGACTGTTTGGATATCAACAGTAAACCGTGCTTGCGTAACTAAATACTGATAGTCAGAAAGAAGTAAAGCATTAACGAGGTGTTGGGTGAACACTGGATTGAGTGAGGATGTACAGATTTTAGCGAAGAGCGGGTGTAGACTGATAACGCGATACTACTGATGATCAGTGTTATCTCCACAATTCTTGAAAACTGTAAGCAAAGAGGTAATAAGGATTCAGAAAGGCATTTGTTGGACAATTTGGAGAGGGCACGGGCCTATTAAGCAGATCATTTCTTTCTTACTTGTACTGGTATAAGATCAGACCTACTTTCTTGGGCGGTTTCAAGATTGTTACAATGTGCCAGACATGAGATGGAGATATGATCAGGCTACTAAGTGTATTATTACTCAACAATGGAAAGTTTTTGAAGTAGTCGTTTGCGGAGTACAAAGTAGAGTTTAAGGCAAAATGTTGTGCAAGTAGTTCAGCTGTGTCAGTCTGTATGCATTATTTTGCTACTACTTATCATACATACAATTTTCTTGACTCTGTATATTTTGTCTATTTGTACTTGACTAATAGCGGCCGAATTATCGGAATGCATGCTGCCTCTTAGCAATAGCAGCTTCACATTTCAGGGTAGACCCATTGTAGAAAGTGAAGTTTTCAGTAGAAAGTGACAGTCTGTGACATGGGGTACGCTATGGAAGAACTATATATGGAGTTAGAAAGTGCATCTACATAGTTTGCGATTTCATGTCAGTTACGGCGATGTGCATCAAAATCCTCAAATACATTTATTTGGGCACTAAACACTAATAAGTAACACCATTAAGCTAGGTAGAATCCTGTATCAAAGGAGTCGGTATACGAAATATAAGTAACTAACGATTTTGTGTAAGGTAAATCTAAAGCACATGTAGGTTAGATCATCAAATAATCGATATGCTATTTAGTCATTGGGAAGCCAAAACGGCACGATAGATTAACACTTCTTTAACACCCTGAAGAGTTATATCAATAAACACATATGCTCTTATCATGATAATCCCTGGAAGTTAGTACAGCACCGGAACATATGAACATATGTACCACGTTCTTTGTTAGACAGCGAATACATTTTTTGACTAACAGTATGAAGAAAAGGTCTTGATAGGTGTGGAAGATTCTAACATTTCTCAAACATAATAGCAGTTTTGTGAAAAATTTAAACGAGGAAAATATCGTCACTGTGGACCAAATTCATACTAGGAGGTATGATCGTTAGATGACAGAATAAATAGGTGACTTTAGTGGGTATTGATGACCAAAGACACATCCAAGTGATCGTCTGGTGTATATTGCATATTGAGTTCAGATGGAAAGATCATTTTCAAGTCTAATGGAAAGATCGACGTAGGTGGTTATTAAATAGTTTTTAGATACAATGTTTTGTCATGGATGATAGAAAACCCAGCCAGAGAACAATTATGTGTAACAGCAAGATAATACATCTTGCAAACACAGCCAATAAGGTCTTGAAAATATATTTTTAAAAAAACTTGCAAACTTCTCGCCAAAAGATGTTGCCTTTCTAGCTTGCCTGATAAAAATACACTGGACGTTTATTTGGTTGAGAGGCATTGAGACAGGAAATATATCATCACACATGCCGATGTTGGCTAAGTAAAGACTGCAATCTCAAGTGAATGGTAGGCTTACTCAGCAGAATACAATAAGTAGGCATGCACCTATTTTTAGTTCATAAAGCTAAGCGACGACACGTATAGTAAATTTTATTTTAGAACGTTAGAATGAATGTATTTTAAAAGTGCCATGTTCCAATTACAAAAACAAAATAAATACGATATATCAATTCCAGGTTCATTTTGACTGATAGGACAGGCCTGCTTCCCTACGCTGTATATATATTAAAAAAATACAACCGAAAATTGCTCCTATGTCATCAATTTTTTGACTTTTTCAAGATGATCGATTTGAAGAAAAATATAGAAGTCAATGTTTGAAAATCTATGGTTCCTCTATTACCTGATGAAAATGATTTGTTTTTATTTTAATATCGATGCCGTGTTCACAGTTTTGTTGGGAAAGTGTTGTCGAATAGCTAGACTTGAGTTTATGTCAAATGCTGTTCCATTTTATACTTAATAAAGGTCGAATGTAAAATGTGTCCCGTTGTTTATAATTACGAATGTTGCTTGATATAATATTGGAATATTCAAATCCTACCCTATTTTTAGCTAATTATGATATTTTTATGATAAAATCAAAGGAGTTAGAAGAGTCAATATATATAAAAATAAATAAGATTACATCATTTAAAACAAAATGTGAATACACATTAAACTGAAATAGGCCACTGTTTCCCGATTTTTTCGATTTTTGTTCGACACAAACGTTATATATTATGATTTCATTTTATAGAAATAATTCGTATTACTGAAAAAATATAAGAAATATCAATTAGCGATAATAGTGTGTGGGGTCAGAGAAAACAATTACTAAAGTGTATAAGATGTTGTTTTTTCATCAAAAGACATGTCATAAGTATTTTTTCTTTCTTTTTCACATGTTTTCTGTTTCTTATTTTGTCTTACCTTATAATTATTCTTTTGCGGACAGCTTGTTAAAAGTTTTTACAAACACACTAGTAAACTACTAGATGAGAGAATACATATATGTTTTAATAAAACAACGAATATTGTCCAGAATGAGACACCATATACTTATATATCAAATGTGTCTAACGATAGGTGTTGTGCCATTAAAAATATGAATAAAACTCAATGCTTGAAACGTAAGGTACTATGTTATTTGATCTTCAGCAATATTATGAATAGTTTTCTCTTATCATTCAATAATTGTAAATTCTCCAACCAAATGACTATTAGAATTACATATACTAGCAAAAGTATCTGCCCTCATACATGGTAATATTTTCAGATAAAAAAAGTAAAAAACATTGTGTTTTTACCCTCCCCATACATAAGAGTATTTTCTGTTAAAAACAACAAAAAAATATACTCCACCCTAACTTTTTTACGCTCCCTCATACATAAGAATATTTTTAGTAAAAAAAAAGAATTGCCCCCCCTCTAAAAAAACTGTTTAAACAGGAAGAAAAATTACGAGGCGCTAGGTCATATCTAAGAACTCATGTTTAAATGTGCTATTGAAGGCGCCTACGTCATATCAAAGAACCAGTTTTGTTATTCTTCCAACATCGTTACCCATTTAGTAATGGGCTAGATATTTGTTGCTTAACTTCAATTTACAACAAAACACATTGTCTTAGCAATGTAATGA
>OY744539.1:53886698-53899198 GCA_963556195.1 Sepiola atlantica | reverse complement strand
GCTGTGTCACCGATGGGGCCTACGTGTTGATGTCTAGCTTGACAGTTGGTCCGCAAATCTTTTTCATCTTCCCGTCGAATAATGAGGAGAATTTAGCAGATATAGATACCGTCACGCGAAAAGTGAAGTAAAAGATATCATACCCAGTGCCTCGGACGAGTGGGCACTGAGTAGATTTTGTAGATCGTGTCCGAACAAGGGGTCTTCATGGTCGATGACGAATATTTCGCCTTGTAGCATCTCTTTTTAAATTTGATAGGGGCGGTAATGAATCCACGAACGGGCATGGATTGCTTGGACCGATACGCAAATATCTGCGTGACTGTACTTTGTAACTTTGGTCTGTGTTGAATTCCGTCGTATGAGCGAACTGACATAATGTTGACACTGACACCGGTGTCTAATACAAAGGTCACTGGGGAGTCATTTACGAGAATGGTCGCTGTTGGCGCTCTTGTCGACGTGGGAGTTTTCACTGTGAGCACAAATCTATCACTCGACGCAGAAGATGACCCTATTTAATTCCCGTATGAGCATGCAACCTTTCTTACCGGTTTCGAGTGAACTAAGTTCGCGAAATAGTTCTTTTTCCGGCAGTTCCTACATTCCTGTCGCTTAGCGGGGCACGTCACATGTGTTGCCAAGTATCCACAGTAGTGGCAAGCATGTCCGGCATCTTTGCCACGTGGCCTGAGCCTCGGGGTAAATTGTGGTTGTTCCATTGCGTGAGTCTGTAGTGGCGTTTTCGGGTATGTACTTTGTTTTTATTTCTCTCTGCGTTCGTACTGCCTCTGGCTTTCTTTGTTGTTGTGGGGCGACAAGGCGTGAACCACTTTTTCTCTGTCCATGTCAGCCGCGCGTATGTGTGCAAGCTCAATCGCTCTGGCCTCACCCAGCACTTGTTTGAGTGTAGAGTTGTCTCGTAAGGCCCTTTGTCTGACCTTAGAGGATGAATAGCCCTGCACGATCTGTGTGAGTATTTCTCGATCCGTGTCTGTGAAATCGCACGTGGACGCTAGAGTCCTCAGTCTTGCATGGAACGAGTCTAAGCTTTCCTCTAAGTTCTGTGATGCGCGTCGAAATTTATAGATTTCGTATGACATATAAGTTTGTGGTGTGAAGTAGTCGGTCAATGACTTCTTTACTGTTTCGACAGCGTTTGAAGTATTTGATCCATCTCCTGCTTCGACGGTGGCCCCGACGCCTTTCTGTATTTCCGTGAAGTTGTAGAACATATCGAAAACTTCGTCTCCGGCATAGTGAAGTAGGTTAGCTTTTTTGTGTCCGTGCAAATGTCGAATGCAGCCAAAAAATTGTCAAGTCTTTCCAACCACTTTTACCAACGGGTTCCAACCGTACTCGGATTATCGTGGACGTTAAAGCTTGCAAAATGTTGTAATCAACTGTAGACCATATCTCTGTTTATGTTTCGATCAAACGCAAGTTCGTTTCGTTTAAATTTCTTTTATTTTATTAAGCGTGAGCTTTTTGTTTAAAATTCTCGTCGCCAATGTGATGTTGCACTTATTTCCTGAAACACAACAGTATATACAAAACAGAGACTAAGGCCAGGAGTTAAAGAAAACGCGTGTCTTCGATGTGCTTGATCGAAGCTCAAGACCACGTCAGCGTTCCAATATTTATTTTTATACATATTTACACGGTTCAAGGGAGTTATCTCCCGCCTGCCGGGTTAATGGGAGATATGCAGACATAACAACTACCAAATATATTGAGGTGACCAACCTATAACCACACTCCCGGTAAAATATGTAAGAACGCGTTTATTATTTCTATGTATATTTAATATCTTACAGTATACAAAAAGATAACGCCACATGCAAACACTTCATAATTGTGTAATAACGTGCAATTTATAGAGAGTAAAGCCTGTTTTCAGGAAAATGATCTCATGATAGTAGGCGCAAGCAAGCGATATCTGTCGAAAAGTCAGACTGTCGATAATGAATGGAAGCTTTTTAAAAAAACATTTGAAAACGTTAGAAAATGCATTAAAATACAAGAAATTAACATGATTCCATTCATGAGAGAACTGCTTCTTATTCGATATACATTAAAATAACAAAAGTGTATGTTCTATTGATCCCCTGAGAATAGTAGGTAATTTCAGGTGTGTCGAGTTCTTATGAGGAAACGGCTAGCACCAGCCGCTGTGACGTCTCAGAAAAAACGAGACTCAATAGAAAGACCTTCTCATCACGAAGGTCACGGTTAAGATGTGTGGGTTATTGATACGTAAACGTAAATTAACATAACGTTGTCTCATGGAGTTTAAAGACTCACATTTCTGCATTATTTTGATTTTGAAAAATCTGAAAATAATGTATATTTCATAAGTTATTAAAATAAAAACCTGCTTCGTCAGGCAATGCCGATTACGATTTTTAAACTTACAGAAATGTCAGGCAATATAACGATCGATTTATTTTGTAGAAAACATTGGTGGTTACGATGTATGATACACTTCGTAAGTTTTAACAGAATACTGAAAACGATGTAATGCGAATGTAGGATATAAAGAAAGAATTATCAACATAAACAAGCAAATTAAAACAGAAAATAATTGTTATGATGTCTACAAACAATAAATAACTTTAAATAAAAGCAAATGATAACTAAGTTAAAATGAAAACAAACGATAAATTACAAAAATAAAACAAATTAAAGTAAAACACATACATACTAAATACAAAAACACCATAAGTTACTAGTGCAGAAACACATTTTCAAAATCTAATTTGTAAAAAGAAATGCTGTTGAATAATTTAGTTGAATTGTACAAATGCTGTTTTACTGCTTAATTAGTACTTTTTATAACATGATTTACTTTATTACAACCAACAATTAACATAGAAGTTATAGTGCACCACAGGACAATTCTTTCGATTATTTTACAATGCTGTGTTCTTAACCACAAGAGTCAACATAAAAAAACATTAAGTAACCCCTATTAATCCCCTGAAAATAGTAGGTAATTTCCGGTATGCCGACGTCTTATGAGACAACGGCTAGCACAACCGATGTGACGTCAGCAGAAAAACGAGACTAAATAGAAAGGCCTTTTTCATTACGAAGGTCACGGTGAAACCCATTTTTGCAGTTTTTCTCATAACTGAACAATGTATATGTTCTCAAAAATGCATGTAAACTTATATTCTTTTTCTGCTCATATATAGAAAGATCTGTCCATGCCATATATAGGTTTGACTGCCAATAGCTGATAGTAAGAGAAACACAGTTATTCTCTTTAAGATTCTAGTTTTTATACACAAGCTTTTATCCTAGTTTTCTACCCACCTTATCTTATTTTTTGTCTTTTAAATGTTACGCAATTTGAATAACGTTTTCACCCTCTTTGTCTTTTTCAGGACTTGTTCGAAACTAATCTTTGGTATTCATAAAATCTGTGTTACTTTAAACGGTCTAAATATATAGTATATCGAACATAATGAGATTTGTAGTATACGATCATTTTTACCAGCAAGACTTGTACTGGCCCGTCCGCGAATCTCAATATAATTCATCTGGTGTTTATTATAAAAAGCATAGATAGAGGAAATTCGAAAACCTGTTCTAATTACTATGGTATTCTACACGGATAATTGTTAAAGTAATTATACCTATAGGGAAATGTTGATATTCAAAGTGTAATTCAGCAGATATACAGCATGATTCATAAGTGACTTAGCTATTTACAATGATCACCATATGAAGCACGAACATACTATGAATTTTTGATTGATTGTTATCTTACTCTCTAATTACTGCTATTTGTTATTTCTAATTTGTTTGTTTATATATTTGTTTCTATATATATTTATTTTTATTTATTTAAATTTGTGTAAATCATAATGTGTGCTTTTATTTTCAGGCAATATGACATTTACAATTGAAAAGTGAATGTTTATTGTTATTCATATGGCCAAATTTGATGAATCTCCCACACTTGGGGAAAGGTAATGACGTCCTCAAATCAAAAATCACTGCCGAGTTTTTTTTAAAATTAATCAATCAAATATGCTACAAAAAGTCGTAAATTCCTTGCAAAAAAGAATGGAGCTATGCATGCAGAACGAAGGTAGAAACTTTGAATATTTGCTGTACTCTTTAACTCCCATGAATGAATTTGTTGAATAAACTTTCTGTTTTGTATTACCGTATTTCTTAACTATAGAATTAACAAAACAAATAGCTAAGTGACTTATGAATCACTCTGTATATTGGCTTATGTATTAAAGAAATGATTTAATTTTGTTGAGATTAATAACATGCAAGAACTGTTTTGAGAACATTCAGTATAGTACAGTATATATATATATATATATATATATATATATATATATATAGATAGAGTCAAATCCTAATTGCCAACGTTGTAACTTATAGGTATTGCATGCTTTCTAGTACGTTCACAATACGCTGAAACATAAGAATCCATCCAATATATATGTGATGCAAATTTACCTCTATGAACATTGGGATCATCAACTCAATAGTATACGTATTATTGTGATTCTCTCGAATTGTTGTTTCTCGAAGAATTATCGTTTTTTTTTCAATGCGTTAGCTATGGAAGAGCATATATATTAGTATCATTTTTTTTATTCAAGTATTCACTTCATCTATATAAAAAGTATACATTTAAAAAGTAGCTCTATATTTTCATATGGAAAACACTGTATACATAGTTTCTATTCATTGGTGATTGCCAGCTTGGGGCCATGCATGCTCTGAGGCCAATTCTGAATTAACATTTAACACTGAATGAAGTAAAAACCGAAGATAATTAATCTAGTAAATGATCCGTTTTTTATTAATCTAGAATATTATAGAACGACAAATGTCAATGTCTTTAAATGTGTACCATGAAAACATAATCAAGCTCGAGAGCAATAAAATACGCAGTTAATACATTCTTAATGTATTTGTATATGCCCGATAATAGAATTATTTAAGAATATATAGCATTGGCAGTATGCATGTCGCTAAAGTATATAAAATATGAAAACACATAATACAATTCAGGATTTAATATAGCAAACATATATGCGTGTTGACTTGTGCCGATTCAACAAGCAAAGTTAATTTGTCTGATTAACAATTTTGATTAAAAACAATTACAAGATACGCGCTAAAAGGTTTCACAAAAATAAGGATGACTCTCTATTTGCATAATATAATAATGTATATTTGGTACTGAAGTTATCAATTATTTTGTGTAAATGATGCCGATGGTACTGTTGTTTTCATTTTTGATCGATGCCGTGATAGGTTGTATACATGGTGTATATGAATACAATAATTAAGTATAAAATTGTATAAAATAAAATTTTAAAAATTATTACCAACAAAACCATGGTCAATATAAGTATATCTAATCTGTGTGTCTCTCTTCATCCAAAACAGTAACATCCGTATGAGGCCATTTTGAGGGGTATGTTATCTTGTAAGCGCTAAGACCAACTCGTGCACACCATTCATGTTGATTAATTGATTTATACAAACTATATTGTGTGTGTTGTTACAAGATACGACATTTCGCGAAACTGGTGGCATCAGCCTGTCAACATAGATACAATGGAATGCAGGTGCATGAGTGGAATGCATTATCTGGCTCTATTTGTGTGCGGTTATCAACGTCGACTCCTCCATAGCTGTGAGAAGGTTTCCAGAAAAGAACGAGTTATGCTTTATTGCCTCACCTGCAAATTATTCTCACGTGCTGTACGTGAAGCTGCTCGTTGGGTCTGTAACTTCCCGTCGTCACATTCACACAAAACGTATTCTAAATGTGTGGGAACACCAGTGGCGTTCAGTGAGCTCATTATCGACGGTGTGATGAAATATTTAACAGTGTAATCAGTCACTGAAGAGAATATAAATAACATTCGTAGGCAGCCTTATTTCGTAAGTTTTACTTGAATCCCTTTTTTTAATATGTAAAAATATTTTAAGTAAACACTAAACTAAGAGACACCAGTACATCTCTAAATAGTAAAACTTGACATCATTTTGACAAATATAAACTGTATTTTCTAATTAACCAAAAGACAATGTTTCGACCCTCGGTTTAGTCATACCAAATACTTTTAGAAATCGTATTTGGTTCCACTTTGCTTAAACCTGCGCATTGTAAGGTGAACATCAGTGATGTGTTTTTGGTATTTCTTTATAAATGAAACAGAAACCACCACTTTATCAAGGCCGAGACCACCCGTGGACAAGTGTTAATGCGATTTCTATTCACCCCTCTCCAAGAGATTAGACACAAGTGTCATTTTGGTTTGATAGTGGAAGCGTTTTCAGTGGAATGACTTGGATTTTAACCTGGTACACCCACGTTCTCAGTCCGCGTCGATACCAACTAAGCCACTCTTCAAATCCTCAGATGATGTTGAGTAATTAACTCAAAGAGAACTGCGTACTAGCTAATGTCTCTCAACTAGTGTTTATCTCATTCTTATTTTACCGAATAATTTTGCATTTCGGCTAAAATGAGTAAATCTATTTAAATTAATAAATCAATTGTTGATCCTTTCTTAAAAACTCTTACTCTATTTCCGCGAATCTTACATCTTTTATCCGTCTAGCGTTGCAGGTCATTGTCTCATGAAGCATTATGTTTACGTTTGATACAGTTCTTTCATACGAACTTGTGTATTTACGAATATAGCAGATGTGTGGACATATTAACAGTGTTCAAAAAGCAGACGTTTGTAGTCTGTTAATTTCTAAGGTTTATGTAGCGTAAGTCGCGACGAAAATTTAAAAATAACAAAATCTAAAGAACCCATCATACAATTTTAATTCAAAACAGTCTCTTAAAGAGATTTTCTCTTTTCTTACAGAAATTTATTTGTGAAAATCGAAGTTTATTGTCATGAATGGGTCGACCAATGTATAGTGTTTGTTTATATTTCTAGATTATTTGCTTAGTTAATTAATGCTGAAACAGAAGTGGTGAAGTATACACTAATACATGTGTTAATGGCAAAATTAAAAAGGTGTGTTTTACCAGATTCATACGGACCGACGATTTGAATTAAGTAACATATATATTTCGTTAGATTTTAACTAATGATTTCAAATAAAACTAAGCAATTTATTATTCTACAAAATATATGAGACATAATACTTTTTGTTAAATATATATATTTTACTTTTACTTGGATAACATTATTATTACTACATCAAATCAAATAGTTATATTAATGAATTCACTTTGCGGAAATAGACTTTGTTACGCTGGAATATTTACTATATAGTATAAAGTATAGTGGAAATAACACTTAAACTATAACAGTAATTACAAGAGATTATGTTTAGCTGTCTCTCTCTCTCTCTCTCTCTCTCTCTCTCTCTCTATATATATATATATATATATATATATATATATATATATATATATATATACAATCTTGATGCTGGTGATACCAGATCAGGCTGCCCTGTGGCTCCCTGAGACGAAATTCACCTACATTGAGGTTTTTTTTTTTTTTTTTTTTTTGTAAAACTTAATTATGTTCTACAAAACCAAAAACAACAGCCCCTCTCCCTTTCTCCCTCCCCTTTTTTATTTTTATTTTTCCTACCCTACTCCCGGTCCTGGATATGACCTTAAACTACATCCGATGGTGAGATCCGGCTTACGGACTTTGGGCAATGTGGAGCCTCCTCTTAATTACCATTGCTCCCAGGTCCACCTTGACCCGGAGTGGTAGTACCTGTTAGGGTCCCAACTATGGGTTAAATAGAAACAGATATTAAAAGGGGAAAGAAACAAAAAAGAGAAGAAAACAAGACCAGATTCGGCATTAAATAACCCCAAAAGGGTTGATATGCCGTAAAACAAAACTACCAAACTACCAATCTTGATGAAAAATGTAATACAACTTGAACATATTTTAAAATAAACCGTTTTTAGGATATATTTAAAACTCCCTTCATTATAGGTTACCAACACCACCATCAAAAAGTTATGGAAACAAAAAGCCACATTTCAAATTTTATAAAATAAGGCATTTTACACTTGATACACATTATAAGACCAGGAATATAAATTGTTCGATATATGAGAATTCCATGGCGTTATTTCAGTAAGAGATTAACAATCGCAGCGTTAAGGTGTATCCATGCTTAAACCAACCAAACTAATCGAAGTTGAGCGTGATCGAATTCGAGATTTCCATGAGCAAGGTTTGTCACAGCGAGCGATTTCACCTAAGGTAAATTACAGTAAAACTGCCACTTGCAACTTTGTACAGAACAGTAGGAATTATGGAAAAGCAAACTCCACTTGAAGGCCACAACAGAGTTCTCCTGCATTGAGTAGGAGAAAAAGACGAGTGTTGTGAAAGACAGTGGACTTTTTTCTAGTCCGATTATAGCAGTTAGAGATGCTTATTGCAGTACAGTAACAATCGGACGACACTTACGACGAAAGGGTATGGTAAATAAAAAGCGTACATAAATTACTCTACTGAATCCACGTCACAAGGTTGGCCGCTAAAGGTTTGGACGTGAATATCAAATATGAGACGTTCAGAAGTAGAAGAAAGCTTTGTTTTTTGATGAGAAAAAATCAATGTAGATGGTCTTGATGGCTACCAACTATATTGGCATAATAAAAACATGCCTCCTGAAATATTCACAACAGGTCAGAGTGGTGAAGAGTCACTTACAGTATAAGGTGTCTTGTCTTACAAAGATACAATGGAGCTCGAAGACAGCGGCTCCTTATGTTAGCATGCTACAAAAATAATCGTTGATGACGGAGGGCCATTGTTTGTGTGGAGATGGATTGTAATTCTGACAGGATGAAGCTATAATCAACCCTACACGACGGACTTTAACCTTTCTACAAGGAAATCGGGTCTATTTCTTGGGACATGCTGCATGCTCATCGGAATAGGACCAATTTGAAAATGTTTGGGAATAAATGACAAAATATAGCTATCGAATTGGCAAACAATATTAAACAAAAAATGTAATTCGTGAAGCCATCTTAAGAAGCTGGCGCAACATCCCCAGCACCTAAACGCTTATTTCTAGCATGCCCCAAACAATTTTGGAAGTCACAAAAATCAATGGAGATGAAACTTATTATTACATTTTGTTGTTGAATATTTTCATACAATATTTGTACAATTTCGTAGAATTTTTGTCTCTGTCCTTATAATTTTGATTAAGTGTAAAATCCCCGATTTTAAAAAAAATGTACATTTCTGAATAACATTTTTGGAATGTAGTTGTTTGGTGTCCATAATCTTTTATATTGTAGTATTGGTAAACTTAAGTAGTTTCAAATCTATCCAATATTATTTTTTTAATGATTTTCAAGTGGTCTTAAATTTTTGATCAGGAGTATATATATATATATATATATATATATATATATATATATATATATATATATATATATATATATATATATATACTCCTCATTTAATACAACATAATACAACTTGTCTTCATATGACACACATATATAATTAAATAAAATAAATAAGAAATTGGATAAAAAATAAGTATTTAATTAATGAAAACAAGCAAAAAACTGTAGATCATTACATAACTAACATAAATAAATGTTTATGTCAGTCATCGTTTGAAGAGTGGTTCACTGCGCGTAGGTTAATTGAATGTCTGACTCACTAACATCAGAGTCCTCAATATTACAAGACACACATTTTACTTGAAAGGAATATAAACATTTCAAGGGGAACATGCATTACCAGTGAACCAAGTAGAAATTAAAGCAAGTATAAATGTAGATCAACAAATGAAAATAAATAAACAAATCATAAATAAGTTAAAACCAAACAAAGACACTTTTTCAATTTTATTGTCATCCAATTTTTAATTCTCTATCTTACGGCTTGAAATATTCCGACGTCTTGAATAACCTTCTATAAATTATCTGTATATATAAGGTTTTTATTATATTTTACCTAGTGTGAATTTCATTTAAGTACGTGTGTCTTTATTGGATTGGCTAAGTGAATATTAGAGAACTAAATACCTCCTACGCACGGCATATGAATCCACCTATCTAGGGTAGTAAGCGTTTCTTCACTTGTACATCTTTGACAAGACACGTATGTTCGTTTGTATGAATTCCACACGGACACTTATGATAATATTGAAAAACAAAACAACAGTCCGCAAATAAAAAGACAGTTGTTTGAAAATCAATAGTCGTAAAATGTGTTGTTTTATCCAAATTATCAATCAATAATGGTCAAAGATTCATTGATCTAAGTAGAAACAGGTTTTGAAATAATCTATAGATAGGTCAACATATTTGATAGCACACGCGTTTACATAATCAATGTTTGATGAAAAAATCAGATAACGATGACAAAGTTCAAATATAATAATTTCGTTTGCACAGGAAAAAGATCAATGTTTACGTATACTGCGTAGGTT
The DNA here is from genome assembly GCA_963556195.1 of Sepiola atlantica. Taxonomy (NCBI): domain Eukaryota; kingdom Metazoa; phylum Mollusca; class Cephalopoda; order Sepiida; family Sepiolidae; genus Sepiola; species Sepiola atlantica. The sequence continues at coordinate 53,888,749 of OY744539.1, read as the reverse complement.
TTGACTATTTGCACATTCGAATACAATGTATATATTGTATCAAAACAAGAAAGAAATCTCTAACAGCCTAAAACAATATCATTGTTATAAGGTATAATAGAAAATAAAAATGATAAAAACAACCATAACAGAAAATGAAGATTGACTTGAGTTAATCAATCCTTTTATATTTAAGCAAATACACACGGTGGACACATATGCGTTAATATAATGTGTATGTAAAAATTATATTACATATCAATACAAATAATATGTATATGTTTTATGAAAAATTTGTAAAAATAGAAAACAGAATAATTAAAATAATATCTATATTATAATACGCTAATGCATTTCCTGCTCATACGTACATTATTAACTTTGAAACAGATTTATAAGATGAGACTGGCCGACGAGCAATTGTTGCATCACGCACATGAAATATTAAAGTACGAAAGAATACGAAGGCATATAAAAGTTTATGAAAAGTATAAGAGCGTTTACAAAGTAATTTAACACTAACTTTTAAGGCAATGTGTTTAAAAGTGGCTTTATGAAGCCACTTTTGAAACACATTTCTTAAAATCGTTTTTAAGGCATTTTAAAATGCCCTAAAAACGATTTTTAAACTGTCGGCCCATTTTCAACACTCCCGTTGAACACATTTTCTTAAATTCCTTTCCTGCCAAAACCTCTTCTTTACATTAACACATTTTTCTTATTTAAACATTTTACATTACACACTTTAAACATTGTTCGTTAAGAATATCAAAAAAAGCATGACACACTTCTTCTTTCGGTTTTAGTTCTTTCAACTTAACAGATCGGGACCCAAAAAGGTGCAACATATAAAAGTTACCTTATATTTTTCCGTCGTCTGGTTGTGATCGCCGTTGGTGCCGTCGATTTCCATTGCGTATCTCTGGCCGTGATCGATGATGGTGATCTTTGATCGGTGGATACAACTTTATAGACAGGCAGAAGGCAAACGCGGAGACACTATTTCGTCTGAGAGAGAGATTCTCGTCTTTTATTCTTGACTTCGTTGCGGAAGAGTATTATCCATTCGTTCGCTCGATTCTCATTTATCCTTCTCGCTGTGGGATGTGACACTGCACGGGGTACTCTGCTGGATCTCTTCGAGATCCAGCCATTACGACTTGACGCTCTCCCTTCCAAAGCCCTTCTGTGTTCATTTGAGGACCCATAGAGAGGTCGACCGTCAGGCTCGCTTCCAAACTCGTCTCTCATTAAAGAACCTTAGTTTCTCACAAAGAATGTGTGACGTCACAGTCCTTTGTTCTGTCATACAAATCATAACCGAAACTGGCATGACCTTTATCGAACCTCAACTTTTGAAGTCGGCCAGGTTTCACCAGTTGTTATTACTTCTTGGGATTACTCATTTTGAGACAAATCTATTGGTCCAAAAATGGATGTCATTTTGACCTGCAATTAACTCGAACAAAGTTCATCTCTCTCACAATCAAAACTAGTGGACCTACACGCTTTTAGGAATACATGATTCACCATATTATAACACAATGCTAATGAATGTGTTTAGTCTTATGTCATTAGGTAAACAATCCGTTTTTACATATTTTTAAATGATACATCCAAAACATCCAAAAGTCAAATTATGTAGTCCCGTTTACAAACAGAGTATTATATGTAATTAAAACAATTTAAAATCTCATCTGTTTAATAGAGTAAAAAAATATTGAGTCTACAATTATTTTACAAATTATATAAATTGTTTTAAATTCATCAGATTGCGACAAGTTTGCATAAATAAATACAGAAGATAATATTAGTGTTATTTCTAGAAAGCATATTTATCAGACAATGGCAATTATTTTTACGGATTAAAAAGAGTCATTTGCCTTTTTAGTATGGACCTTGAGAGATAGTTTTCTTTTTAATTAAAACGTAATAATATTATTGTAGTGACACCGCGGAAGGAAACAGTCGTCACACGCAGGCGCGAACCCACGCCCATTAAATTACGGGAAGCGATATGCGCATCACGAAAGGGTTGCATTATGCAAATAAGGTGCATTTAGCGGCGAAGA
>OY744539.1:53746698-53884198 GCA_963556195.1 Sepiola atlantica | reverse complement strand
GTAAAATAAATGCTGACAAGCTGAAGGATGAGATAACTGCCCTATACCTGCATACTACGCTTGATTTTACGTGTGAGTCTTTTAAGAAGTGTTCTTATGAAACGGCAGTAAATGTACTTTGGAAAACAAAGAGAAATCTTACGCTGGTTAGAGTACAATAATGCTTACATCGCACAACTGCTACAGAAAATCATACCCGGTATCAAAGACGTGTCGATAGCTGCGTTCCACCTCAAGATCTGAAGTTTGCGGAACAGGCATACTTAGCTATTAAATACAAGATTGCAAAGATAACTTAGGCATGTTAATGATACATGGTTGAATCGGACGGCTCGTGATATTTAACATGCTGCGGATGTTAACGTCAGTAAACCGATGTATGACCTGATGTCGACAGTCTAGTGCCCTAGACATTCTAGTGTAACACCATTAAAATTAAAGGGTGGCACAGAGTCGATTAGAGGTCCAAGCAAGCTACTTGATTGATGGACAGATTATCATACTGAACTGTTTACTAATCCGTCGATTGTCAATAACAATATGATAGATAGTTAGCATCAGAGGGCTGTCATTACCGAAATAGATTCTGTTCCTGCATTCTAGGAATTGGAGGAGGCTATACGACATTTGAGATGCATCTGGCGAATTGTGTATACCCTTATTAGTCTTGCGGTAGAAGACCAATAGCAGAGCAAATTAAGAGATTGATTGACACTATTTCGTTTGACTGGCATGTTTACCAAGATTGACGTGACTCCATTATTGTCTTCATCTGTCTTTTTTGCTACCTGAGGGTCAGTGTTGATTTAAACGAAAGACGGGTACAGTTGGTATGCCTTGTATTACGCTCCAAATCTAGGAAAAGTGTATTGGACAAACGTATATCAGGTCCTTGTTGGTCTGACGAAACCGTTCTATACAGTTAATCATGGTTTGCTAGTGAAAGTATTAGGTAAGTTGTGATGTCCACGTAACTTTGTTTGAACCCTTGGTGGTATATTCTCGGCTGTTGTCTGAAACTTGCGTTATGCAGACGACGTAGATTGTGCAGCTCTCTCGCAGAATTGTATGCAGGATATCATAGGTCGCTTTGCATGGGTGTGTGAAAAATATGTCTCACAAAAAGCTTGGGTAAGACAAATGCTATATTTGCTCTGGCCTCTGTCAACCTGTATCAGGAACATGATATATTTGTTGAAATCCAAAGACTGTCTGTAGTAGATCTGTTTATGCATTTGGGCAGTGTTATTTAAAGGTACGGGTCGTTGATGATGTTATAAGTAGATACATTTAACAGAATGGTGTGTATCATGGTCGGTTTAAAACGCGGGTGTCAGTACAACGTTTGATCAGGCTGGAAACTAAGATCTCCGTGTGTGAGGCTTGTGTGGTATCAACTTTTCTATATGTGTGTGAGATCTGGCCCAACTTACAGATCTTAATATTCGCCGCATGTGATACCATCATAATTGTCTATAATTGTGTTCGATGTAAGTTAGTGTTTGAAAGACCTTCATGTTATTCCATCGAAAGTATCATTTATTTATTTATTTATCTGTTTGTTTGTGGATTTGTAATATAATTGTTTTACCTAGTCTGAAAAAATACGAATAGGGCGACTTTTAAGTTTGCCGTTTGGGTTTGCTAAATGAGGGTGCTTTTTTGTTGTCGTTTTTTGGGTTTGAATTTACGTATCGAATTAATTGCTCGATATAGTGCTGAAAGGGATGATGCTATAATATTTCTTTGAAATTAACGCGTTTGTTTATTTTTGTTTATTGAATTTGTGTTTTCGTATTTTCTGGTCGTTAATGAACGAAAAACGCCGTATATGAAAAAACGGTCTTCCGTTGATATGCCCCGTTTATAACCTTAGTGTTGAAAACCATGATTGGTTATAAACGTAATTAAGTATAATTAAACTGATGGATGCTATCTGTCTAAATCTGCCCTGTTGGATGAAACTGCGGTACATTTCTAATAGATGTAACATACAGTATTTAAATAAATTACACACACACACACACACACACATATATATATATATATATATATATATATATATATATATATAATACTAAAACTCTATTGTTCTTGTCTGTTTGCAATCAGCTTTCAGCTTTCCGGTTTTCAACATCCGGTTGCCCATGCGTAAATAGCATCGTCTTCAATCTGTTATTCCAATTCCGTTATTCTCTATTCTGATTAACGAACGCATGAAATTTTTCATTCTGGAAATGTTTATATCGCTTTTAATATAAAACAATTACATTTAATTTCATCAAATAGTTTTTTTGTTTTCTCCACGGCTAAAAACATTCAACGGCAGGACTTCGTAAAGTCTGTCGCAGTTTCAAAAAACCTCCTCCCTTTTAAAAAACAAAAACAAACAAACAAAACAACAACAATCATTATTAATATCAGCCATAATAGCGGCGGTGAACGAAACCACCTCCCACTTTCCCTCTCATAGATTTCACCACTCCTACTCCCTCTGTTTTCGTTACGTACGCGAGAAAGCCTGTTGTACCCCCTTCCTTTCTCAAATCGCCCTTTTATTTTTCTGTACTTTCAACTAACAATTTCATTTAAAAGATGATATATAAAAATTTGAATTTAACTATAATAAGTATTATGGTACCTGTTCAGTGCATATTTACCTATAAGTATGGCCAACCACTTATAATTCAGTAACTTTAATTTAAAAAAAAAAACAATTATAATAAACAGAACGACGCATAGACATCTATCTATATTCTTCTTCCATTTTAATATACTTTCATAGAAATGCTTCTGTTATGTAAAAAAAACCTATTTTCTTTATGCCACAAGTGTCACGCACATACATGAATTCCATAGCTAATATAACAAACTGACCCAACGGGTCACGGGTGGTCTAGTATATATATAAAAGCTTTGAATAATTTTACAGAAAGAAAGAAAATGCAGTTAACATTCCCAGAGAAACTAACTAAATCCAAGATATCGAGACTTACCACTTGCATAAGCCGACTCACCGTTTAAAAATTCATGAGTAAAAAAGAGGATTCAAGTATCTAACAGTGAATAAAACAGGGTGCCTTAACTTTAGCGTGAAATATTAAAAAGGGGATCGTCAGCTGTTTACCAGGTAACTGTTTCAGAGATTAAAAAAGTGGTACTGATCAAACGACAACTTGCCCAATAATCAAGCATAGAAATAATTCAGCTTTAATTTCACTAATATATACATAAATAAATAATAATGATAATATCATCATAATGATAATAATAATAATAATAATAATAATAAATAATAATAATAATAATAATAATAATAATAATAATAATGATAATAATAATACTATATTACCTATGTTGCATAATCCCTTAAAGGGGGATCATGCAAAAGGGGGGGACTGCTGTACAATCGCTTGAAGAGGTGTTGTAAAAGGGGAGACTGTTGTATAATACATTACACATTACACACGTTCCTATTATAATACAGACGGGATGATATACTACAAACGGGAGCTTTACCATAGTAATTATTAAATAATAACCAATCCTTACCGACTGATGCAGTTCTTCGTAACCACTTCAACTGTTTGGATCTCATCCTCTCCGAGTCGAAAATAATGCGAAATGTTCATGAGAGGATTAAGAGTGGTTCGATCTATTCTTTTTAATACTTTTGTACAACATTTTAACACCTTTTTCAAAGACATTTCTAAGAGTCATTTTTAAACACAGTTTCCGAGGGTCACTTTTAAACACATGTTTAAGTCTTTAAACTGCCGATTCATTTCCAAACATAGCATTTCCAATATAACAGTTTAAATATAGTCTTTTAGGTCTCTTTTGTTAATGGATTAAGAAAGATTACCTTAGAGGTTCGTTGATTGCTGGTCCGCTACTGGCTGTGATCGTGGTGGGGTACCTGTTTTAGGGAGCAGATTCTATTTTCCAAGCAGAAGACAAAACGCTCAGATACCGGATTTTAGAGAATTTGTTCACTGGTTTATTTCACACTTCGTTGTCGGAGTTTCTTTCCATTTTTTCCGCGAATCATTCATTCTTCTTCCTCGCTGGTGAATGCCACGTTAATTGTACTGAATCTCCTAAGAGATACAGCCCTCACGGTAAGCGATTACATTCTCAATAGGCCCGGGTCGCTTCCAACCCCAAGTAACTCATAACTAACTTTTTACACAAAGTTACAGGACTGAGTTTTTTCGATCTACCGCTTCGAAGATCGGGAACTAACTGTCTCACGATCCGCCCGCTTCAATAATCGGGAACTCTCTGAAAAACTAAGTTTTAACACAAAGGATCTGTCACGTAGGACCCCTGACCTTTCAACGACTCTCATAACTGCTTTCGATTGCTTCTGTGTTTTCACCTTTTGAACTTCAGGTTTTCGTCACTGTCACCCAAACCGTGAGAATGACCTGTACCGAGCTTGTACTCAGATGACACTGTCACAATTGCGTAAGTCAAGTGATCTTCTCTTACGTCCACACATACGTCCTAATTTACCACTGCCCTCAAGTGTGTACTTAGTTTATCTAGATTATATTTCTCTAACAATTCATACTCGTGGATCCATACACTTAAAAATACAGGGCCTGTCATAATATAACACCTACAGCTTTTTTTTCAATACAACAATTATTCCTATATAATTGTATAGCTAGCTACCAGAATGGTTCATGGGTGTAGTGTTTAGATTGTATTATTTTCATTATTATTATTATTATTATTATTATTATTATTATTATTATTATTATTATTATTATTATTATTATTAGTAGTAGTAGTAGTAGTAGTAGTAGTAGTATAATTAATGTTATTTGATATGAAAATTACCGTATCACACGGCAGTCTAACAGGTTATATATTATTATTATTATTATTATTATTATATTATCATTTGTTTATTAGTCAAATTTAAGCAAAATTATTTCTCCAGTTGATTATTGGGGAAATGGTCGTTTGATCAGTACCATTGGAGAGCCATGAATAGTATAACTGCCCTGTTATTAAATCTCCGAAACAGTTACCTAGTAAACAACTGATGGGCTCCGTTTAAATATTTGACGCTTAAGTTAAGGTTTCTTGTTTTTGTTAACCTGTTTAATACTTAAATCCCCTTTTTTATTTATGAATGTTCATAACGAATGCGAAGTTTTCGATATCTTGGATCTAGTTAGTTACTCTGGGAATTTAAACTGCATTTCCCTTTCTCTTCTTTTTTTCTTTTGTTTAAAATGACTCAAAGCTACTTTGGACTATATATATATATATATATATATATATATATATATATATATATATATATATATATATATATATAAATATATTATCTTCGGATTAACTGATGCCTTATACACACTCTCATATCATTACTCTAAAAACACGTATTTCTTACAGAAGCCCTGCGCAGATGTCACATGACAATTCCTTGTATAATCATGACTAATATACTAATATTTTGAGCGTCACCGTCTAAAGTAATTACGCCTTTCTTCATTCTTCATCTCGGATCTGTGGTTACCCTTCTCAATTAGTTACCCACCCAAAATAACTACCTCGTGATGAACACATTGATTATAAATTTCTTCGATCTACATGTTGAAAATTCTGTGCGACGTTTTCTTGAATGCATTTTAACTTGATAGATGATTTTCATTTCTCTTAATACGTATTGTATGAAAATTGTTTTGTTTTTTACTCGAACAAACTATATATCAAGTGCGTATCGAGATTATGTATGGCACATATATCATCAAGTATGTGTAGAGAGTATTTTAAAAATTGGTTCTGTAACTGTTAATATTTATTCTATATTAGATGATTAACTTAGATGCAAATTGATAGGATATTACTATTGTAATTTGAAAACATTATTTGATTTATTTTATTTGCAGGTACAGGTTTTGTACAATAAGTTTTACTTATCAGTTTTATTTAATAATAATATATAATATATATAATATACAATAATATAAACAACAAAGTTTACTGTGTAATAAAACAGAAAAGGTTAATCAACAAAAGTATAAACGAAAAGTGTTACATCAATTACTGCACTGATGCTCCTTTTATAAATAACTTTTTTAAAATCCGTTTTTGACAGCTGCTGTTCAATTACTCATAGTCGCAATTTTTATTACTTGGCAAGGTTCATAATTTATATTCAACTTTCTATCAGATTCTTAATTGAATTTAAGTCAAATATAGTGGGTGGACAGTAAACGTACGAATGCCTTATGATTTTGTGTCATTGTAAATATGCTAAAATGAACTATGTAGTCCTGATTTGGTTAGTTCTTTTAGCATAAATATCACCGATTTCTATTTGGTTAAAAGTTGGTTATCCTGCCAGTTATAGAGATGTTGTTCTAAGAAATCACTGTAACATTTACAGTTCATTTGAACGCATTCATAAAAGGACCCAAGAGCTAACTGACAACATTGTCAGTCAATATCATGGCACCATGTCCATATCCGTTTCAGAAATTGTATTGAACCATTTTGCTTACAGACCCAATCTAGCGCCCAAACACTCATGTCTACCAAGAGTTAATCTAAACTCGTCTGTTAACAATAATTTTCTGGAATCATTTGCAGATATTTCTTAGCCTACTTAACTCGATTCTCGTCATGTTTCTAGTTAATATGTGTTTTAATTTGATCCTTTAAATCAGCAAACTTTTTTAATGTTTTGAATCTTATTTTTCTTTGAACAATAAGAGATTCAGCGGCCCTAAATATGAATGAATGAATGACATGCGTATTAGTAATAATTTATATTAAGACATGTGGCAGACACATATTTGTAAGAACCATGAATGTGCTTTAGATTTATTTCTTCTCTGTTGAATTCCATTCTGATATTCGTTTTTCATTATACGATGATTCATCTGTGGATTTTTTGAAATTTGGAGCGAAGTGTTTCGTTTACCAATTTACTTTATGTAGTTCTTTTAATATATAGTTAGTTTCTTGACGAGCAATGAAGCTGTATTTTAGAACTTGCAAATTATCTACAAACTTTGTAAAAATTATATAATTAAAACGTTTATAGGTTCTTTGCCTGAAATGACACAATTAAAGGTGATTCTTTGCAGTTCCAAGGAAATACATACAGATAACATATTGCATATAACTATAATATAATTAAACTACATACTATACAATATATGCCAACTAGTACTTGCATATAATCTTTTCACGCACTATATACATGTATTTATATATATATTTATATACAAACATTTTCACTTAAATATTTATTATTATTACTTGCAGACATTGATGTTGCTATGCTTAGGCAATGTTCAGTGTAGGGAATGGGAATTATAACCGGTCAGAGGACATGAACCCGGTTCCAAATTAACCACTGACTTGTAGTCTTTTATTCTACCATTCGCCCACCACCTATTAGCACGGTAATTAAGAGAACTCCACATCTATATACGCTAAATTTACAAACGCACATAGTAATCAATCGAGCAGTGTTAAACAACGAAAACAAAAGCGACAACAACAACGAAAGCAACAACAACAGAAAAGGGTCGGAACATCGCATTTATGACTGCTTAATATTACATTCTCGATGAGGCACTAGACTTTGTAATAAGGTAACTATAACAACATTTTAAAATAAACATTTATTATTATTTCATACTAACATCGAATGCTCATTATTATGCTATCCGTAGTGTAATTCATGCCGGTAGGAGGACAAACACGTGGTTGCAAGGTCAGCACTGACTTTTATTCCGGTATTCTACCCCTTCGGCAACAACAAATTAGCACGCCAATTAAGATACATTTTACTCTACGCTAAATCAGTGAACGCTCATTCTAAAGAGTTGACATGTAACAGAACAACAGCATAGGGTTAAAACATCGCATTATAGCCATATCTTATTAAATTATCTGTAATAAGAGAGCTATAACAACATTTAAAATAAATATTTATTATTATCACATACAGACATTGATGTGTCATTCTTATGTAATAGTCAGTCACAGTCACCACTGACTCGTAGTCCGGTAGTTTACCCCTCGGCCAACACTAATTAATACACCGACACACTCTCTCTAACACACACACATACACATATATATACGTATATATATATATATATATTCATATATACTTATATGTATATATGTATGTATATATATATATATAAATATATATATATATATATATGCATGTGTGTGTATGTGTGTGTGGCTGTGTGCGTGTGTGAGTGAGAGAGAGTGTTTCTATTAGTTGAAGGGGGTATATTTAAAGAGAGGAAGAGTTAAAGGATAGTTTATTTCGATCCAAGTACCTGGCAGATCAAGCGGGATTTTGTAGGTTCTAATAAATCTTTGGAAACCTGTCCAATCATGAGAGGCTAGGGCTTGTGCAACAACCCAAATATGGCAGAAACCTCTTTATGCATGGCGTAATAGGGTCTTCATATGGACATAAGATACTGGCAGATATGTGAAGTGCTCTCGCTCGGTAGATATAGCCTTCTTATTTACAGCTGACTTGGAATTTATGTAGTCTGATTATGTCAAGCTGAGATATTTGAATATCGGGCACATGAGGATAATTTGTTTAGCTATAATAATCAGCGGCGGCTCCAACCTCAGTTATATCATATTAAGAAAAGTTAATTTTCAAACCGTTATCAGTACAACCACTTACACGTGTGGTGAAGTAAGATGACATCTACTCATTACTTTACTTAGTTCAACGAAACTAAAGTTTTCTTTAAAAATTTTCTGAAAGATTCACACAACAAATATAAAAAGAAATTTTCAGTGAATAAATAAATATAATTTTTTTCAGAATGTAAATTTCGTTATTTTAGAATATTATATTTCAACATACACTAGGAAATTAATCGATTATTTTTATGATGAATCAGAGGTTAGAAAATGTGTTACACCATGAATCAATTCCGATCGAATAAAATTGATCCAAACAAAAACAAGTTTATCGGTAATCGATGCATGAAACAACATACTTTAAAATACAAACATACATATTTGTATATATATATATAGATATATATATATATATATATATATATATATATATATATATATATATATATATATATATATATATGTATAACATGTATATAAAGGTAAAATTATGTAGGGATTACATATTTTCATAAACATATTAATAGGCCGTATGGAAATAAGGAGATCAGTTGTTTCACCAAGGACAGCAAATGCATGTATTGTCTCACTGAGGGGAAGAGTGTACGCTACCTGCCATCCAGTTGTAAGGTTCTGTCATGGAATTACTATTATACGATCAGACACAAGTGTATGTGTAAATATCTCCACTAGACAATCTATAACACGTTTAATATCGAGTGTAGACTCACATCTGGGGAACATGTACCATATATAACCGTTGGGAATAAGTCGAACACCATCTACTATAACTATGCAATTCCAACATACACCTATCTAGACTACATAGCTGTTTAATTTGATACAAAAGGGGAAACGTAGCAACATTAGTATAAGCCAGTTGTTCTAATGATATTGGCTAAAACGGAGCTTAGAGAGAAAATATAACGAAAAGCTAAGGTATTATGTAGGGCATTGCACTTAAATTTAATATGAGAATCTTTAAAATATATTTGGTTGGAGTGTCTGAAATAGCTGGTAAGTATCCAGCATTCTGTAGCAGGCCTCACCCCCAGTAAAAAAAATAAAAAGATAATAAAATTGAAAAAATGTGGGAGAGTGTACACATAAAACTGCAGGAGTTAAGCAATGGTGTAAACCTTCCTTCCTCTGTAAGTTTATCTCAATCTATGACTGAGACCAACGAAACACAGTCATCACGCCTTGAGAAAAAAAGATAACGGCTCCCTATTTCTTCCATGTGCAGCCACGATAGAAAATCATTTATCAGAGGCCTAAAAACACGAAATATGTTCAGTTGCAAAGAATAATGTCTTATATTGCTACAAATAGTCTATGTTTGCCAAGGGGAGTACAACTTGAAATGAAATCGAGACTGAAAAGACCACAGAATTCGCCCTTGTTGTAGATAGAATATATTTCCTGCTATATATGATGCATAAAGCTGAATGTTGCTAGATTTGTCTGTTTATTTATGTAATACTGTTATATAATTGAATAAATATTTGTCGACGAGGATATGAAAAATGGGATGTGTATAAGAGTCAAACTATTTCAACGAATAAGGTAATCTTTAGTGTATGTGCACTGTTCAATTACTCCGACGAATGCATGTTATATCCATTTATATTATTTGAAAAGCATGTCTACAAACGCTAATATGTAGGCAGTGACAGGCACACACAGACACAGACGCATGCACACACATATTTAGAGGACTACATAGATAATAATAATGTAAGAATTTACGATATATAGTATTTACAACGTTTATTCAATCTTCTGTTTGATCATGTTGGGAAATTGAGAATGTTATTGAGAAATCGATTCACACGCAAAAAAAAAGTTTTCTGCTCATACATATTTACATTACGAAATGTAGTTTTGTTTTTTGTTTTAATATTCCTATGTCAAACCAGCAGCAGTAAAATTTAATTTATGATATAAATGCGAGGGGAAATCTGATCTAAATAGATATAAAAAACACGAGATATACTTAAAACACATCCATCAGATTCTTTTCATTCCGGTTTTACGGAAGAAACGAATTGATATTGTGGCAAATTTACGAGATACAAGAACACATAAAACGCCATAGTTAAACGGTTCTATTTCATTTTTATTATTTCCGCAGACATGTCGTCATTTACAAAATAGAAGAATTTAAATGTTTATGAATATAACTATTTCTAACGTTCGAATCTGCAAAAGATAGTTAATAGAGAAGTTTTTCCGAAACAATTTTCCTAAACATCTATCTAGATCAAATGTTAAATAATGATGCTGATGGTTATGATGATCATGATGATGTTAGCATGGGCAGCGGAAGTCTCGTTGCCACTTCCGTTGTGACGATATTCGCTCTCTTGCTTTCCAGAATTTGGTGCGTGTAGACGCATGTTAGCGACCTCCGGCTGGGACGTCAGTGGGGGTGTTAGGTATGAATTAAGAAGTTAATGTACGTATTGCGGTGATTCTCTCTCACTCCCTCCGTGCCAGCCAACTCAAGACTTGTGTTGTGTTAAATAAATATTTGGAAACTCAAAAACGGCCTTTGGTTGTGTTGTGCTTTATGATGACTGCAGCGTGCGACCATTACGATGAACGGAGTGCGGCCAGCCAGAACGAAGCTGATACACCAGGTAAGCGAGAACTGCCACGACCCATTACGGGACGGCTATGCAACACACATATTTCAGTCATAGATAAGTATTGTCCAATAGAACGACGACGTTCTCTTAGCGTATGAACGTTCTTAGTCTAAAACTGTGCTTATAAAGCAAAACGATTGACCAGTTAATTTAGCAGAACGATTGACCAGTTAATAAGCTAAACGATTGACCAGTTAATAAGCAAAACGATTGACCAGTTAATAAGCAAAACGATTGACCAGTTAATAAGTAAAACGATTGACCAGTAAATAAGCAAAACGATTGACCAGTTAATAAGCAAAACGATTGACCAGTTAATAAGCAAAACGATTGATCAGTTAATAAGCAAAACGATTGATCAGTTAATAAGCAAAGCGATGGCTCAGTTAATAAGCAAAACGATTGGCCAGTTAATAAGCAAAACGATTGATCAGTTAATAAGCAAAACGATTGACCAGTTAATTTAGCAGAACGATTGACCAGTTAATAAGCAAAACGATTGACCAGTTAATAAGCAAAACGATTGACAAGTTAATAAGCAAAACGATTAACCAGTTAATAAGTAAAACGATTGACCAGTTAATAAGCAAAACGATTGACCAGTTAATAAGCAAAACGATTGACCAGTTAATAAGCAAAACGATTTACCAGTTTATAGGCAAAACGATTGATCAGTTAATAAACAAATCGATTGACCAGTTAATAAGCAAAACGATTGATCAGTTAATAAGCAAAACGATTGACCAGTTAATAAACAAAACGATTGATCAGTTAATAAGCAAATCGATTGACCAGTTAATAAGCAAAACGATTGATCAGTTAATAAGCAAATCGATTGACCAGTTAATAAGCAAAACGATTGATCAGTTAATAAACAAATCGATTGATCAGTTAATAAGCAAAACGATTGATAAGTTAATAAGCAAAACGATTGATCAGTTAATAGGCAAAACGATTGACCAGTTAATCAGCAAAACGATTGATCAGTTAATAAACAAATCGATTGATCAGTTAATAAGCAAAACGATTGACCAGTTAATAAGCAAAACGATTGACCAGTTAATAAGCGAAACGATTGATCAGTTAATAAGCAAAACGATTGACCAGTAAATAAGCAAAACGATTGATCAGTTAATAAGCAAAACGATTGACCAGTAAATAAGCAAAACGATTGGCCAGTTAATAAGCAAAACGATGGACCAGTTAATAAGCAAAACGATGGACCAGTTAATAAGCGAAACGATTGATCAGTTAATAAGCAAAACGATTGATCAGTTAATAAGCAAAACGATTGATCAGTTAATAAGCAAAACGATTGACCAGTAAATAAGCAAAACGATTGACCAGTTAATAAGCAAAACGATTGACCAGTTAATAAGCAAAACGATTAGTCAGTTAATAGGCAAAACGATTGATCAGTTAATAAGCAAAACGATTGACCAGTTAATAAGCAAAACGATTGATCAGTTAATAAGCAAAACGATTGATCAGTTAATAAGCAAAACGATTGATCAGTTAATAAACAAATCGATTGACCAGTTAATAAGCAAAACGATTGATCAGTTAATAAGCAAAACGATTGATCAGTTAATAAGCAAAACGATTGACCAGTTAATAAACAAAACGATTGATCAGTTAATAGGCAAATCGATTGACCAGTTAATAAGCCAAACGATTGATCAGTTAATAAGCAAATCGATTGACCAGTTAATAAGCAAAACGATTGATCAGTTAATAAACAAATCGATTGATCAGTTAATAAGCAAAACGATTGATAAGTTAATAAGCAAAACGATTGATCAGTTAATAGGCAAAACGATTGACCAGTTAATCAGCAAAACGATTGATCAGTTAATAAACAAATCGATTGATCAGTTAATAAGCAAAACGATTGACCAGTTAATAAGCAAAACGATTGACCAGTTAATAAGCGAAACGATTGATCAGTTAATAAGCAAAACGATTGACCAGTAAATAAGCAAAACGATTGATCAGTTAATAAGCAAAACGATTGACCAGTAAATAAGCAAAACGATTGGCCAGTTAATAAGCAAAACGATGGACCAGTTAATAAGCAAAACGATGGACCAGTTAATAAGCGAAACGATTGATCAGTTAATAAGCAAAACGATTGATCAGTTAATAAGCAAAACGATTGATCAGTTAATAAGCAAAACGATTGACCAGTAAATAAGCAAAACGATTGGCCAGTTAATAAGCAAAACGATTGACCAGTTAATAAGCAAAACGATTAGTCAGTTAATAGGCAAAACGATTGATCAGTTAATAAGCAAAACGATTGACCAGTTAATAAGCAAAACGATTGATCAGTTAATAAGCAAAACGATTGATCAGTTAATAAGCAAAACGATTGACCAGTTAATAAGCAAAACGATTGATCAGTTAATAAGCAAAACGATTGACCAGTTAATAAGCAAAACGATTGAACAGTTAATAAGCAAAACGATTGACCAGTTAATAAGCGAAACGATTGACCAGTTAATAAGCAAAACGATTGACCAGTTAATAAGCAAAACGATTGATCAGTTAATAAGCAAAACGATTTACCAGTTTATAAGCAAAACGATTGATCAGTTAATAAATAAAAATAAGGAGCCCATTCGTAAATTGTAAAAAAAGGTTTACCACATCTGTGTTGTGTCTGTCTCTCTGTCTCTTTGTGAGTATGCATACGTTTAGTTATATGTGTTATAAAAACACACAATATCAAGGCATTAAAGAAATGAGGCACACATGATGATAACCACCAAACAAACGAACTCACGTAGATAAATAAGTCATTTTTGAAGTATATAGCAAACAGTTGCACATCTTAAGCTACAATATCAACCATGGAGCAATTGTAAAGACAAAAAGGAAAGCAAAACACTGTGTGCAGGACTTATATCAACAGTTAACTATGTGTTACGTGGCCACGACCTTGTCAGGGAAAGCCCACTGGTAAAGTAACATAGAGGGGCTCCTCCTCCGGGAGTGAAAACACAAACTGATGATGATGATTGTAATGAGCATGATCAAGATACAAATAAAGGAATGCATTATATAAATTAACAGTGCACCACTACAGATTAAGAAGAGCAAAGGGTCAAACTAATATTTACTTATATATGCAATTACACATATATTAAATTAAAAATAATAAATATTAATAAGGAGTGTATATGCTAATACTTCAATTTTTAAAACAATGATAACCTAATTAATAATAATTATTTGCGAAAAAATAATAGTTAACTTACGTATCCAAGCATACAATGATTATCAGTATAACTTACACTATAATAATGAAAATAGCAGGTAGGATAATGTTATGGTTTAATCGGGCGTATATTATATACACTAAAACCAAACGGGCAGAGGCATGTTCTCGCATGCTTCATTGACCTTCAATCATAATAATACACCATGAACATTTAAAAAATATGTCTCCACGAATCTGCAATATCCCATAACTTCTTTGACTAATAATAAATTTAATAGACGCAACAGTTACTAAGTTAAATAATCCATGCACTATCAATGTATCATTTTTTTAAAAGTGAACACTGTTCACTCAAGGTAACTGTACAACTTCAGAGGTAGTGTATAAATTCGATTTTATTGAAGCTAATAAACCACCTGTCAAATTATATGCAACTATGATATAATACTTTTCAACAAGTTAACATAAAATGAATTAATGTTAAATCAACTATAGTATGTTAATAAATTAGCCAAGATGTGCGTTTGTCTTGCGAGATATATATCAATTATTACTTAGGAAAAACATTTAATAAACAAACACACAGAAATTCTAGTTTCATGCATACATACTTGCGGATTTAAGTAGATTAAATTAGAATCGCTGAAAAATAAACCATTCCAAAAATAAAAATAAAAAGTAAGACTATGTGAAAATTAAATGTTCCTAAGAATTGTAATACAATTATTTATTGATAATTATGTATGAATGTTGACTACATGTAGGACACATTTAGTATGAATAACGGATCCGTAATAACACATACTATTGTTGTATTTTGGAGCTAACAACTCCGCTACCCGACCCAGATCAAACCAATCGGCAGCAGAGAACCAATTCCTGGACTTATTTTCTGGAGTGGTTGGGCCCGTTTTCAGTAGGGGTTTATATAGCACTGGCGTGATCTGCCTATACATTTTATCGATATATTAATGCTTACATGCACGGTTTTTCTGTAGCAGAATTCCGAAAAGACACTAATGAAACAGGAAATTTAAACCCGTTATTTTTTATTAAAATGTATGAATAAATTATGATAATAGTTATAAGTATAATAATTAATATATAAGTTTAAATAAAACAAGAGCTATTAAAATTTCGAAGTTAAGAACAATGAAGTTTCCTATGAAATTATAATTAAATTTTGATTTTAAATAAGAATAAACAAATAAAAAAAACATTTAAATAAAATAATTGAGACACATACTAATTATAAGTATAATAATAATGAGAACAATTAAGAAAATGGTAAGAAAAGTAAATAAATATGAATATAAATACAAGAGATGAAATTATAGAGGGAAAACTATGTTACATTATAATAATACAAAATAATAAAAGGATGCAATTGTAAATATAACAAGAAAAATATGAAGCAACATCACTATGTATACATTTTAATTAACTATGATCATAATAATAAAATTATTATCAATAATATTTATGAAATAAACTTGTCATCAATAGTATAAATAATAATGATAAATATCATGATAATAATAATAATAATAATAATAATTATAATAATAATAATAATAAAAATAATAATATTAATACTGACAATAATAATATAACTGAAAATAATAATAATAATAATAATAATAATAATAATAATAATAATAATAATAAGTGTTTATGATTTGTGAATATGGAAGAAGGGCGTCTATATAAGTGCAACCATTTTTGGGGCCACACGTATACAGACTGCTAAGGTTATTGAACATTCTAAACTCGACTTATTATTTCTAAACAAACATAACATAACTTGCTTAATCATTGATATAGTCTGCTCATTTGATTCATATGCAGAAGAAATAACACAAACCAATTCATGCTATGTGTAATAACTAAACTATTCGATGTTCCAAAGGCATTGATGTCCGGGTAGTCACTAGAGTTTGGAGATAAATTTAAATATCTGCTATTTTTCTTAGTGCCTTTATTTATTTAATGCCTTATTATCGAACTCATAGTTGAAGTCGAAGATGAGTTTACTAAAAGAAATGGTGGAGATTCTTCTGGAAATATTCGCCATTATAGTGCTTATAATGTATTTGGGACTTAGATTCCCTATGAAGGTAGTATAGTAGTTAGTTAGGTTTGTGGTAGGGTTCATAAGTTCCTCAGTGAGGTCTAGAGTTAAATCTAGGTAGTTTACTACTTTCCTGTATGTCTAAGCTTATATGTAACCGTAATTTATCAAGATGGCAAGGAGCTCATTTTTAGACATATCATATACTTTATCAGTGGATCTTACGGTTAGTAGAGCGTCATTCATGTATAGGTCACCTCCTATATCAACTCCATCTTTAAAAGGAGGTAAATTGCATGTAGCAAAAAGAGGTTGGCTAGGTCGATACTTGTGCTGAATCCGTTGAACCCATCAGGATGCTAAATGGGTGGAAGAGTGGCTTCTAGTTCAGAATATGTCATCGAAGTGTATTATAGTCTTTCTGGCTAACATGATTATATTTATTTCAGTCCGTGTTAGGTCTGAGTTGTTTTTAGAAAATCTAAGGGCTTGTTTTATAAAATTGTTATGATGGATTGAAAAAAGGAGCCAATGTCAAAACCCAGAAATATTATACTATTTTTATTCGTGATGTGTTTGAACCAGGCTATAACCTCAACCGAGGGAATCCGAAGGGGGTATTTAATTTTGTTTTTCAAGGTCGGGAGTATTCTATCCATGATTCTTTTACTTGCTAGACTTATATCAGATTCAGAAAAGCAACTCATCCTAATGGAGGGGTGTTATTAAATGAGGTGTATCGTCTTTTAGAGTAAACCTAGGGGTGCCTGTTGTAATTATTTCAGCGTAGTATCTATCTACATATTAGAAAATAAAAATGTTGACTCTATATTTATTATAGATGGTCTACATCCAGGTTAGTATAATATTTGCATGGAGCTATTTAAGAAATATTGTTTTATACTGATTATGGTGTCCACAAACATAATATCGACCATTGCCATAATCCCTGTTGATCAAATTCATATGGAAGCATACATAATATGGCTTTTAAACCAGCTAGACACTTATAGTTCATCGTACCGTAATTGCAGACACGTCCTATATAACTGTTGGATATAGTGCTGTCTTTGTTGCAGCTCATGCGTTTCAACAGTGAACCTGCTTGCAACTGTTTACATCATAGGTTAGATATTGTAATCATTAAATTGAGATAAGTTACATCATTTCACTGGAGATAACTGCCTGTCACTTGGAATATCTGCTACGCTCAGGCATAACGGGGTGGTATGCGTCTTATCACAAAGAATTACGACTATTAAATTTGGCTCTTCCTAGCCTTATTTTATAACTTTCTCTTAGATTTGTCATAATTGATGTGTCTTGTCTGATATTCAGGCAAAATAGTACTGGAGTATTGTATTCATGTTTATCTATTTACACTATTAATAACATCTCGAGACTATTGATAATGGATATGCAAGTAAAAATAATAAGACATATAAGTTAACATTTACTACATATCGACGCTGTATTTTAAAATACGCACTGGTAGATTTCAAATGAGATCAACGAAAATTTAAAAGATAACTACAAACTATATTCATATTTTCATATCATTGAGAGTTGTTACTTTTAATCGAACAATAACATATATTGTAGTCATTTATAATGCATTGACTCAATAAATACTGTTTAAGAAAATATGTGTAATTATGTCAATGTTTAATATGCAGGCCAATTGCCTAAGTAATCACATTTGGTTCAATTAAGTGATGCTATATCATGATGTTTTATTAGAATATTTACAATATGTAAAACAGAGTTTGTCTATTTTTTTAATAATGCATTTCCATAAATAACATGGCAGATTTTCTGAGACAAGTCGTTAATTATAACATTCGCTGTGAACCAAGACACTGACTACAATAACAGTAAATAATATACACTGAACAACATTTTCTCTATCTGAAATTATTTAAATACTAGTTGGGCCATGCGAGAATTCCATGGTGTTTCAACATCAATTCATGTAAGACCCTTTTTATATTCATTTTGAAATAATAAATGTTTCTCAGGATCAATACTATGAAAACATATACTCGTCTATTTTCCGTAAAAAAAAAAAATGGCATTTCAACGTAATATTTTAAAAAATAAATATCACATATGTGTCTAATTAATTACAGATTAACAATTGAGACAATGGCATTGTTTTTAAAACAATAAATATTATATGTGTTTTCACCGTAAATGTAATCGTCAGATTAATATTCTTCGAAGCAATTAAGCGAATGTTATTTGTTGAAATGTATTGCTTTAAAATTATACTCTTAGCGGGCGGGACATCATATTTGATTTTGGAACACTTCAATTCTAAACGGTTAAACTCCAAATTATTTACCTTAGCGACATCAGCAAACTCACAAATCACTAAACGTTCTGATCGGACCATCTTCGCTTTTTATCGGTGTGTCAGTTGATTATGTACGGCTGAACATCAAAGGCGTTAGCGTATTATTCAGATTCCAAGACGATACACTTTTGTAGAAGAATCTTTGTTTACGGTCTAATTTTCCTATAGTAGTTACACTGTTATAGATCCTAAAAATTGAGCAATTCTGCAGCAGGTGTAACCTTATGTCAAGAATCATCAAATTATTACGTACTAGAAACTAAGAAACTACTACAATTATAAAAGCGTAACAGCTGATCAATTACTAAAATATTGTTATGTCATATTAAGTCGTTACAAAAATAATAGTCGATTTTCAAAACAAACATTTATTCATGAAATGTTTTTTCACTTTTCCAATACTCTGTAAACGAGTTTAAACTGTTGCGTTGCTGACAGCCAGTGTCTGGTACATTTCTTTTACACGTTGACGTATATTTTACTAAACAATTGCTTGCAATTGTGCATTGTAAATATTACATGGTCTACTTTCTTCACCTGCAAGGCTCTCATCTCCATTACGGAATTTATGGAACCAACTTCGTGCGATGGCTTGTGGATTCATGCTCTATTTATATTAGAATACGTTACCGCCGAATTGCGGTACACTCTTTACTCATGCAACATCAGAAGTCAAAGGTATTTTTTTGAATGGTCAACATTAACTATTCTACACTTTAAAATGTTATATATCTGAAAAATATACAAATTATTATTGAGAACATATTTATTTTTATATATGTTTATATTTACAAGAACTACACTACAAATTATATGCTGATACGACTTTTTAAAAATCCAACGCTACAGGCGGCCATTATTTTTGTATCGACCTAATTTCCTGATAGTGGCGAACACTTTAGAAATTACAACATAAAAACGTTTTGCAATTATTATTTTAGTATTTTCTGTATCCCTTTCCTCTACGTCATGCAAGTGGTTGTGTAGATACATCTTAATTGTATTTGACATAACATTACAAGTTATGTTCACGCCAGTGTTTTTTTAAATTCAAACATATAATATTAAACTTATATGTGTTGATCGCTGCGTTACAAACACTACTTCAGGGATGTATTCAAATTAAAGAACAAATAACCGAATAGGAAAATTAAACATATAGTTAAAACCCTAAATCCAATGTATTTTTAAAGATAAAAAGCAAATGAATAGTATCTAAAATGGAAGTGGTGAAATTAAAACATGACATGAAAACATAAAATGAAATAATGTAAACAAATGATCAACAAATGGCCTGTAGACGACAAAAATGAAATTTACAAGTAAATTCCCAAGTAAATAGTCTCTTTGTAGAAAGGGGAAAGGGATGAAAGATCAGTCCGGTAATAATCGATGAATCACTTTATGAATTGGACAAGAAAAGTGTTTACCAGCATCATGTTTAATAGCATGGATGCCTACATCTGACCGTTTATACTTCCTGAGAGTGAGTGTGGCTTTAGAATAAATCGTATATGATCTTTACGGCGCCTCAAATGCAGGACAATTGTATTGAACATCGTCTACACCTATATTAGGTTTTGCTGATCTTAAGAAAGCGTTCCATACAGTTATAATGATGCGCTATGGAAGGTATTGCGTGAGTTGTGATGTTCTACTAAATTTATTATACTCCTTTAAGAAATGCACGACAATATAAAAGCACGCGCAACTGCAATAGTTGTATGTTTGCACCCATTAAGGGTGGTAAGCAGGGTGGTGTACCTGCACCTACTTTGTGTTCTATCTATTTTGCTGGTACTCTGTTGTTACCCATAGCTAACTGTAACAAAGGTGTGTATGTTCGATTTCGCACATTGTGTCTGATGTATAACTTACAGCGTGTTAAAATGCTGTCGGGAAATTCTCTACTGGTGTTCCTTATTTGCTCTAAGCGGATGATGTGAACTTCGTGGCTCACGCTCAGGATAATATGCAGCATTGGCGTGTAAAAGTATATCAATAAGCCTGGGCATGGCAAGAACTATGCTTGCCGCATACCTTAACAGTCTGTATCAGGAAATGGGTATATTTGTTTGACCGTTTTATGTATCTGGGTAGTGTTTTTTATTGGGGGGGGGACGAAACGGGTAGTTTGATGCTTCGAAATATGGCGTATTTAACGGTCTGGAAACGAAGATCTCTGTGTATAAGGCCTGTGTGGTTTCAACTGTCCTATCCTTGTGAGACATAGTCTACTAACATCGCTCATATTCGCTTGCTGGAGCGTTTGGAGCAGAATTTCCTAAGACACTTGCTTAACCTTTGACACCAAAGTGTTAGAACGAGCTATTGCATTAAACATTGAGTCTCGTATAACGTTGGTCTGGTCATCTTATTTATACTTTCCCACTACATTAACCTGGTAAGCGAGTCAAAGATTGCCTCAAAGTCGATTTGAACTGCTTTAGAATTGATATTGGAGGTTGGGAGGGCGTTTATGAAGAGAC
This sequence comes from Sepiola atlantica, assembly GCA_963556195.1. Taxonomy (NCBI): domain Eukaryota; kingdom Metazoa; phylum Mollusca; class Cephalopoda; order Sepiida; family Sepiolidae; genus Sepiola; species Sepiola atlantica. The sequence continues at coordinate 53,862,750 of OY744539.1, read as the reverse complement.
ATCAGGGTTGAGGAAAGCGCTTTTTGAAGGCACCAATCTTTTTGTAAAGAATAGGATAAAACACCAGCAGCAGAAGAGAGCAGCGAAAGAGAGACGGGGTGTGACACCTCCAGCACATGTAAAAAGCATGGAACACCTAAGATGGTAGGCGTGCAACTTGCTGACTATGTCCCGTGCATGTGTGTTACATCACTAACGAATGAATGTTTTGCAATATAAAGCCCGGACAAGACGTGTACTCATTTATGATACTCCCTCAGATCATAACAACACCTGTCTCATCTGTGGTAAGGTCTGTAAAAGTGTAACAGGCTTAAAGAGCCACATCCGCACTATTAACTTGGAACCTTCACACTAATATCACATCGATTCACAAAACTGGTCATATTCGAAATTGAATAAACAGCCACAACACACACACACCCACACACCCACACACATATATATATATATATATATTTAAAAAGAAAAAATATATACAATAGATTAATAATATTCATATTATATATATATATATATATATATATATATATATATATATATATTATATACATACACACACGCACGCATATATGTATATATATATATATGTATATATATACTGTATTTTGATTAGTATTTGTATATCATATGTACATAAATATATAGTAATTATTTCAGCAGACTTCCTTACTATTGAAGTGATTCTGTATGGAAAACAAGATTTATATTCTGTTTCTACATATTAATTTACTAACCTAAAGCTTCGTCATCGCCATCGCCATTGGTAACGTGTCAACACATTTCTCAAATGTTCTATTGGTGTTTTATCTCTTTTACCATTTCTGTTTTGAAAATTCCTTGAATATCATATATTATCTCATAGCTGTTACGATTTTGTTCTGCGTTGTTCATTTTTCAAAGTACGACAATCAAATTAACAGATAAACCAAAGTGCTTGTAGAATCGGCTTACGTTTATCCTGTTTTGATAGATTTTCACTGCAATATTGTATTTAGTTTCTATGTATATTCTAATTTTATAAACATGATTTCAAAATAGTTATATTTATTTAGTTTTATACGAATTTCCATTTAATTAAATATTTATATTTAATATTACCTCATTTTAAAATATTTAATATACGAGGCACTGAATAGTCTCCATTGTCTAATTTCTACGACACAGTCATTGACTATGCAAGTGGGATTCTCAGTTAATCGTGGTTCAGTTCACGCTGTCATGCAAACCTTATGTATCGATAACTGATATGAAATAAAATATATCATGTTTTTTCAAATTTGATTGATCACTCCGTGTTATTGTTTTCGCCAAATACAGTATAGCACAATGTAAATACATCATATATATTTTCGCATATGATACATATTAGTAGTCGTGTACGAGTGAAATTTGATACAGTGAAAATCAGTAGGATAATGACAGCAAGAGGATTTTAGATTGTCACATTATTTTCGGTGAGACCTCTCTCAATCTCTTGGCTGTCAGAACATGAACTAGTAAACACATGTCTATCTATTTCTGTATTTCTTGCATGCACAGTTTTTGAATACATTTGTTATAAACTAAAATAAGTGTTGTTGTACTATTGTATCAACGTATGAAAAAGCAACCTGATCCCACAGCGATGGTGATGATAGTGACGACAACAACGCCGAAGGATCATGAAATCTATTAAAAAATATCAGTTTGATATATGGTGACTACAGCATAAAGGTGTTGCATAACATAAGTCACAGCTTATTGGTTTCATTTACTAACCTTATAATATACATGTATATATTTGTAATTTGCCGGTTTTTATCGAATACTTCAGTATATTTCTCAATATTTAAAAAAAGCTCACCATTATTTATTAGATGTACTTCAGTAGTGTCAAAAGAGTATAAATAAGAGATTTATTTAATTCTTGTATTCATCACGTGTACCTTTTGGCCGCACAAGACTGACCAACATACATCCGGTTTGAGCAGAATATGGCAATAGAAGATACAATACCATATATATTAATCAAATTCGAAAATACGCACATGTATGCAGAAATATCACAAAGTTACATATATAAACACATTATTTGAAAATATATTATATTATAAAGTAATTTGTAAGAAAATATTTTCAAAAATACAGAATTAACAAAATAAGATATGAGAAGAAACAAATACCAGTAAACTTGGGTAGTAATTTAATAATTTTCTCGCTACGCAAATAGTTGGAAAAACACTATTTAAATGGAGGGCGCAAATAACATCTCTAACAGCAAAGAAAGCTTACCAGAATCTAAAAATATAACAACACCGACGCGTATGAAAATTCAAATCTCACACTCTCAAAACGCTTTCACATATAAGAAGCATTGTTGAAACTGTCTGAATAGAGATACACTTTGAACTTGTGGTGTTATCATAATGGTTGAAGGGTCGTTCAAACCAATAAACCAAATCAATGTATTTAGTCGTTTATTTGTCGTTTAATTTCAAAACACCCCGTGCATAAATGTTCCAATCCACAATATACTCAAGCAGGTGTTCGTTTTAATCGTTTCACTCAAACAGCTGATATTTAAAAAAAATGATAATTTTTTCAATCCGTGACACAACTTAGTCTTCATGGCAAATGTTTTATTTCCTTCTTATTGATTTTTCCGGCAATGTTTGATTACAAATACGTACTGAAAATCAGTATTGAACGTGACAAGTCACCACATACAAGGAAACATCCGATGTGTAAGAAAACAGAAGGAAATATTGTATGTCAGTTTAAAAGCAAAAATCGAAGTTCATATCAATGGTAGCTAAAAGTGACAGGGCGTAAGAAATGAATGAAACAAAAATAACATAAATACACAATTTTTCTGTTGAAAACTGTCATGGCAGCGTTGATTCTACGCTTCAAGTGATCAATGAACTCGGAAGGAAAAAATCAATAGGTTCTGCTTTAAAGTTACTAACTTCCCTTGTAGGTGGGATGTGTTGATTATTTAAGTCAACGTGTGACACAAGTGACCTTAGAAACGAAATATTGTGTGAACTATCAGACGGGAAACAGCATTATTCATGAGAAATAGTGGACTGAAGATGAATATTATTTATGAGAATTCTGAATAAGAATAAGCGTTCTTTATCAGAATTCTGTAAATAGAATAATGTTGTCCATTGGTAATTTGGAATGAGTTACTGTTACTTTAACAGAATTCTGGAATTCGAGTAAATATGTTTATGAAAAGTATGGAATGAAAATGAAGTTTATCATGTAAAAAGAATACCATCTATTTATTAAATGTCTGGTATAATGACATATTTCATTGATGAACATTCTGGCGTAAGTGTCATTTGCGGAGTGTTTAGTCCGTCGTATTTTAGGTACGCTATTTATTTCTTCAGGCTCATGAATCGACTACGATTTCTTGAACTTGTCTTACTTTTCCGGCCAGTATATTCCCCGTAAAACTGCTCTGTGTATAGTTTTTTAGTAGTTGTCATCTTGGATCATCAGCGTTTGTGTATCGTTTGTTATATACTTTTTTCTTGTAATTTTATCAAACTGTTCACGCGAACTTAAATACTTACGTTTCGAAAACTGGTAGATGTGCATTGATAATTTGTATAATTTTAACTACTGCTCTAAATCATGAATTATAACTAATAGATTATAACACCATTACAATACATATATACATATTATCATAATCAACATCATAGTCATTATTTACTACACGCCTGGTAGGGAATACCCTCCCTCATGTATTTTCTACCTTGTTTCATGCCTGGCTCTGCTCTATTGTTCATCCTCTAGATGCATTGGATGGCGACTTCAGAACAACTGGGAACGGAAGGCATTTATTTCGTATCTGTGATTCAAGGATTGCATTATAGTCCCCATGCTATGCACTGTGGGTTGGCGACGCCATTTGCCAAATAGCAAGTTCTGTGTGCAGGTGGTTGTTGGCTCAACAGATCTCAATTGCTGTTTTGCAGGTTTTCTTTTAATTTTGATGGGTGCTGACACAACCATCCATACTGAGCCGAAGTCAAGTGGAGGTATCAGTTTTACAGGTTTACCTGTCGCCGAGCCAAACCACCGCAGCTAGTACTGGAGTATGTGGTACCAGTAGCATATTTTATCGATTTATTTTGATAAGTATATATATATATATATATATTTATATATATATATATATATATATATATATATATATATATATATATATATATCGGCAGAATATTCTCTTGCAGGCAATTATATCTTATCTGGATATCCTTTGGTAGATCCTCTGAATGCTCTAAATCCTAATCTTAGTTGGGGGGGGGATTGGCCGATGAATCTGCCATAGTTTTGATGTGTGTCCCAAGTACTTTCATACCCATCCGTGTCCATCATCAGGGGAATGAGGAAAATCAGGTGCATACCATGTGTTAATATTATAGATGGTTTGGGCGATAATGATCTAGTAAGTACGAAACTATAGTTAAAATTATAGACATATTAGTATATTATTACTGGTATTGAAGTTAATTCTGTTAATTAGTTTTTTTAGATGGGGTGTTATATATATAGCTTCTTATTTATCACTTTTTGTTTGTTAGTACTATATTCTCAGATTTTGGTATTTTCTACTAAGAGTTTTCTTAATTCCAATCGGGGACAGGAATGCTCATTAGTACAAGTGTTGGGCTATGGCGCTAGTATCAGACAAATGTGTCGTCAATCTCTTCGACATAGTCGTGGTAATCAAACCTATGTATATGTGTTTTCTTGGTTGTCGGAGATAGTCTCCCAAATGACATTTGAACTCATAAGCAAGATGTGTCTTATCCAACGCTCTAATCGATGGGAAATAATTATTTGTGATTATAAGATTAGTGATGTTTACTTTATTGTAGAAAATGATCAGTTTTACTTGCAAAAAAAACGATGTGCTTGGTGTTTGCGTTTCTTTTAAATATGTTTGTTTATAGAACACACATATTTTCTTTTTTTTTTTTTTTGTAAATGAAAACCAAAGCAGTCACACATGACTTGCACTTTTTTTCAATGAAACTCAAGTAGTATTCCGTCGCTATTTACGTTGTGTATATGACATAATTATATATTTTCTCTTTTGTTGTTTTTTTTTGGGGGGGGGGGGGGCTTAAAATGACGGGGATTCCAGTTTGACTGGACTTTAGCGTGGTTCAATGAAATCTGAGAACGATTATGTTATTATTAACTCTTTGTTTATATAATCAAATTGTATATGACGGGGAGGCCAGTTGGACTTAACCGTAAAGTGTTTCCAAGGAAAGTCGAAATATATATCTCAGTAATTAAATACATCTACTAAATATTAAAAAATGAACACTGCAGTCTAAACATATACATTGTCATTTATATTTTATCATCATAAAATGTGTAATGTTAGTCTTACATGGGTTATGTGAGTTTAAGAGACAGGCTCAGATTTGATGACCTACGGGAATATGGCATCTAGACATATAGGATGGTGTGTGCAGAACAGAATAATTCGATAGGTTGGCTATGTTTAAAGAAAAGATAAGTGTTTTTAGATAAGTAGATGTAGGATCATTGATGTAGTAGGGTCAGTTCACACGGGAAGTTCATTGAAAAAGGGCGTAAACCTGCTGCTACTGCTGCTGCTGCTGCTGCTGCTGCTGCTGCTGCTGCTGCTGCTGCTGCTGCTGCTGATGATGATGATGATGATGATGATGATGATGATGATGATGATGGAGGAGGATCTGCTGTTGTTAAACAAAACAGACTTTAGAATAGCACTCACAAAAATCATACCTCCGAATTGTCCGATCTGGTTGAAATTTTCCTCGTAGGCCATAGCTATTAATTAGTCATTTACCCCCTACACCTACCCTACAACAGCAAGTCCCAACAGTTGCATACAGAGTAGAGGAATGTGATGACTTCATCGTTGGCCATAGGACGCGAATTATATACATACACGTATATATATATATATATATATATTTATATATATATATGTGTGTGTGTGTGTGTGTGTGTGTGGGTGTGTGTATCTCTCTCTCTCTCTTAGTGTATATATATATATATATATATATACGAATCAATAGTAACATGCAGAAAAAGTAAATAAGTTGTAATATTACCATCTTAAAGAACCAATAGTTCAGAAGCACCAACAATTTATACCAGCATTTACTTCAAGAAACCGTGCGTAACGGATAATATTGCTAATCCATAATCACTTCCAAGTGACAGTCTTAAGGAGGTTGAAGTTTACATCCTTATTACGACAGATTCTAAGAATACAATTACAAATTACTTAAGACTTCTACCCAACCATTGATGACGGAACGAGAGAAAGACAACCTTTTGGATAAAGTAAAGGCTTCTGTTCGAAATTCCGTACTACTTTACACGGAGATTTCGTCATTCGACTAGACGCACTTAACAAATAGTCGGAGGTAAAAAGGGCTGACAATTTGGAAGAATAACATTCAAGATCACAACAGTCGTCCGAATAATCCAACTAATACAATTTGCATATTTACCTTTATTATTCCAGTTGTTTCTTATTGTAGGTATTTTCGTTCAGCATTATCATTCGTGTTGCAATGTGTTGTGCATTGCTATTAGTTCATTAGTTCTATTATTAACATGCCTGACCGCTTCTTTTGTCCCGTGTATAAAGTGTCAGTAAGATCTTACTCGAATGAGTTCTAAATGTTTATGATCTTATTAAATGTTTGTTATATATTCAGTTTGAATAGGGAATCTGCTTCTTTTCATATACTTTTTTAAACAATACCTCCCATCTTTATAAGCTGAGTTTGCCCGCTAAAAATATATTCCTATTTATTGATGAAGCGTTAACTACCGACTTCATCACATGCCGATTACGTATTTGTATGTTTTTTTTTTCTTATTCACTTCAAGTAGTGCACTCTTTCCCTTTCTGAATGGTCTTTCTATTTAATTTCTAAATCTCTAAATTGTTTAATTATAGTTGTCATTTTTCTTTTTTGACCATTTATTTCGAATCACGCAAGTGAATGAAGTAGGTTATTTTTATTCTATGTTCCTTCTTTTTTATTTGTTTGTTTCTTCTTCTTCTACTTCTTCTTCTTATTCTTATTCATCTTCTGCTTCTGCTTCTTCTTATTCTTCTTATTATTATTGTTATTATTTTTATTATTATTACTATTTTTATTATTATTATTATTATTAGTAGTAGTAGTAGTAGTAGTAGTAGTATTAGTAGTAGTAGTAGTTGTATTATATTAGTAGTCTAAACTTTCGGATGTTTTACTTGAAGTTTGTTTACATCACGTCAATGACCTTCACCTTAAATACTCAAGCTATACATTAAAACGTTCGCTGTTCCTTACATGCAAGCTTTTTGCAGAATTGGAAACAAAATGGTCTCGTCAATCTGTTTAAGTCATTTATAGTGGCTTTTCATTATGGTATCAAGTGTCAAATTACAACAAGAATAACCTTTACTTTTTTACATTTCCATAGGCTAACTAATTCCAATTTTCGATCTTTATATTTATTTATTTTTCGTGTTTTTTCTCCTGCAGTTTGCTATCGAAGGGACAAGCAGTAGCAATCATTAAGAAAGTTATTTTGTTTTAATTGTGAAAGATTAAGTCGGGTTTTGAATGTTCAATAACCTTATCAGTCTGTATGCGCATGCTCATACCACTTCTCATTTTGGTCCGATTCATATAGTTAGCATATATCCCAGTGTAGTACCTGAGCGACTTTTTCGTGTCTATATTCGTTCTACTGGTATTTTGCTTGCATTATTATTATTAGTTGTACTCACTAGGAGTTCTTATACAGAGCATCGTCATTGATTGCTCACCGACAACAACCAGTGGTATTTCCTGGACTCTGATTGACAGTAAGCCTCCCCAGATTTCCAGTATTCTTCACCTCTTTTCGATAACGATGCGGTATAGCAACAGCCCCTTTACCATTGATTTCTCGCTTGTAAGGACAATTATTATAATTATTATTATTATTATTATTATTATTATTATTATTATTATTATTATTATTATTATTATTATTATTATTATTATCATCATCATTATTATTATTATTATTATTATCATCATCATCATCATCATCATCATCATTATTATCATTATTAAAAACTAATATTTTCATTGACACCTTCAGTTCAGTCTCGAGAGCCCATGTATTCGTCCTGTAATCATGTAAGTGTACCTGCGCGCGAAATCAATTGTAAAGCAAGGGGTTCGAAACCGCCAACTCCACATCTCCTGAATGGCGTTACTTCGTTAAGTGGCAAGGAGAAGTTCAACAAAAAACAATGTCGATATAAGCAGAGAGCTGCCAACACATAAGGACACTGGTATTTCAAAATGGTCACACATTTCGTATTACAACGCTCAATGTTGCTTGTTGCTATTATTATTATTAGTGTTATTATTATTTTTATTATTATTATTATTATTATTATTATTATTATTATTATTATTATTATTATTATCATCATCATCATCATCATCATCATCATCATCATAAACTCACTAGGATGTCTAACACAGGTAATCATCAGTGACCGATCACTGATTATAACCGGAGGTGGTCTCTGGAATCTTAGTGAAAATAAGTCACGCCAGATTTCGAGTTGTCTACACTTCGTTCGATAACTAGTTCAGATGACCTTGCGTTATTGCACCAACAGCGTACGATGTATGTTCCCAAGAATATTCGGTGACAATAATCCTCTTCAACTTCTCAGCACTTGAACTGCTCCAGACGACGTATGGTTAGTGATATCTCTCCTCGGTCCTTCGATCCTCTTAAACGCTCCACCATTGTATCATATCAGCCGAGACTGGTGCCTTTTTAAGGAATTTCTTGCAGGTTCAGTTCTCTTGGGTGTATGTTATGGTGTTCTTTCTATGTTCTTTCTTTTTATTGCAACTTCTATGTAACTGTTGGTTTCCGCATCTGATGATGTTCATTCAGAGTTAAACGGTTTTCATTAGTGTTGTCCTTTATATAGTCTCAACCTTCCCTTTGATTTTAATTTATTCCAGTATTCTTCTCTCTGAGCTGTGCTTAGTGCTCAAACGATTATTTGTATTAAATGTAATTTCTTCGCGTCCCATGTTCCTTTCTGTTTGCTTCCTGGTTCCGTATATTTCTTTCGCTTTCCTATCTTCTTCATCTTTACCCTGTGATGTGATGGAAGGGAAAAATAATCGATTTGGCAGAGATATTTTACTTGACTTGTGTTACATCAAGTCTCTTTATCTGTTACATTCATGCCCTCTAGGAGTTTCGTTTTCCAGTAGTGTTTTCATGTGCATGTTGGTACCATTTGTCTTCTTGTTCAAATGCAATCGTTTTCATAATTGTCAGTGTAGTATGCCTAACCAAGTCGTGTGTATTTTTCTTATCCTTATGGGTTCTTGTTCTGCACTAATGTATTATGTTATTTACAATTTCGTATCTTTTCTTTCCATTTCGTCTTGTTTTTCTATAATCCGCATTCACGATTATCATGGGGTTTATGTACTTTAGCTTCATTGGAGTTAAGACGTAACGAATTTTCCTGTACAGCTGGCTGTACTGATTATGTTTCTCTGTTCAAGTGTCACTTTGTTTGGCATGAACATGTGTTGTTTTAGATATATATACTTTCCATTCTTACGCATCGTCTATGTAGCTGTTTCATTTCCAAATTTGTATGTTTTTGTTTCTTGTTTCGCTGTCTCCTGAGATCTTCATTTTTACGGTGTCTCTGGCTGCATTGATAAGCGTTTCTGTGTTCTGCGTTATGTATTTTTCCAATTCACAGTCTTCTACACTGCGAACAGCGATGATTGTTTTTCAATAAAAAACATAACTTTGGTCATCATTCTGTTAACCAATTTCAGAAATGTTTGTATTGACATTCTGACAGATTATGATAACATTTGTTTTATTATTAATTTCCCTCTAGTTGTAAATAGTGTGTACAGTCGTTAATTTTTTTTCATTTGAAAGTGAGCAGATATATAGTAGATGTTTAACTTCTTAACAACAAATGGCCGTTGAAAACAACAAAATGAGCGATAAAAATTATAATAAATGAAACGTCTTAGTGGACTCCACCTGGTGTAATTACCCGAACAATATGTCGGCATGTGTATACTGTAATAATATTTATGAATGTTTATTCCCCAAAGAATAAACTGTCAGATGCTGATATATCCAAGACTGTCATCTACCTAGATTTGAAGAATATTGGCAATCAACCACGAATAACACCCGGGCAATCTAACATATCAATATATACAGTAGCTGGGTGACCTGACGTACATAATCCACTTAAATTATTCAAACAATGGCTTCTATGAAAGTTCCCCTTATAAAGCATTCTCTTACACCATGACACAAGAAATGAGAACAGAATTAACGAATAAATATATGAAGATGGATATGAGTGAGATTCTATTCACTAATGAAACCCGGGCAACCCTTGTTGGTCTGATGGCTGAGCAAAATTATTAGTTTATTCCAGAGATGGGGCTCCCTTTCGATTGAAAAGACAACACACATGTGAAGGAGTCATTATATGTGCGGGTGTCATAAGATATAGACTTGCTGGTCATATAAAAGTAGCCGACAGAGTAGAAAATTACGTCTGCTGCCTATTACAGTCTCTTGAGGGCATATCTGGTACTTTGGTTATGTGACAGAAATCTTTCTCTACTAAGCGACTTGTTTTTTTTGCACAACAATGCTCGTTCTTACTATGTTCATGCCACTCATTCTTTGCATATTTGAGCATCAAAAGTTACGAAATTTATGATCCGGCCTCCATGCTGTCAAGATTTTTATCCGATATTCATCTTTTAGTCTTTCATCAAACGAGATATCTATGCAATAGACATAAATTGGCGTCAAACACGGACTTATTGGGAGTCATTAATCCACCACCAAGATCAATGTCACCAGCACGTCTTAAAACTGACTTATTTAATCAACACTTTATTATTATTATTATTATTATTATTATTATTATTATTATTATTATTATTATTATTATTATTATTATTATTATTATTATTATTATTATTATTAAAGTTAATAGTGTGTGGAGAGAAGATAAGGTATTTGTACATTATATGTATTGAATGATACGTATACATATATTTTGTTATGTATTTATTTATATTAAGGAAGTGCTAAATATAACATTCATTCATTCATCTTTATTTATTTATTCATATTTTAACTAATACACGTAAAGTATGGTTGTTATAATCAAAAACAATTGCCATTGGTCAATAAACATTCAGTGGTTTCATACACTATTTTGTAAATACTAGCAATCAGTGTATGCTTATTTTTAGCCACACTTTTATGACAAAATGCTAGACTACCTCATGGGGGTTGTTTAAGTAGTTTCTTGCAGTGGGTTCATGTAGGGGTGTTCTTCCTATAGCCGTTTTCTTACTTTTATAACATGAATGTGACTAGTTTATGCTGGTTCGTTTCCGCATTTGATAGTTTGCCGCTGTTTTCGTCATTGCCGTCTGTTTTATGGTCTCAGTTATCTCTTCGATTACATTTCCTCCCAGTATTGTATCCAGTTGTGGGGACTGTTTTTACTTCCTAAGATTATTGATATTATATTGGTTTTCTTCATATTATATATCGCTTTCAATTATTTGGCAAGTCTCGTGTGTTTTCCATCGCGTCTTCCGTTTCATTTGTTTTTACTCTGTTGTCTGCATGAACAGCAAACTCTACAATTTGGCAGGAGTTTTCCTTTCCTGTAGACTAGTATTACATCTGGTTCCCTTATTTATATGAATGTATTTGTTTGCATCTCCATGTACCAGAGCGGGTTGTTTTTCAGTACCGTATCTGGTTCATATTTGTACAATTTGTAAGCATGTTCGAAATACAGTGGTTATTTCCTGGTACACAGCTTTCCCCACGCAAGCGCGTCTTTTCTTATGTTATTTTTGGGTTAGTATGTGATTTACTGTTTAGATTCTTTTGTCCACACGATCTGCATTTACTGTTTCCCTGGGTTTTACCTAGTTTATCCTTAATATAGTCTATGTTCTGGGTGGATATCTTTCCAGCTCCTCATACTGTGTCTTTCAAACAGTCTTCTACACTTATCAGTCGTCTTCCTCTCTCGTTTCCTTTCACGTACAGTCTGTCTGTATCGTTTTTTGGGTGTATTTCGTTGTGTGTTGTCATTAACATTCTAGTTTACTTAGACAATGTGGTTGAGGTCTTTTTTCTTCCAGCCTATAAATTCTCCAGGGTATCGTACTAGTGAAACTCCCTATATGTTTATTTTTTACTAGATCTCTGCTGTAATATTTTGTTTCAAAGAGTTTTTTGTTTGTCTCAACTATTCTTACCCTATCTTCTCTTTAATTTCTCAGGATTTGATGATGCCCGCTTCCAGAAATCCCAAATATTTATAGCTATCATGTTCGCCAAGCGCCTTCACCTCCTCTTGGTAAAGCAGTTTCACACACCTTTATTGTCTTTAATTTCCCACTTTTCATCTTAAGCAGTGCCCACTTTTCCATTCACAACTCCTTTTAAATGTCATTGCTGAATATGTAGTCGTATTTATCGGCTGTTCCAGTTCCTTTTGGCTCTTTACAAAGAGCGCCAGGGCATCCTTGTACATGCTGGGATATATTCTCTGTTCTGTGTCTGCGAACTTGTATCCGGCACCACATTTCCTGAGTATCTAGTTCAGTTGCATCATGGCTATGATACATAGTATTTTTATCTTAGTGAGCTGTTTTCCTCCAGCTGACAGTTCTAGCTACCATGTTCCAATTGATGTCTTAATGTGATTAATAATCCTGTCGGGTATCTTGCACATGTTTAAGCATTCAATTATTCATAATTGAGGATATCGCATGTTTTATTGTAGTCAGTAGATGCCATGGATATGTTCTTTCTCTACTTTTTACCTCTTACAGTACATTTTTATCATCATTGAAATTATATTTATAATTATTATTATAAGTATTATTATTTACAATCATTATTGTTAGTAGTAGTTGTTAGGATAACTAACGAAACGATTTACTTCCCTTGAACATTTCGGAAAAGTTAAGAGTTATCGCCCTTGAAAATAAAGTCTTGCCTGGAGTAGAAAATTAAACAGACCACGTCTGGAGACTGTATATTTCATCTCGCTCACAGCAGTCAATTAACTCATTACTTTATAGTGTGTTCAGTTGTAATACATCTATTTAAAGTTTCTGCCGATATTTCATCCATTTTCTTAACAGATATTATTGATTAAAACCAAAATTGCAAGGTTTATAGAAGTGGCGACGAGTTATTTTTTCAAAAAACAAAAAAAATAACAAAAGACTGGATTTCACAATTCAACAGTAACTTCAACAACAATTAAGTTTAATGGAATTATTTTTAAAGAGATTTCCCACACCCACATCGTTGATTTCAGAAACAAATATTAGGGCATCTACAGATTTGAATTCACAAACAATAACGGAATTTTTTTACGACCCAATGGCAAATTCGACGTTCGAAACATGGTTTGCACGATTCAAGGACATTTTTCGAGTGGATTTAAAGGATCAAGCTGACGACTGACGAAACGATGTACTTCCCTTGCATCATTTCGGGAAGGTAAAACTTCTGCTACGGAAGCTTGAGACGTCGGAACATAATCGGTATACAAATGACATATTATCAAATCATGCTCGTGGCTCAAATTTAGACATCACAGTCCAAACTCTTACTCAGATTTTCGGTGAGCATATTTCATTATTCAACATGCGTTTTAATTGTCTTAACATAACGAAATCTTCCTAGATCGATTTTTCAACGAATGCAGGCCTTGTAAACAAAGAATGTGAACGTTTTAATATCTCTTCCATCACAGACGCTCAGTTCAAATGTTTGATTTTTGTGTGTGGTTTGAGGAAGGCGGAGGAGGCCGATATTTGCACACGGATTTTTTCAGCCAGCCGATTGCAACGGTGGGCAATGATTCTACGATTTCGCTATACAGTATCGCAGGACAACATAATTCGGCCAAGCTGATGCCTTGTCACTACTCATTACTGCACAATCAGTTACAGATGATGACACTGTCCTCGCTGCCATCAACATCGAGGACGATATTCCACGCACGCTCACAGACTGTATCCGGACAATTCCAGTGACAAGGAATGATATAAAGCGAGAATCACAACAAGATCCAACGAGACAAAAAGTGTGCAGATTTCTTCGCCATACATGGCCTCCTAACCTCACAGGAGACCTCCAACAGTTCAAACGGCGCAGGGCTCTCTTTCTGTCATTGATGGTTGTTTGATGTTAGCAGATCATGTTGCTATTCCCGTTATACTAAGACAAGCAGTCCTTAAGCAACTACATTCGGGTCATCCAGGCGTTTACCGAATGAAATCACTAGCCCGCAGCGTGGTTTATTGGCCTAAAATAGACACATACATTGAGCATACTGTTAAACTTTGTATTCAGTGTATGGAAGCGCAGAAGAATCCACCTGAGATTGTTGATTCTCGCTGGACATACCCAGAGCAACCATGGTCCAGAATACACATAGACGTTGCTGGCCCAATCAATGACCTTAGTTTTCTGGTGGTTGTTGATGCCCATTCCAAATGGCCAAAAGTATTTCTAATGAAACAGACTGACACTCAGTCTACAATAACAGTAATTAGGCGGCTATTTAGTCAACACGGCTTACCCGAAACTTTAGTCACAGACAACGGAACACAATTTACGTCCGAGTCATTCCAACTATTCTGCAAATCGTGTTGCATAATACACGTTCGGTCGCCACCGTATCCTCCTCAATCTAATGGACAGCCGAAAGATTTGTAGACACATTAAGAAAAGCACTACTAAAAGCAAGAGGGAAGGGAACAACACATTAAATACTACATGCTTTTTTTCTTTTCATATAGAATAACACCAAATGGAGCTGTGAAGAATGGTCCATCACTAGGAGAATCACCTATGGGACGAAAACTCCGTACCACTTACGCTTTACGTCCCCAGCCACAAAGGCAACAACCAAGCCCTAACAAAACAAAAACATTTTCAGTTAGCACACCAGTGTTTGCTCGGAATTACAGACCTGGCCGGCCAAACTGGGTACCAGACATCATCCGCAAAATAAATGGACAATTCCCGTATGATGTTGAAGTCGAAAGTCAATTCTGGGTACGACACAAAAACCAGTTGCGTCTCAGATACTTTGTAGACAACTTAGTAGACAACAGAACAACCATTTCGCTTGATTTATTAATGGACACATTTGAACTGTCATCTCCATCACCTCCCATGCAGACAAGTACAAGTGAGAATTGTCAACGACCTCACAGTAGTTGGCCAAAGCGCAGTCGCACTAGAGTCACGCACCTCCAAGTTGACTCCAGGTGCGCTCGATACAGTTAAAGACTAAAACCGGGAGATGTTAGGATAACTAACGAAACGATTTACTTCCCTTGCATCATTTCGGAAAGGTTAAGAGTTATCGCTCTTGAAAATGAAGTCTTGCCTGGAGTAGAAAAGTAAACATACCATCTCTGGAGACTGTATATTTCATCTCGCTCACAACAGTTAATTAACCCATTATTTTATATTGTGTTCAGTTGTAATAACTGTTAAAAGTTTCTGCTGATATTTCACCCATTTTTCTTTACAAATATCATTTATTAAAACCTAAATTTACAGGGTTTACAAAAGTAGTTGTAGTAGTATTTTTCAAAAAATATTTGATTGCTATCTTTTGATCGTCTTTTTCGCTCTATATTTACAATTCCTTATAACATAAATAGTTGTCAATTAGAACTTCGTAATTCACACTGCATTGTGATTATTAACAGTTGCTTTTTATTAGTCGTGCTACATCGGTTCGTGATTGAAAAAACAGCTGCAATTCTGCATGTAACATATAATACACTTTAACTTAGACTTCAGTTGATGACTAGAAGTCAACAACAATGACACAAGTGTGATATGTGTTGATAAGTATGCATTATTCCCGTATTGTAGATAGTCCAGCCTAAAGCAACAATCAGTGAAGTTAAAATGATGCCCATACATAACACCTATATTAATGAATACAAAACAGCTGAATTTAAACTGTCGTCGTCACATTATTCATGAATATAAATCTACCCGTCACGATAAAAACAATCAACCGGAGATTAAACTTTAACCTTTACAATTGAGTTGACAAAGCTGTCATCTGTAAACATACATTTATATTTAGATAAAGATATCAACACCATATTCGTGTATTTCTAATTCCTTAAAAGAATTTTAATGTTTATTTGACGGTCATCATTTTCTAAAACACTCATAACATATTCATGTAAACATTACGAGTTAACATAATCACCTTAAATCACGCTTTATTTTTATGTACGGTGTTCAATACAATTAATTGATTACTTCTTTCGTTCGTCATTTAAACGCAACTTCTCTAATTCATATCAATAGGAACCAAGGAGATATAGAAAATATTACATTCAAATGGAGAATTAACGGATAGACTCGCTAGTAGAAGGATGGCTCGTTCCTTTCGTCACGTAAAATGGTTAGAAAATAAGGGTTCCTATCAGTATAACTAATCTGCATGTTTTCCCCAAAGCCTATTAATTCTATACTCAGCAGGAGAGCAACATTACATTACATGTTCTCGTTCAGAGACCGTCCCTCTATGCCGTTTTTGCTTATAGAGATGAAAATGACAATCCCACGGACACCGAATGAGAAATAATTTAATATATGTTTCCTGTGATGATGAACTGACAAACGGTAGAGTCGAAATTGCAGAGGGGATATAATTTAATTTAACTCGGTTGTTGATGTCTATTTCCTTGCCCACGTGGATTTGAATGAGTCATTTCGATATACGTATCAGCGATATCATAACTGAATATTACAAAATGGAATTGAACTAATATCTATATATATATATACATATATAAATATATATATATATATATATATATATATATATGCGTACATATATATATATATATTTATATATATAAATACACACATATATATATATATATATATATATATATATATATATATATATATATATATATATATATATATATATACATATACAAATATATGAATATATGTAAAAACCATGCGTGATATTTTGAAGTTGCGACCATTTAATCTGCGCGTAAACCATAATTAATGTACAAGTCTTAAGATTCGGGAAGTATTTTTACTTTAACACCTTTTTTTAATCGCATGACCTTGGATTGCCTCTTTGTGCCCTGCTTCCCCGACTGTAACACACAAGCATTCAAATGTGATGTTAAAAAGCATCTCGCTGCACAACTCCCGACTTAGGATGTTCCCATAGATCGATCTCCTAATACACAAATCCGCTAACCTCTCAGTTGAATGCTCCCTTGTTTAGGTTAATTTAAAGTTAAACAGAAAGAAAATTCCATTTAAAATTAACCCTGGGCGGTTGATGGAATTGCTATTAGATACACTACTGTCGGACGTATCTCTCTATCAAGATGCTTGCAAGTATCAGACAGAATATGTGGCAATTCAATCTGCGCTGATAATGCTAAAACTATATTTAAATCTGAAACGTCAAGGACTGTCTGACGGACAAAGTTTATCATAAGATTTCATGGACGCACTTACAAATTGAATATGTTAGAAAGTGTCCTTATGATTTCAGCGGGCGGAAAAAAAAATCAATTTGTGTTCAATCTGGACTTCTACCGCCGTAATTGCAACTGAAGCTGACAAGACACCAATCTCATATTTTCTAAGTAGCAATATATATACATCTATTTATGTACAAGTGCCGAAAGAAACTCGTCGAATTTAAATCACATTACTGGAAGAGACGGATATTTTTTTTTAACGGATGAACTTATCCATATTTGATGTAAGTAAAAATGGGTTCCCTTTTGACATATTTCATTTTCTGAAAGTTATTCAAACGATACGAACAATATTGTTGGTAAATCTAAACGTATATTTACTCAATAAAAGGGAGAGAATACTTATTTTATAACAAATAAAGGAATCACGCTGTCTCGGTAAAGTATTCATCTAGGTCTTACACAATATAGATATGTAAATATAATAGATGTTGATTGATATTGAGATAAGTATCATTAACCTAATTATAAGTATATTTTGTTTCTTGGTATGAAGCTGCGTAGGTAAATGAAAGTTGTGCAAAATTGTTCTGTAAGGTTATTAACTTCACTCGTCTTACGACCGGTGTTCTCTACTTAATTATATTAATGACGTAAAAAAGGTGATTCGCAGATCTGCTTTACAATATAAGTCTAAATCACTGATACATTTAGAAATCGCTTTGTTTACAAGAATCTTAATCAAAGTGAATATCGGATATTTACCTGAAAAGTTCTTCGCGTCGGGTAGACTATTTTTACACTTTGTTTTAATTCATGTTTTTTGTAAGTATCTAACAGATGTTTTTATTATCCTATCGCACAAATTGCATATGTTCAGACCAAAGAAAATACTTTGGAATAAATACATCAACGATCATATTCTTTAAGAATTCAATTCCCTATGTCCTGAGATAAGCATATATAGCATATACACAGATGTTATTAAAAATATTTCGAAAGAAGTAAGATAGTATATATAGTGAGTAATTTCCCCATCTTTGTTAATTCGGTCAATACACATACTTTCATTAGCTGCAAGGAAATGTGACGGTCTCCAATAAAGAAATCCGATACGTAGAAACGTAAAAATCACGGTGTCTGGAATCGTGAGACACTGAGTGATCGTTATTCAATAAAACAAAATAGCATAATTAACCTATATATATATATATATATATATATATATATATATATATATATATATATATATGGTTTAACCTGGATATAAGAGAGTTGTCGGGACCGAAGAATGAACCTCTTATATCTGGGTTCCTCTTATATCCGGGTATGGTCTATTCTGTTTATGTAAGTATAGAAACACCATATACAACGCTTTTTACGCACAAAACACTAGTTTATTTAACAGTTATAGACATAAAAAACACAGACAACAATACGTTTCAATTAGTGTTCACAAATAATTCAGTCAAAACTTACTTTTTCTTAAAAAAGGCAGTCATTTTTAATTGTACAGAAATCTTTGTTAAACCCGGATATAAGTCTCTTATATCCGGGTTCGCCTTCTAACAACAACAAAAAAACAACCTTTTTAACGAATAGTTTAAAGGCTCCTAAAAAGACGTGAGTAAAACAATTTTTCTCATTACACAAACGAATATACACTCACACATTTTCTCCTGTTGCTCTCTATATATTATGTATTCTTTACTGGCTCTCAAAACAGATGTTTTCCAAATCGTTTTTTTCTTTTCAGAATGTGTTTCCAA
Organism: Sepiola atlantica; assembly: GCA_963556195.1. Taxonomy (NCBI): domain Eukaryota; kingdom Metazoa; phylum Mollusca; class Cephalopoda; order Sepiida; family Sepiolidae; genus Sepiola; species Sepiola atlantica. Next base: position 53,843,336 of record OY744539.1, on the reverse strand, counting down.
AACAATGTGTTTCACATTTTTATTACTATGGATTTTTTTTGATCTGTTGTCTACATATATAGTTACCATGTTACTGGCAGGAGTTTACCCCTCTCCAATAATGGAGGCTACACAGCTGCTACTGGATATGGCTATAGTGAAGGTCATAGAAAGACTCACCAATGAGGTGAGAAAATTTAGCAACGTCTTTTGACTTATTTACGATATCACACTATAACTCAAAACGAACTCTCTTATATTGAGGAGGACGTAACCGGAGAAGAAGTATTTTATAGCCGGGTTTCTCTTATATCCGGGTCTAATTTATAGACATCAACAAAGGCTGTAATTTGGGGCCAGAGGAAATGTCTCTTATAATCGGGTTTCTCTTATATCCGGTGCTCTCATATCCGTGTAACACTATATATATATATATATATATATATATATATATATATATATATATATATATATTATATATATATATATATACATGTGTGTGTGTATCCAGCAATTTGTATATACATATGCAAACTTTAGTAACAATAATATTATTCGTCTGATTTATTAAACCTTTTCTATTTTTTTCAATTGCTCTAATATATTTTGTATTAAAATTTTAAACATTAATAAATCTCCCATTTTAATGTTTCTTTAATTCCTATATAATTTTATTGCTAGCTACCATATCGAAGACTGGTTCTTGGGTGTAGTGTTTGGATAGTATTATTATTATTATTATTATTATTATTATTATTATTATTATTATTATTATTATTATTATTATTATTATTATAAAGAAGTTATAGTTTGATTGAAAAATTGCTGGTAAATATAAATGTATGTTAGAAATCCGAGGCAGGAGCAATGTGAGCAATGTGAGCTCCTGCCTCGGATTACTAACTAACATTCATATATATCTATATATATCTATATATATCTATATATATATATATATATATATATATATATATATATATATATATATATATATATATATACTGTATAAAGAAGTAGTATTGGTAAAAATAAAGAAGAGTTAAAGAGCAAAAATGGAATTGAAAGGAAAACTAATTTAAAAGCAGGGATCCCCGATGTCTACACATAGTTTATGTTCATTAACAATAGCTTCAGATAGGAGACATAACATAAGTCCATTCTTTGTTTTATTCTATTTGTGGAATATATCATAAGAGGTGGTTTGATACATCGACGCATTTACTTATTATATATTGTTTTAATTTAGATGGAGTTATTAAAGTCAAATTAATGACCATATAGCAATACGTGAGCATACCCATGTTATTAATACACCATGATACTAACCCCAGACAATAATATATTCTTGAAGTCGTTTACATTAAAACTTAATATCCTACAATTAACAATGCCCCCCAACATGAATTACAAAAATCGTCATAACATATCAAAGTGTCTTGCATAGTAACTAACATTACCTAATGTTCAGCCGTTCATTAATCAACACTTTTCTTTTATTTTTCACGCGCTTAGAACGTTATCACGTTCGTATTCTAACATCTAAATATTATAGACGTCTATTTTAAAATCGTATGTTACCAGCCGTTCAAAAGAACCTTCAAAAGTAACGACATAGTTGTAAATCCACGAAGATTAACACTGTCTGATGATGATTTGACGAATAAACTCGAACGCATTCGCTCTATGGTCGAAAGAGAGAGAATCAGAAAGATCTTCATCATGACTGTTTTTAAGCGCTGTCATTAATAAGTGTGTAATCGGCACATACTCAAAGGAACGGTCTTTGAATGTTGCTTAATAGATAATTGATGAATATCAGGAAGAAGACTAGACTTAAGAAAAATCATTGAAGAACACTAGCGTTGATACTATGTGCTAAAGAGATGAACTATTATTGAGAACATATTTCATGATACAATAGCTTGTGAAACATACCTCGTCATGTCTGAAATGTATTAAATATATTTCATGTTTAAGATGTTTTAATACACATCCTTTGTCGGAACCACAACGGCGACCCCGTGACAATGATGAACATACAAAAAAGGTCCAAGTGTCTGGAAGTAGTGTTTACGTCTCTAGGCCCCAATATTATCAACATAATACAGAAGGAGGGTTATTCTACAATTCAAGAATTACCATAAAACACAAGGGAGAATAACAAGCAGGCAACAGAAGACTAAACACAAAGTTTACATTCAAACAATATTTATTTTTGAAATAATAAAGGAGCGATAAACATACAGAAAACAGTCAACAACAAAACAAAACAGTATTTTTAGAGAGAGAGAGATGATGTGTAACGTTAAAATATGGCGAGCAAACCCCATTTAGAAAATAGTGTCCCAAACAAATCACAAAAAGAAATAGTTACTCTCTCAGAAAATGCGGAAGTTTATTACAGGAGTTAAACACTTCAATAATCGTCACACTCATCTAATACTCACACTGAACTTTGGATGGTAATGTCTTTATCAGGATTTAAGAGGCAAGCGATCAGAAATCATATATGCTGGTATAGTTGTCGAAGTTTCACTTGGTGTTATGCAATCTTCTCGCGGAAGTGTATTCGTCTCTCGAAGACGGTGTGATAAGTTTATATTCAACGGCAAATTTTGTGAAATATTGTCGAAAGCCTTTGTTTTTAGATTAGTTCTCGGCATAGAAGAAAATCTGGGGCGCTCTGCCCTGTTATACAGTTATGATCCTTCTCGACTTCGTACTTTCCTACTTCGTTCTTTTCATTATAAAGATCACATATTCTGGTGGTGATGGATGACTCGGCCAGCAACAGTCTTATCGTCAGCTGACAGGAACTCCCTCTCCGATTAACCAATTCGTTCCTTATGCATTCTCCGCCGATATGAGTAGGCAGGGTAGGTGTATGTTTGTGAAATGTTTCTTTCACTTGCCGGGCCATGACAGTTCCCACTGATTTGGGGTCACGACACTTGTGAGCGTTAATAGCTGACACCAGGTGTTTAACTTTCCCTTTTTACATTTTACACAAAGGACCAAGGCAGGGTGAAACTATGTAAGCGAAAAGTATAGAGTATGCTCATTTGCGTAAATGAACGTGCTAGATTTAGTAAGGTGTAAAGACATTACTGCTTGTTTTTGTGTTATGCTTGCCTTTATCGGGGCACGGTTAATATCTCGACAAAAACTATGAGAAAAGCTGGCAACTGTACACTTTGATTTTCACCTCGATTCGCATGTATATTCACTTTTACAGTTGCGCTGAATTGTATGATTGTTCCGCAAAAACATACAAGACAAATTCTGAAAAATCAACTAGTGAACCTCTAATAACATCCTGTGTATTAAACTACCATTTTCAATTAAATGTTCTGTTATAAACTTACTTAACAGTCATCCAGTGCAATAGAAACTATGCCTATACGAATAGATTTAAAATATGTCATAGCATAGATGTGATGATAACACACGAATGTATGATACATTATAGAGACAATGTTGTAAGCTATCAGTAAAATGTTTAAAACAGGAGAAACATCTGTATTACTATCGAACAAAACATGAGAACATACAATACATGAATGATTATATGAAGATAAAAAATACAAACGACTTATCTTACTATATTGCCTCTCGGTGATTCTAACTATTTGTCCGTAAACAAGCTTATATTATTTCTGTGAACTACCAGATTATATATATATATATATATATATATATATATATATATATATATATATATATATATATATATAAGCGGTGTTGAGCCTGGCCAGTACTAAATGGGTGACCATTTGGGGATACCAGGTGCTCTCTGCTTATCTTGGCATTGTTTCCAGTCGTCTTGTATTACTACTTGCTATTGGAATCAAACAATGCCGACTCAGGAGAGCGGTTGTTGTGGATTGCGCAACCCTTGCAATTACGAATTCACGTGCGGGCAGCCCTTGGTGGGGCACTCATACGTCGAAATTGACGGGAGATTCCATTATATATATATATATATATATATATATATATATATATATATATATCGTATGTGTGCCTTTAGGCAGAATATTTCAATCCAATGCCAAACATCGTTGAATAACAATAGTGTGTTTGCTTGATGAGGCTTGTTTATTTATTTATTTAATTTATATTTTCCAATTTTCGGAAAATTTATAAATAAAAAGATTTCATGAAGCAAAAACAATACGTGTTATTCAATAATGTTTTCCTGAATATATATATATATATATATATATATATATATATATATAACAGGACCCCACACTCTTCTCTGACCCCGTGGGTATCGTGTCGGAAACTCACGCACAGGTGTTGGATATGCTGGAGGCGGTTCCAAGTATAAAAGACATCCCACTCTATTCCGTGTCACAGAACGACTATAACATGGTACTCCACTCGTGTCTCTATCTCTGTGTTCACACCTCTGGTTCTCTACAGATATCTTGCCAGAACGTGAACACTCTTTGGCCGATGAGTGTCGTAGTGGCAATAAAAAAGGATATGTCAGTCGAATTTCCTCTGGGTCGGATGATGATGCTAGCTCGTTGATTCTCGTCTCTGTGAAGGCAAGGTTATTCAAGCAGAACAAATCAACAATAATAATTCAAACAACTTTGCGAATTCTGTTTGTATCAAATAATGATTAACAGATTAAAGGAAAGAATTGATTTTACATTAGTTACATGTCTACTGTATCGTAAAAACTGTATTTTCTAGGTTGTCTCTGTGTGTGTGAATTCATTCGCAAGTTGTCATTTAAGTCACTAACTAAACTTCTCTAAGAAAACGGTGGGAGTTTGTTTTTGTCTGGATTCCTTGTTCATAGTTGAACGGGACTAGAGCCTGGTTGCGACTGGCTCCTCTCGCCGTCCAGATCGTTCTGTTGTTTAGTGCTTTTTTTCGTTCTCACCCAAATGTACTTTCTCTTACCTAAAGGGTATATTGTACATCCTTTCTTTTCCAAACACATCTCTCTCTATCCTTCTTGCTCTCTCAGGGGTTCGGGGGTTGTCTTTTCACTGATACAGATAATATGGCATTTCACTTTTTAGATTTTACTATGCTCTCCCCCTCTCCCATCCCTTTTTCTGTGACTTTCTTCCTCTCCTGGTGGTTTGGGAGGGGAGCGCCTATCCAAGCAGATACATGGGATTTCTCTCTTAAATTCCATTGCCATCATAAAAAAACATTACTCGTTTTCTGTGTGTCTATTAACAAAACAGGACGGGTTATATGATTGTCTTGTTTTCTCGCGATCTCTGAAGTGTTGACATTATTATTAGTCTTTGCCTTTGGAATTAAGATATCATGACCAAATTATGAGGCAGCACCTGGTAAATGTTCCTCTTTGTTTGGATATAATTTGGTTTTACAGCCTAAGCTGCTTTTCCAGATATTTCGACGCCATCGTCTAGTTTTGTTTAGATAGTCGATTTCACGTTGAGTATATGTACTAGTGTTATATCCCCACTTCGTTTCTACGTAGGGCCTAGCATCATGACTAAGATGCATATTAGCGCGCCCCTAGGGTATCGTTGTGTCATATATATATATATATATATATATATATATATATATATATATATATATATATATATATATAGTATAATATGTGTGAATTTAGGCAGAATATTTCCATTTAGGACCAAACATTATTGAATAGCAATAGGGTTTTGCTTGATGAGACTTGTTTATTTATCTATGTTATATTTTCTAATTGGACCTTTTAGAAACGGGCCACTTAATTGTCACCTAGCATAGTCATTAATTTGAATTGATTGGTACTAATCAGATGGTGTTTATGACATATATGTTCTAAATCAAGATGATACAGATTTATACGAAGGTTTGTTTATGTGAAAATGCACGTTGCTTGCGAGAAGTTGTGTTATAAAAAAAACATCTCCATAAAAAAATTACTCAACGAAATATAGAATAAACCACACATTTTATAAATGTGTGGTTTATTCTATATTTCGTTGAGTAATTTTTTTATGGAGATGTTTTTTTTATTTTTCCTGTAAAAGACTTGTTATATGTGGTAGTTATAAATAAAACGCTCTCAAATTGACTCATTCTTCATTTGAGGTACAGTTATTGCAAAACAAATACTTGCCTTGCATAAATATCAATATGAAAGTGTATTTTCTTCCAACATCTTTAACAATAAACTAGTATGCCCAACCTTACATTAATAATGTATATTTATTGAATGAATTTTAATAAATAAAAAACATTTCAATTCGAGGAAAATAAATTCTCTTAATATGTTTTATTGTATGGTAGAATTATAAACTCCCTCCTAACTTCGAGGTTTGTGATAGTTAAATATTTGAAAACGTGTACATTAGGTCACCTATTATTTGGCGTATTAAATGTTCTCGCTAACACACACACACTTTCGGAATAACTGGCCGTTTACTGCCATGAAGGGAATGTTTCTTTTCTACGAAAGGGTGATAAATTACGTTTAAAGTGTACGATTTTAAATTGATCGAAATGATTGCACATTAAATAAAATTTTATGTAAAAACGAAGCATCTTTTTATTTGAATTATTTCCATTTTAATTTTTAAAAGTTGACGTAAATATTTAATAAGATATATTTGGACGTGTTGGCTCTTTTAACAACAGGTTACTAAGGGATGTATAACTTGTTAAAATAAATGGAAATATCTTCAACGAAACAACAAAGGAAAATGAGACAATAGTGTCAGAGTAATTGTACTTGCTATTGCAGATACGGTAACGATTTTATTTTAAAGTGGGCACAACTTAGGTGAATTGTTATTCTATGAAAGAACTTGGGTAAAACGGCATGACAACCGTCTATATGTACTCTTAGCTTCAGTAAGTATTGATGTCCAAAAAGACAATACTCAGAATATTGATGTTGAAACTTTTGATATGCGTTTTAAGGTGTGTTTTTGTTGATAAATATAATGAACAAACCAACTATAGGATTGTGCATTGTCTTTTTACAGATGGTGTTTTTCTGTAACTAATTTTAGATGAATTAATGAATATAACGTTACCTGAAACTAAGAAAAGAAAAAATCAAACGTAGCCATCAATTCATTTTATGGATTATTCAAGATCAAGAGTAATCGTATATGAACTTGTGTATGAGCGATGGAAATTGTTTAATAGTGTAGTTTCTGTTAATTATATTTAATGAGGAAACATTTCTAGTTAAAATCTATTAAGTATTACTCATGTAATCGGAAGACAAGCATGTTTGCAATGTGTTTATATGCAATACCAATAGATTATGAAACGCGACATTGTCTGTATTTGCCGACATAAGTATTAACACGTGTTAGTTTACCCTATTATCACGTAATAATACTTCAATTAATACTCCGAAACGTGCCTAAGTTAATAATTAAAGAAATATACACTATATAGTCGATACTTAATTTTTGGCATCATGTGTATGATAGCCTTATAAAATGTATTACTTACTAAACGTTCAATAAATAATAATGTAATTACATACTGAGCGAGCTAACCACTATACACCAAAACAATTGATCGAAAAAACTTATAGATATAACATTTCTAGTATGGTATGACGATGTATAGTGTACAACCCCTGATAAGTAATTGATATATAAGTTTGTATTTTTTTATACAACCTGGTTTGTGATATTCGTTACTTCATGTTGAATCCTAAGAAGAACAAAAATATTTGTACAAAAAAATCACAGTGTTTTATTTCTGTGTGCCATTAAATTTATAAACTAAACAACAACCAACATAACACAAAATCAATATTCTGATTATTGTCTGTTTGGGCATCAATATTTACTAAAGTTACACGTATAAACAGCTGTTTTGGAAGTATGTCCTGTTATGCCGATTTACCATCTTAGAACACATCGACGTTTATGTAACACAGATTATAACATATCAAAAAAGGTCTGCCTGGTGCCTTACAACAATCTACAAGTTGCTAACAGGGATTATCGATGATGTAACATATGCAAATCTAGCGTCCGGCGACTACCTTGAAAGTGAACAGAAGGATTCACCAGGAAAAGATTAGGCACAAAAGACAAACTCCTTGTAAACAGGACACTCCGAGAAGAATTTACATGACTTAAACGATCCAATTCTGGATACAACACCAGCGGGGCAGAATAAAGGGTAAATATAAACGAGTAAACTATCTCCTATACATGGGCGATCTAATAATGTATAGAGAATCTGAGAAACAAGTCGTCTCTCTAATAGAAATTGTAAAGAGATAACACAGGACATCTGCATGGAGTTTGGATTCGACCAATGTGCTAAATGCACAATGATGAACGGGTATATACAGCATCAGAACATCTTAATGTAAACAGTATCTGTATTGAATACCTAGAGATAATGCTGTCTATAAATACTTTGAAGTTTTAGGGAATGATACGATATGGCATGAAATTATAAGAGAGAAGGTGCATGTAAGTTATATAAAGCGACTTAATTATCCTCACATAAAAACTTTGACACAAGAATAAAATTACCACCAGCAACTAACTGGCAATACATGCCATTTCATATGAATTTGGAATACTCGATTGGCCTAGACATACCCACTTTACAACTTCTGGCTCCAAATGAAGTAATTTACCTATCTCAATGTATGGGCATGTATCACTTACAACGAAGAAAACGTGGGCTCAACCGCATAAAAATGAATCACGCATACCCAGCCTCAATTCTAAATATGTGAAAATATATGAAGAACTAATGTGATTAAAATTAGGAATGATTAACATCACACCAACTAAATTCCTCAGCATACCATGCCAATAAAACTGGTCAACAATTTAATTGGAAACGCACTGGAGAACTCTGTCGGAGTACATCCCAATCCAGCAACTAGGATCGCGCTAAATAAGACAGAAGAGTACACTAGAAAGCTTATACTAAACTAAAATAATAGTTACAAAATAAAAGAGAAGGAACGTTCATTGAAGAACTGAACTAAAGTTATATCGACAAGAGGCTTCACTACAATGGCTCAAGAATGGCACATTCCTATTTAATGAGGAACGGATTATATAACTGCACTAGATCAGGTCTTACTTACGAATCGATGTAAGAAAATGGCTTGTCTACAAAAAAACTGTTCAGAGTATGATCAATTATTCGGCTGTTGAAAGTTTTAGCCACCTAATGTTCGGAAAAAGCTCGTCTTAGACGATGGTCATTGGACTGCCAGCTCAAACAATGTATGTAAACACCTACATTGGAAAATCTGCGGAAAGAGGCAGCTTGAAATCTGGCTGAACATGTGCGAACATGAACACTCACCCGTACCATCAAATGGAAACGTTAACAGTGTTATATGATAAAGATAAGTAAGGCCATAAAACCAGACATTGTCATCTTGAACAAACCTGAAAGGACTGTTATTATCATTTATGTTACTGTCCGGAATGACTATGGGCTCAATAAAGCTGAACGCAAAACAAAATTAACTATATATCAGGACTGTAGGAATGACTAAATAACAATAATAGAAACAAACCTAATACTGGTTGTGTGAGAGGGAACTGGTCTAATGAAAAAATCTAATAAAGTACTTAGATACAATCCTTGGAAGGCAACACGGAAGCGAAGTACATATAGCAGCACTAAAAGAAGCATAATATATTCATAAGAGAGCCTTCAGATATGAATTCAACTCAAAGAAATTAAAGGGTTAGCCTAATAGGGTATCGCTTGATTCTTTCATACTAACTTAACTAAAAAAGCATCGTCGAAAGTTTGTTACAATATTCTGTCGGAAGTTTAGGACGCTAAAACCAACGCAGCTTAGAAGAATTGTCTGTTATTGTATTACATTAAATTCGAAAGTAGCTGCAAATGAATGTTGATGATTATTATAAATAAGTGCAAGTTTGTTGTAATGTAACAACGTATATACCACGTTTAAACAATTTTTCAGTTTTTTAACAGTGAAAAATGTAAGTAAAGCGTCAACGTATGGTTTTGATCCCAACCCCTAAAAACTGGCTTATTGATGCCAGCGTATTTACGAAGTAATGTTTACACGCTAAAACCAACGAAACTCATAGGAAGTGTATGTTAATTCGATAAAAAATGCATAGTTATCTGTATAATCTTACTAACAGAAAATATGACTTTTACTGTATCTATGTTTATTTTATATTTATGTTATTATTAATAAGGAAGTTCACTAATTATGTTTTTGAGAGCATGATTTGAGAAACGTCATGAATTTTGGTTACGTATTTTACTACCGGTTTTTGTAAGTAAAAAAAGTATATAAAATGTAATCGTAAAAATTAATCGTAAAAACTAATCGTGAAAATTAATCGTAAAAATTAACTGTAAAAACTAATCGTAAAAATTAATCGTAAAAATTAATCGTAAAATTTAATCGTAAAAAATAATCGTAAAAACTACCTATTTATAGGCGACTTATTTCGGTTTAGGTGACATATCCTTCAATGAGGTCGGAAACCAGCGTGTTATTTGTTTCTTGGTAATAAGTCAATATTTGATGATTCATTATACGATTTTGCGCTCGAAAATGTAAAATAAGAAACCACAGGAAATCTAATACGCGGCAAAAAAATATTAAAGAACATACGAAGATGTTAACTTTTTTAGACTTTGTATATAAAAAATCTATTCTTTGTCCGTTTTTTTTTGTTTATAATCAATGTTATCGTGTTTTGTCGAAAATACAATGTAAGTTGTGTTAATTGAAAATACTGTATTTGTAACCTATTAAATTCTAAAGTTTAGTAAATACTGTAATAAGAACGTCTCGAAAAGTAAACTTTCAAAAAGAGTAAGAATTAAGTACTTGCTTGTGGGTATAGCGGGCATCATATGCGTTTGTTTGAACAGAATGCGGTAATCGTAAACCTAGCGTTCAGAATATCTAGATAGAAATTATAGAAGTATGGTGTGTTGCGGTGCGGTAAAGTTGTTCGCCTAAATAAACAAATGCTACGGTGTCGATGAGTTTCGTGTTAGTAGTATATTAATAGAGATTTAATATTCTTGTTACCCTCTATGGCTAAGATGGTGTTGAGAGAAGGAATACTCTCAGAATGAGTGTTCTAATTTTAGTTAGAAATTGTGATGTAATTATTTTGTGGTGAACCTCATTAGAAATTGCTGTTGATAGTTATCTAAAATTGGTTACATATTAAGTTTATGGTGTGATGTATATGATCGTAAGAAAAAAAGGGAGACAACAACTTCTCTTTATATATAAGATATCATATAAAACCTCGTTATGAAAAGCTTGGCAGAAACAAAAAAATAATTTAGTTGTACACAGCCGTTTCTTCATCAATGCATCCTCTCTCACATTGAAGTGATGTTGCTTGTCTTACATTTTTATCTTCATAATTAATACTATTATCGTTTGTATTTTTCACAATTATCTGATCTTTTCCTTGATTTTGTGGTTCCAGCTGGTCTGACTTGTTGATTAAGTGTTTTTGACAAATTCGCTGTTTATATACATCGGGAAAATACAGATTCCTATTCCAGTAGCTTATTTCCCAAACCGTGGACTTAGGACACTTTATTCTTTCTGTTTCCCTTCTCAACTATAGTATTGGCCTTTTCGTGACACAGGTCAATACGCATATATTTTCTTTGCTATAGTCATATTTCGTTCTTTTTAGCACCTAACATCAAGTGATATTATGCTTTGTCTGGAGCGATTTCAATGAAAGTAATGTTTTCAGTCAAGTTTATTTGTGTGCTTCGTCGTGTTTAGCGTAAAAATAGCTTGAAAAATAGTAACCAAAAACCGTCGATCTATGGCTTATGGTATACTTTAGTTCTGGTTTAATTTTGGGATGTCTAGGTCAATATCAAGATAACGATCACGGTAAATGTAAGAGTCACAATCTGGCGATCACTTGCGTTGTTTACATAGTATAGACTCTGAAATAAGCCTATTAGAACTAATGCAGTCTTCTATTGTCGATAACAGGGATGCCATGGTTAAACATATTTACGCAATTTTAATTTCATATATTTTCCAAGTTTTATGTATCGATCTGGTGCGCTTTGATTACAGTAACCACCTTGCAAAGTTTTAGTGTTATTAGATACATAGTTTTTATGAACATTTCTATTGCAGACCTTAGAGAATACTTCATAAAATATGGATAAGTATGGCGCAGATACGTGTTCGCACAATTACGTGTACAGGCGAATGGATGCACTCTAACGAATTACTTATGTAAGTGTATACCTATGCAATTAATTATGCTATTTTCATCATTGTTTAGGTGATAAAACTATGCGTTATCGTATTGCTGTGAACGATTTTATTTTAATACGCACTTTCACTGCTGAATTTTATTGATTTATATAACTCAATTATTTTAGAATATATACTTTTAGCATGTTCGAAAATATTAAGCATGAATGATTAATCCATTAATATATTTACGGTAAATGTCATATGAAATATAATAGGACGTATCGCACATTTTCCCTTTTAGAATATTCAATAAATCATGTCTTGCGATCTCTAACTTTCAGAAATATCAGCTCAGCCATCTCTTGCTGTACAATGCATAAACCACGTTTAATGCACAAAGTTCTTTGAGTAAAAACAAAACAAGAGAAAATACAAAATGAAATATCCATTGTGTGGTGACTTAAAGTGAATCAGGAAAATAAAAAAAAATGAGAAAGTCGATTAAATTATATCGATTTTTGGCGAGATAAAAAGCAGCAAAAAAGATTCCACATTTCTTCGCTTTGAAAATTACTTTTAATATATTTCTTAGCGTGACGTTTAAATCGAAACACGTCTTTGTAATAACAATTACGCCGGTGTGCTTCCTGGCACGCTGATCAAAGTGAGAAACACCTATTAAACATTCCGATATTTCAAGCTGTCCACATCTTTTTATTGTTCTACTTTTTTTTTAGATGGAAATGCTTTGTGTATGACGCCGGTTTAAAGTGAGCACGAACAGTGAAAATGCCGTGAATAAAAGCGTCTATGAGAAAAAGATGGGAAAGTAAGATAGCCATGTTATGAAACAATTACAATAAGTCTATATTAAACTGAATGCGTGCAAATGAATAAAGTACTGGTGTATTTTGAGGACATATATTAAAACAAGTATATTTGCTTATGAAAATAATAAAATGTTATTTGCTCAACACTTTACCGCAGTTTTACAGCATTACCGATCTTTTAGCGTATGGCAATTATTCGATTGATGGCAGCCGTTATAGGCCAGACAAGTACACGACAGTAATGACATTTTATTAAGATAAGTTATCGATATGATTTTTTTTTCTGATTAGAGGTTCATCTTTAGTTTGATTAAACTACATTGCGTTGATTCGATCATGTTTCTTTATATACTTTTATAAAAAAACATGATCCAACTAATGCAACGCAGTTTCTTCAAACAAAAGCTCAACCTCCCATCAGATACATCGATATCAGTAACTACAAAGAACTAACCTTTAGCGCCTTCTTAGTTTGGACGTTTAATGCGTAATAATAGGGACTTTGAAATCTAAGCTATGATGTCAGTATTGCGTATTAAAAACTGTTAAGACCTCTGACTATAGTTGTCTGCCTCGCCGATATATAAATAGGGTTTATTAGAACGACAACTTCTTTTCTGAATGTTCTTATTTAAAACTATATTCTTATGAACTTGAGTCATCTATCTTCCCTAGCTTACCACATCATTGATTTGTTAATATGGCGACTATATTTTACCGACCTAATTCGGCGTTTAACGTGTTAAATGCAACTTTACATCACACAGTACATCAACAGCTCTAAATTGTTTATTTTACTGAAACATGGGTTACTTTTAAACACATAAGATGTTTATAAGTAATGTCGAAACCTATATCACTCTAAATAATTAACATGACTTCGAATGAAGGAGTATTTAAAAATGTTGTGTATAGAATAATCCGAATTTGTTTTCAAATTTCAGTAGCGTAACTCAAACAAAAATAAAATAAGAGAAGAACGGCTAGCATGGTTGTTTTTATTATTAGTTATTTATTTATAATCGGCGGAGGGGAGGCGGCAAACAATATTGATGACAGTATTTAGTAAGTAGTCAATGACACTTTTACATAACAAAGCATACAATTCAAATAGAAGATTCAATGTTTTTCTATTTTAAATGAAAGTCGTTTTATTACGTACTATTTATATTTTACTAATATTTCAGTAAAAGTTTTACGCTCTCAAAATGATCTACTTCGACTACTACTCCTCCAAAACGAAGAGGTACTACTTGAGTGACCGTTTTATGACCACAACACCTATACTACATTTACCATACCACAAAAAAATATGATGATACCATAAAAGGAGGTACGATACCTCGTAGGATTGCCCACACACCCCCTTAAAAACGAAGGATATAAATAATAATAACAACGAGAGCCATACTACACTACCCACCCCCATTAAAATATATTCCGATTAAATCGAGTGTTTATGTTGAGTTGTAATTTATTGATTTAAAAATGACTAGTCACAAATACATAATTTGATGATGGTTTCTTGGCTAATGTCGATATGTAGTGTATTTTCCTCACTTCTCAGCGACATCCTCCTTAATAAATGAGAAGCGGTTGAGTTTGTGTTTACAACCCAGTTGTGAATTGAATGTTTATTTTAAATTTAATTAGTGTATAAAGAATTTCAGGTAGCGAAATTTGCGAAGCAGTAGCGAGAAATGATAGACTATCTAGTAATAATACAGCATATGAGTGTTGTTACTATATACTAGTAAATGCCCCGGGGCAATTGGTTTAATTGCCGTATACGTGTTATGTTGGCAGATGATGATGGTGATGATGATGATGATGATGATGATGATGATGATGATGATGATGATGATGATGATGATGATGATGATGATGATGATGATGATGATGATGATGATGACGATTATTATTATTAAATTCCAAAGATGGTTGTCAATAAGTACGTCATAGTTTCATGACGTTGCCATTACGTACATTTTTTTATCGAAAGAAACTGCCATTGCTGGAAATGTAGAGAATCTTCTTGCCACACGTATTTCCGGGATGCCCTCTTCTTTTTAGGCGTTAGCAATCACTGATAATGCCTCATGAGAGAACTGCTAGTTAGTAAAAACATAATGATGATAATTAAAAATAAGAATAATAATACTTATTGTATTATTAAGAGTTGTTAAGAAGTAATTAATCGCATTAAACAACGCTCACTAAACCGTCTAACAATCAGACCAAATATGAATACCAATTCTGATGTGTTCAGGCTTGTTTATTAGACAACCCATATCTATTATTATGAACAAACTGGCCATTTTTATGTTATACTCGAACTCCTATATTTTAATGATCAGCATGTATAACAGGCGAGTCGACCCCGCATAAACAAGTATTAATTTATCAAGAGGTGGTCCAGTCTGCCTGACATCCTCCCCATACTTGTTAGCTGGGGGTCTTCTAGATTATGGTGCATATACTTATAAAAGGGAATGGTGACATGAACATGTTTCATTAAACGGTAAAACGACATAATTACAACGTACCTGACATGTATTATAATGCCATGTATACACCAGAATGTTAAACTGAATACATTTGACGGAAACAAAGTGTCAATGGAGAACGGGGCTTAGACAGTAATGCACTAGCTAACGTAGACGGACATATTATACAACAACAATAACTAACTGATATTGATATTTATCAAATAAAAGTGTTGCAATCTCATTTTAATACGCACTCAGCTAACAATACGTACTAAACAGCAATGTCGAAAACCGTCGCCGTCAATAAAAAAATAAACAATGCTGACAACTGAAAGCAATAGGAATAGCATCCCTGGATATTATATAAACATAGAGAATGCCAATGCAAATATAATTAAGTAAACGAACAGGAATAATACGAATATCAGCACTTCAGATATGACAGTTATGGAACCAAAAATAATTGATGAATGGTTGAAAACCCAAAACATTGAATGGTCGGAACATATCGACTTTCGCAATATCCGAAACGGAAGCATTTATCGGTCAAGTCAATATAAATTTGATGAAAATAATGGATTAAAATTAATTGGACAGCGCTTCAATAATTTTTTCACTATACATCTACGTGTGTATATATTAAAACATTCGTATATAACATGCTAGAATCTGTTCAAAACGAGTTTTAAAAATAATTAAAACAAAAATCACTGTTTTGGAGCTGAAATAGAAATATCGAAACTCAGAAGCAATAAATATACGATGAATCTAGAAAAGCAGATATAGGTATCAAGAAAAATATGAAAATATTTGAACGGTTATATTGTGTTCGAATAATATATTACAGGAAAAAAGTGGACGTAAACGACGCTTTCAAAACGTATATATATATATATATATATATATATATATATATATATATATATATATATATATATATTTGAACATGTACATACATCAAAGAAAAAGATTATACAAATACATTTATAATCAGCAAGTTAATAAACAAATGCTCGTTCTAGACAAACACTATTTGAATTCTAGAATGACATGTCGGTAATTACTGTTGCTAATAAGACACCAGGGTACACGATTTGTGATTGTCAGTAAGTCATTACTTATAATGTATTCTGTCAGATCTCCTAGTAAATAAACAAGTATTAATAATGATAGCGATAGAGGAGGTAACATATTAATGCCAAATAGGTAATTTATTTTAACATAATGATGGTATTCGCTGTTTAGCAGAAATGTAAGTAACACTAAATACATCTTAAATTAAATGTAAGTTTCGATCTCATCCGAAAGTCATGGTTTGTTTAATTTCTTACATATTGCATATTAGTAGATAATAAAGAAACGATTTATTAAATGGTATGTGATAATATAAACAAATGTTGAGATTATTACATCTCTTGGGAGACAGTCGTTTGGTTTCGACAAACAATTAGGACACGTTTCTGGTATTCCGTCCCACCGGGGAGTTTCTGATGTACCCCACTGAATATGAATAGATATGTGTGTCTGCGGAAGTCGACATCAATAAAAGTAACAGATGAAATGGTTGGATTTACGTCTTCGTTTTTGATGCAATCCACTTATAAAAATAGGGCCATTCACTACAGGAAAAAAGCACACCTTTTCGGTTTCAGTGATTAAACATGTCGAAGGTTGTAGAGGAATCGCGTTCAACATGATCAGTTTACAAGTTTTAGAATATAGTGTTTCCACTACGAAAGTGATCGGCTAAGAAAAGTTAATATTTAAAGAGAGTCTTAATAGTATGGGCATTCGTTTTGTTGTATAGAATCAGCCAAATATGTTTTTGCGATCGATAAAATATAATTTTGATCTGGTGTTCATGATTTAAATTTTCTATAAATGCGATCCCATTTAGTGACCCACCCTCGCACTTGTAAAAAGGGCAAATTACTATTACGCCGGCGCAAAATGTATCTATTTTTAGTGTAAATGAGGTAAATTATGACATTAGAAACATGTTCAATTTGTGAGGGTAAACTATCAATATAATTGTCATCATGTACAAATGAATCATCGTTTATAAAGGGACAAAGATCATTTGATTATGATAATTAATAGAGTTGTAAGGTTTACAGTGATACAACACGACCCGCATTTTTAACAATCGTTGAAACTGGCCAGAATGTTCTTATTTAAGGGGACGATTCAACAACAATGTGTTTATATCGGACTTAAAACGACAATTTTGTAGTCATTTCGATAGAATTGTCTTCAACGTACGAATAAATTTTAGAAATAGAATTTGATCATGTAAGTTCTTTTTTGTTTTAAGAAAGAAGGCAATCATATTTACAGTGGATGTATAGAGACGACCTTTTGTTGTGAATATTTTACAATAAGAACCATGGGTTGGAGCACAGCTGAACAACTCCCATGGAATTAACGAGAGAATATCGGAAGACTAGCAACCTCTTGCCTGTAATAAGAGAATGAAGGGAAGAGAAGATGTCATCACCGCTACATTATAAATAGGTGTTGTACTCTGCCAAACCAGGACATATTGTTCTGATCGAAAGCGCCCCAGATGCTTAAACATTACTCTATCTTAAAACCTAAAATATAAAAATGCGTTACAAAATAGTTCATCAGTATACGTATGCCCTTGAACTCACATTAAAACCAGTACTAGAATAGATGGCAGTGTAAGACTACATGCTTAATAGACGACACCTTTCTTAGGAAAATATAAATATGATCCCTTACGCCAATCTGTCTGAGTAGGTAATGATGTATTTAAACATTAAAAGTTACTATGACTTACATCAAACATAAGAGAAACACACATCGACAATGTATATTTTATCAAGAAGCAAATGAAGTTAAACAAAACTATATATTTCATTATAAGAACGCTTTGCTGAACAATATTCACATACGATGAATTTCTAATTAAATGTATGTATTTTCCAAGATACATCTCATTTATACGCTGGTCAATATTATTCAGATAAAATATTCATTGTAAAAAATATATAGAACAATTCGACGAAAATATTAATTAATGATCCGGTGGATGACATGTTCATTAATATCAATTCATTTATCGATATATAATAAGATGCAAACATGTCGATATATACATGAACAAATAGAAAATAATGGCACATATCGTATTCAGTTAAAAATAATATTATACTTTATATAATGCTGTATACTAATTTTCTCATCAAATAAATTTCAAAATGATTTCCGCACAATATCCATTCGTCTTCGTCGATTGGTGGTCGATAACTGTCATATTTGTCTGTGAAGTTTATTTTGTATAACTGAATGAATCTGATCGATTCTTAAGCAGGAGGTAATGGAAGTGTATAACAGCTAAAAGTGTGAAAAGATTGCGGAATACACACATTGTTACTTGACTTTGATTTACATATACATGCCAGTCGTTAAGAGAGAACTTCGGTTAAGGAGAGAAAATAAGATCATACATATTTGGCTGAAATGGTAAGATGAAGTTTTTTTCTCATTTGCTTTCTTTTGAATGATGTTGTCAAAACCTTCGCTATTCATTAATCGAGCATATAATGCAGCACATATCATTAATTCCAACACAAACATCGGCAGAAGATGTCCATTGCATTTTGGTTGATAGGGAAATTGAACGCACAAAATAGACAAATAATAAATGCTATAGAGTTCAGGTAAAACGTATCTCGTGCACAAAAATAAGTTATCGTAATATAAGTATTAACCTGATAGCCCTAAAAATGCAAAATAACCAATAAATATACGATAATGTTATTTTGATACACATTTCTACGGGTATGACCAGAAAAAGGAAAGGATTGGTAAATAAATGATATCTTTTAAGATAAGAACGAGATTAATCGTTTAGAATGTGTTTAAAACACATAGCCGAAAGAAATATGTTATCGGAATGTTAAATTAAAAAAATGTACATTTTGCATAAAGTGCGAATAAGCTCACGTTATCAAAAAACATTTGATATGAGTCCACATTAAAAATATAGATACTTTGATTTATATTGAGTTTGTGGATTAATTTTGTACAAACTCCTTAAAAAAGGATTGATGC
The DNA here is from genome assembly GCA_963556195.1 of Sepiola atlantica. Lineage (NCBI taxonomy): Eukaryota > Metazoa > Mollusca > Cephalopoda > Sepiida > Sepiolidae > Sepiola > Sepiola atlantica. The sequence continues at coordinate 53,823,774 of OY744539.1, read as the reverse complement.
TTAGAAAACCCTTCATAAGTTACTTTCGAGCCAATCCAATGCTGTTTAAAAGTGCACCATTGAATTTACTCCAGAAATGTATAGTTTATGTCTCTTTCTAAATAGTTATATATATATATATATATATATATATATATATATATATATATCTACAAACGCTACTGCAAGATAGTAACACTTTCAGACGATCGGGAGGCGCGAACACAGTTCGCAAAGTCAGCCTGGAATCTGAAAGCAGTCGCACTATCCACTCCCCCAACGAATACTGCCACGCAATAAAAGGAAATAAAGATATATAGATACCTAGAAACGGACACAGATAGAAGACTAGTCCAGAGTGTTCGACGAACGTATTCAGAAATGTGCATAAGAGCTTTTTGACATCATATTTAAACATCCCCGAGAGTGCTCAACTTTAATTACTTAACAGGGTTTATAATATTATATATATATATATATATATATATATATATACACACCTATATATATATACATATATAAATGTATACATATATATATATATATACATACCTATATATATATACATATATAAATGTATACATATATATATATATATACATACCTATATATATACATATATAAATGCATACATATATATATATATATATATACATACCTATATATATACATATATAAATGTATACATATATATATATATACATATACATACATATATATATATATATATATACATATATAAATGTATACATATATATATATATATACATATACATACATATATATATATATATATATATATATATATATACATACCTATATATATATACATATATAAATGTATATATATATACATACATATATATATACATACCTATATATATATACATATATAAATGTATACATATATATATATATATACATACCTATATATATATACATATATACATGTATATATATATATACATACCTATATATATATACATATATAAATGTATACATATATAAATGTATACATATATATATATATATATATAGTTATGTATATGCATACATATAAATATGCATACATATATATACTCATATATATATATATATTCTCATATATATACATAAATATTTATATATATTCATATTTATATATATATTCATATATATTTTTATGTATTTATATATATATATATATAAAGTAAAGTGTGTTTATTTGTTTGTATATCATACGTATGTTATGAACTACTAAATAAATTAATCAATCATTTAGAATTATAGAACACGTACGAGTAGGTACTAATAGCTATATCAAGTGTAATTCAGTTGGAATACAATTTGGGTAAAAGAAATGTTGTAAACACTGCTTGAGAATTATGTTGAATCTGATGTGTGTGCCTATTAAACAAAAAGAATCAGGCATCAATTAATAAATGCTCACGTAATGTCAGTTCCATTTGGGTATTTTGACTTATTTTCAGGTTGGAATAAATACATACATTCTTCTTTGATAAGTCCGGACACCTCGGGTTCAGCTGAGTGCTCAATAAATCAATTGCTCGCTGTGAGATGTAAATTGAGAATCACGTCGATTTAAACACATTGGCAAGCACGAAATATGATCGTTAGGTTTATGTTTGTGTCAAACTAGGGATACTCATCATGAAGCTTTAGGGAAAGTGCTGCCCAATCGGGGTAGTGTAATGCTAACATTGACGAAAGACGTGACAGTCTGAGTGAAACTATCATAAAAAGCGCTTTCAGTTATTTTGAACCCCCCAAAAAACAATTACACATGCATATCAAAGTGCTTAAATATATTATTGAAACCAACAAACTGTTGCACAACTAAAAACCCTATTTTAGTGTTTTACTCTCCTTATCTTGCTTCTTCAAAATACCGTGACCCACTATGTTTGTATTTTAGGGATGTGTGTAAAATTCCCAATATGGCCGGATAAAGGTGGTCTTTGAGAACGCTTATATCATCACCATCGACCAAATATAGCGATAATATTTGAAGTAGATTTCACATGTTACACATTCCTAAACATTAACCAATTAAAGAAACAATAGTGAAATAACAAACCTGAGACGAATTCGTTCGCTTCATAGTACACGTTAGAGGATTTGTGTATGTATTTTCTTATGTAAAATGTATTTATCTTTGACTTTACAATTATTTGTAATGCTATTAATAACGAGATAGAGAAGATGGCTATTTGATTATTGATATTAATTGTAACCATCAGATTATAATTGTTAAGACAACATATATATATATATACATACATATATATATATTTATATATATATACATACATACATATATGTATATATATATATGTGTGTGTGTTTGTGTATGTGTGTGTGTAGTTAATGATGGGTCATACATATACTAGTATTATTACTTTGTGTTGTCAATAAGCCAAGCTTGTTGCCGATGTTCTTGAGTTCAGAGCAATCATGAAGCAGATGCTCGCTGGTTCGTCTAATTATAATTGCAGAACATTCAGCGAGTGAGTTGCTAACTGTATCCAATCAATGGAAAGGAAAATATCATCTTAGAGAAGAGGGAATTGGGAGTTGAGTAGAACAGGTATGAAGGAATTAATTGGATTGGATAAGCCAAGAGGAGACTTCGTAGCCTTCGTATATTCGTTTATCTCTCCTGGGTGATGTTGATGGTTTAATTATTACAGATACAGATTATTGGTTCGTCAACCGCGTTCACTCATCCAAGGTCTATAACATCTGCTTACACATAATTTCCATTATAGAACATATACATACATCATTTTATTTGATGCTATTAATAAAATGTCAGTATTTAACCAAACTATAACTAGACTATTAAGACTCGAATAATCTGGAAATTACTAACATCCATACGAAATAAATATGGCGGAATTTATACATTTTGAAATGTCCGTTCGGTAATTAAAAACACAACATTATTAATACACGTCCCGAACAATAAACCGCGAATAAAGGGTTAGTAGTTGTTTCTATATTTACTAGATATTGAAAGGACTTTCAAAACAGCATCCTTTTTCAATGGTCCAAATAGCTTTAAACTAAACACCGGGAATTACATTCATCGTAAGTAGTTCAAACCAGTATTATATATAATGTACACTTACGCAACGCTGTTTTCGGAAATGTATGTACATTTTATTTTCAGAGTAATATGGGTAACCTACTAGTTCGTCATAGTTAATAAAACAAAGTTAATCTCGATATTCTGTTTTGGCAGTATATATATATATATATATATATATATATATATATATATATATATATATATAGTAATCGACGTAAAGTAAACATCGACAATATTAAAACACATATAATTTAAACCGATCTTATAAAGAGTGCTTACTATAAAATACAGCTTTTATATATAATTTGTATTTATTTATGCACATATGTAAATAATCCGTGACACTGGCATGTCGATGTTATCTGATCGTATGAAATTATACTATTTATTAATACATAACACATCTACACATCAGTGTATTCAAATGCGTGTGAGTTAAACACATTCCTTATAATGAAATAGGTATAATAAGTACGTTCTCTCATGTTATTTTTGAAAAATTTACATTAGTTGTAAATGTCTGCACATCTGTACTGTCGGAGAAACAGGGGGCAGGGAGGGAGTTCCAGAGGTCTACAGCCGGAGGAAATAAGCTATTTGAGTAGAATGCTCTCCGGCATCTGGGGACCTCCAAAGTTAATGACTGAGATTTAGTTGATTATCAAGGTTGTCTAGTAAATTTACGTCGAGGGGGCACCAGAGTAGCCAATTCATCCTAGCATAATCCATTGAAGTATTTGTAAAACAAGCACAAGGATGCAACATTGCGGCGATGGGACAGCAACTGGAGCTTGGTTGACAGTGAGGGACCTATTAGGTTTGCGATTCTTTTTTGGATCTTGTCAACGAGTGAGAGACTAGTAGATGATGCACTAGCCCAGATGTGACAACAATACTCCATGCATGGGCGGATGGTAGCTTTCTAGAGATACAGGATACTGTCAGGTGTGAGGAGTTTACTAGCACGGTAGAGGGAGCCAACTTTCTTTGCAGCAGCCTTGGCAATGTCTTCAATGTATTTGTTCCAATTCATGTTACCTGTGAAGGTTAGGCCAAGGAGTTTGAATGATGAACTCTCAAGTAGGGTGTTATTGGCCATGACAAATACTTACTGATCTGTTAAATTTGTGTGTTTATAGACAATTACGCAACGCAGACTAGTTGCATTTTGCGTTTTAATTTCCGTATTTTTATTGGGCGTGATTTTCTAGAATCTTTAGAATCGATATAACTTGTGTATCTTACTTGCGTTTTACTAAAAATCAGTTGTAAATAAATTGTTGCTATATTTACCACGAAGGTCCATCTAAAATTACAAGTACATTTTTAAACAATCTGAGAAACACCTCCATGACATAATTTATGTTGTAATTGAGACTACACACCTTGGGGGACAATCAAATGCTTTAATGATGCCATTCACATCCTCATTTTGTAAACTTGATAATATGATCAATATATAGTCACATTTCCAGATAGCATTTAATTTCGTACAATGTTACAATGATAACATTACTATGTTAATATTACTGTGGTTGCTATCCTACTGTGCCCATACTTAAACATAGTGTTGTTGAAATTGAAACAAAGTAAAAGAACCGCAATACAGCTTTCAGGTGTGGAAGAGGTATATATGCACTCCCAAGAGAAGATATCCGTAGGATTCTAATATTCAATAAATGGTTGTACTAAAACATAGTATGTAGAATTATTAGTTATTATTAACATGATTTAGTATTTCATCAAAGTAGTGTTCTCTTATTATAAATAAAGTAACAGTCTTCTATTAAATAAATGAGGCGATCATTATATAGTATCCTAAAAGTAAAATGCCGTTTTCTTATTTTTTCTAATGGAATTATAGATGGATTAATCTAAGATATGGCTTCATGAACAGTCCCGTGTTCTACAATTTACACATATTGTGTACCGTATGTAATCAACACCTACCCATGAGGTTAAATACAATTATATTACAAAATAATATATCTTTAAAATGCATGAATTCATGAAGAATATTTGAAGAAAAATATATTACAAAACAATAAATTTCAATAGTGACGGATCCATGTTCAAGTAATTCTTATAAACCATATCTTAAGATAGCAAAAGTCGGCAATATTTCTAGAAAAATATATTCCTGGAAATTCTGTTTCTATCAAAATAAAACTGGTTCAATTGTATACGTCATCAATTCCTTGTAAATTAAATTCTTAATTTAAAGATAGATCTTAAACTGGTAGAGCGGTGTATCTATTTTAATATATTTAATTTACATCGCCTATCTTAGTAAATAGATTTTAATACTGAACACATAGTATAATATATTTGTAACACAGGTATAGATGATTACAATTGCTAGATACCATCTCGTTCAGTATATCATTATTTTTTAAAGTAAATAAGTCACATCTTATTTATTTGTGAGCTTATTCATTTCGTATAAGATACGTTTGATAAATATCGTTGAAGGTAGACAGTACCTTCTTAGCAGCAAAATTAATCAAACAATTATCGCACTTTTCGTCCTAATCGACAATTCCAAAGCCAACGATTGAACGCAGACAGCAATCAACGAAATCGAAACAAAAAAACAACACAACCATATTCCTTTCTGTATTAATCAATTCATGCAAAACTAGGTCATTTAGGATACTATTGTATAGACACTATCAAAAGTGTCGCAGAAACGGCGTCTCTAGGTCTAGAATTCATAATATGTATGCACTCAAATTACATCCAGGATAAGTAATGCCTTACCATCAATTTGCTGAATTACAACCACAGTTTAGAGCCCATATTGTTTAATAATAATAATACCTAGCAATATCTTGTTGGTATGTCACAGTCGCTTAATTTATCGATTTCATTTATTGGTAATGATAATTTTAAAGAATAATGCATGTATGTAAGATTTAAACATATTAAAAACAACTATTGCCCATATTAAACAAGATATTCTTTCAATAAATCAAACATATGTTACATTTTACAATATGTTTATTCTAATATGTAGCAATTCAACGTATATTTAATGGAGATTGATATAAATGGTATATAAATTGTAGATTAAAAAAAAATAGTCGACATAACTGGAGAATTCGATATTCGAGCAATTCATAGAAAAATTTAAGTTACTTTTAAATTACTTTTCTTGTATTTCGTTTCTTCCATGCTGATCAGACGATCTGCTTTGACAAACTAAATGTGGAAATTTATAACGAATGTAGAGACGCATATTCGCGGATCTCCTTCAAACCGTCAAATCCTTATTGGTCTAGATAGGATCAATATATATATCTATTGAGTATATATTTACCTAGAGAAGACTGAATCACGTAGTACATTTGAAAGACAATTCAAAGACCCATGTCGGGTCCTATTTCCTTCCAATAGTATTACCAGTCATATCATGTGATCAGTCGCTGACATCTATGAACACGACATAACTATATATTGCAATACTTCGAAAAACATTGCTGACAAGGAATTTTCTATCTATATCCTCCGACGTCGAGCCCGTAGTTTTATGTTAAAAAAGTGGCTTATTACTTTTAACACCTCTAAAACTCAGCGTGGCCCCTTTCACCACCAACGACTGGATCGTCATTTCTTCCAGTGTAAATGAGAAGATTCCCCCGTAATAAATATGTATTATTTGATTACCTCCAATGACTGTCTTTTACTACAGATCTGAAATACAATGTTTGTAGTGGAAAGTAAAACATAAGACTTATCTGTAATACCAGACCAGTCAATGTGGAACAACAGAGTTAAAGCAAATGGCTGATTTTATAGAAAGGAAGTACCAAATGATCATGTGACCTATTTTGCATTGCATGATGGGGTCCCCATAAAGAGGACAGGAAATGAGAAAGCGCACTTCTTCTTTGGTTCATCCCGGATTGAGACCAGTGAAGGTGAAGGTCGGATTTGGTGCTGTCAGAAGAGTGAAGTTGGAGTTCAAGTTAGTGTTTGCGGACTAGTGACTCTTTTGGGTCGGATTGGGTGCCTTATGCTTGGGATTTTGGGAGACTTGATTCGTGAGTTTTGACTGAGAGTGTCCGTTACGCTTGTCCTAACTCAAAAGAACAGAGAAGATGCCCTGACCCGAGTAAAGAAGGTCTGGCTTTTAAGAGAAGGATGCAGCGGATGTGTGCGCTGTTAGTGAGGAAGCGAGAGAGCTGCATGAAATGCACCACTTTGGGAAAGGGAGGACACTTTTTCTTGCAAGAAAGGTGAACCCGAGTGTGACTAAGGAGGCGGTTAAAGAGGTGGTGGAACAAGGCAGAGAGTGTCAATCAATTCACCCTGCCCCATCCAGGCACGAGAGAGGGGAATTACAGGTGAGTGGAACTTGGAAACGGCTGGTCATTGACGTCACGCATTATAGGAACGATATATTCCTGTCAATGGTGGACTGTCGACCTGGGAGAGTGGCAATCTGGCGTAATTTGAGAGCGGAAACCGCTAGTAAAATCAGCAGAGCCATGGAGGCGGTGTTTTTGGAGAGGGGGCGAGTGGAGGAGATATTACTGGATAATGGTGCCGCCTTCCGCTCTGAAGACTTTACAGAGTTGTGTGCCAGGTGGGGAACCCGGCAATTTTTTCGGGCTGCATATCGACCGGGAGGAAATGGTATTGTCGAAAGGCATCACCGAACTATAAAGGCTGTTGCAGAGAAGGGCCGAATAACACCAGAAGAGGCTGTATTTTGGTACAACATGTCTCCAAAGAGTGGTCAAGATGAAGAGTCAGTGCCGCATCAGTCAGTCTTTCGGTATGAGTGCCGTCATCCTCTTGCTAGAACGAACATGAGTGAAGAGGGACAAGGATCCATCACAGTTGGTGAAGAAGTGTGGGTCAAGCCACCGGGAGCTCTATGCACTACACGTTGGGGACGAGGAAGGGTAACGCATGTACAGTCTGTAAACAATGTGAGTGTTGACGGGATGCCGCGACACGTGCTTGACATACGTCGTGTCTCTCAGCCATCAAATGGAGATGCTGAGGAAGAAGCCGGTGAACCCCCGTTGGAAGAAGCCCCGCGACACTCTAATCGTAAGAGGTGACAACCGGTCTGGATGGCTGACTATGCGAGGTGAGATGTGATTTAAAGATCACGGGGGCATGTAATGGAAAACAAAAACATAATACTTACCTGTAATACCAGACCAGGCCATGTGGAACAACAGAGTTAAAGCAAATGGCTGGTTTTATAGAACGGAAGTACCAAATGATCATTTGACCTATTTTGCATTGCATGATGGAGTCCCTATAAAGAGGACAGGAAATGAGAAAGCGCACTTCTTCTTTGGTTCATCCCGGATTGAGACCAGTGAAGATGGAGGTCGGATTTGGTGCTGTCAGAAGAGTGAAGTTGGAGTTCAAGTTTGTGTTTGCGGACTAGTGACTCTTTTGGGTCGGATTGGGTGCCCTCAGAAGAGAGACATTTTTGTGTTTTCAGACGACAATGTTTACTCAAATACGATGCTAAGATAGATGGAAGAATGTTTAGATTGCCCTACTGTTCTAGAAAGTACTTCACTATCGACGCAATCGTCTCCCTTTATCAGAGTCAGATCTGTTTTAAGAGTGGGTACGACCGTCATATATAAAGTCGTTCACTTCAAGACATTATTTTCTGCATAGACATAGTACAAAAACCATATGCAATTTAGTGGGTTGTTATTTCTTCTCTTCCCTACAAGCTCTCGCACACAAAGAGGTGTAGCAAACCAATAATTATTGTATCGTTATATACATGGAAGGTGATCGACTATGTTCTAAGTCCTAGCCATCTATGCAAAACATTCACAACAATAACTAGGCGAGACAAATATCAGCTAAGGCATTTTCTTGTGTTGGTCTATGTATCAACATTCAAAACAGAACATCCATGAACGTTAATGTGTGGAACAAAATATCACCGAAAAAATTCACAACCGACTACAACATGGTTGTCTATAAGTTTCCAGTAAACTGATGTTTGCTCAGCCGTCATTTCTATTACAGATTCGGCACACAAGTAAGTTTCGGCACACTCCACCCATTTTTATTAACCCTAGGATTGTCGCATTCTTAGTCCAAACGGCAATCTCGTTAACACTTATCCGCGAGTAGCTTCGACGATATAATAAGCGGTTAGCAATTAGTGTGAAAATATGTTGTACGAATTCAAATACTACTACTACTGCTACTACTACTACTATTGATAATAATAATAAAAAAACAATGATAATAATAATATGAAGTACAAATACTCGAATAGTAATATGCACTTTTTAGCTCAAACACGTCTTTTTCATAGAGTATCTGAGTAATTTAAATGTAATACCCTCATAGATTTAGTGTATTATTAAAGTATATTTGTAACGATAAGGTTTGTATAATCGTTACTAAAAATATAAAACTGTTTTCTACTTCATGTATAGCCTATACGCATGATGTTTTCCTTGGGGTGTTTCATATAAAATGCGTACTTTTAACTTTGCACGTATGTGTACGGGTGTGGCTGCGTTTCCTAAGCAGGTATGCGGATGAGTGTTCACTCATTAAATGCTTTTAACTCTCTCTTTCTTTTAAATGTAATGCTTCCGAAAAGTCGAAATGTTTGAAGGGCTACTAAAATGTCTTCGAGATTATTTTATTGTTCTTATCTCCACATAACGTAACTGGGAGGATACATGGGGCGCGTATTCCAGCTCATGTATGCGCGTTTGCGTGTGGAGCTTAAAATGGGGCGCAGTTTACACGTTTTACGTATGCGTATATGTGTTTCACTCGTTATATAGCTCATCGTTCTTGTACCTGATATTTCTTTCCAATTATTTCACATATAAAGTGTTCTTCATAATGTGTGCGGGGTTGGGAGATTAACCATCGGTAATATCGTCTTACCCTGTATCAATTTGTTTTTGTGCAGTGTTTTTAAACCTTCTTTTTCTTTTCTAACACACTAATGTTAGTTACAATTCGAATCGAAAGTTACCTCTTATTTTAGTTGTTTCCTTTGTCTTTATTAGCTGTCGTCCCTCGTCTTCTCTGTCACTTCTTCGTTCTGTCTTTCTTTGTGTGGCAACGTTGATCAATTTTCCGTTTCATTCTTAGCGAGGCATCATAGTAGCTGTGCATATATCTTGACATTTATCGACGGAAAGAGTCTAAGACATTTCTCGAGGGATAAAGGGGTGTTAAAAAGGCACGCCGAAGAGAGAGAGAGAGATCGTATCATCTTATTACTTCTTAAGTTCTTGACTTATACTTGGTTGAGAACAATTATAGGCAGACATACATAAGGATGTGCCTTCGGTCGATGCCGACTGAACTTATCGTTTTAGCATATAGTTGACTACGTCCGCTAGCTTAAAACACAATGGCACACTCGCCTGGACTATCGTTTTTTTATCTGCGACCACAACAAGCTTCTGAATCACATCTTGATCTGTCGGTTTCCATTCCTTATCTTCATTTACTTCAACCGCCGTCTTCTCTTGATCTTAAGGTATTATGTGTGTTACTCATACGTTGGGCAAACATTCGTTTTTCCAACGGTTTTGTAAGCTTGACATGCCAGCAGTTAGATGAATCCGATTTCAATCCAAATCCATACTAGTTATAGTACACATTTCTTAATAGTGCCATTCATAATATAACATGTCTAAAGCTTATTTGAAAATCATAACACATCAAGTATTTTTAAATTAATGTTTAAATTAGTTAGTATAACTGTTTATATCTAGTATTAATAGTATGTTTAACTTACATACAAAGTGTGAGAGTGTTGCTATTGTTGTACTTTAAAACAAGTATGGTAAAATAAACACATTTTACTGTCAATACATATTTGCAAGTACATGTTAGTATAATCAATTTTACTGATTTATTGATTGTGAAGGAATATATAAATAATAATAGGTATATAGATATTAATACAAACACAGCATATACAAAATTGACATTGAACAAAAAAAAATTAACAGAAGTATAAAACAGAAGTGTTTCAATATTTACTGCAATGATGCTTCTTTCGTTTCAATGACTTTTGACATTCTTTTAATGGCAATTGATATGAAATTTGCTGGTGTATCTAGTATAAATAGTATGTTTAACTTAAATACAAAGGGTGAGAATGTTGCTATTGTTGTACTTTAAAACAACTATGCGATTGGTAAAATAAACACTTTTTATTGTCAATATATATTTGCAAGTACAGGTTTTGTATAATCAATTTTACTGATTTATTGATTGTGAAGGAATATATAAATAATAAAAAGAAATATTGATATTAAACTTAACAGTGTAATACAAAAACAACATATAACAAAATTGACATTGAACAAAAAACAAAAAGCAAATTAACAAAAGTAAAAAAAAACAGAAGGGTTTCATAATTTACTGCAATGATGCTTCTTTGTTTTCAATGATATGAAATTTGCTGGTGTAACAATTACGAAGTTACTTTCAGCAATGTGTACGGCTTGCCAGTGTCCATCCCTGCTGTTAACCTGTCTACAATTTGAATACATATATCAGCTAAGTGTGATCTTCAGAGTTCATGTTCACTCCGTTTCCGACTTTAAAAGCACGCACAAGCAAACTGTTAATAATAGAAGCCCGTATCATGATCCCAGTCTTTTAACAAATTGTTTTGAATCGCGTTGCTTACAGACATATTTTCGCGGCCATCCATCAGTTATCCTCGATTCGTCTGTGAACAAAATTTTAAAGATATCTATACGCCAACTGAATCCCATTTTAACAACCTATTTTTTAGTTTATATGGGGTTCTTGATTCGATCCTTTAAATCAGTTTGTATGTATTGCAACTGTTTCTCTTTAAATTATAGGTACTCCACAGTCTAAAATATGAATACACTTTTAGAATTTCTAATATGTAATATGTAAGTTATCTCTATTTTGTTTAATTTCAACATTCATCTTTCTCGATTTAATTTCATCATGATATACTTTTTAATTGATTAGATTATGTTAAAACAGAGGCGAGGACTTTCCTTTAATAATTAATGCTATTATGTAGTTATTTAATTCCTTGTGATTTCTTTTGTGCCAGCCATTCCACTTTATGTTTGCACTTGCAGATAATTTTTTGACATTTAAAAATGCAATAATTACAACGGTGTAAGACATTTCTGTTTGAAATGAAAAATTAACGGTTATAATTTTACAGTTACACAAAAATGCATACAAAGAACACATATTATTAGATGCCATATATTAAACAGTATAATATTAAAAGAGGCACTCTAGACAAAAGTTATATGTAATAGTAGTATTCGTGTAAAAGTAGTAATTGTAATTGTGTTCTTCTAAAATACGTTCGCATACACAATATATATATATATATATATATATATATATATATATATATATATATATATATATATATATATTATGTAATGTAAGTAAAAATTATGTAAAAATATTTAAAAAAATAACAAATGTTCTATAGTTATCACTGGCACTTGATATCTTTCGTCGAATAATTTTTAGCTGAAAAAACAATCAAAGAACAATTTGAGAAAATCAGACAGTTTCGAAAAGCAGCCGAAAAACACACATGTGAAATCGTTAAAAGTTCACGGTGTAGTTTTAAATAACTTTTACAATTTACATTCCGCTTAAATGAGGGTTATACGTTTTTAACAGTTACTATCTTGTAGCGATGAGAACATTCAAGTATGTAATTAAAAGAGTTTTGTTCAAGCTGTTTTTCTATAAGTAGAAGTTTTTTAACGGATACTTTTGTAACGCAGCAGACATGTTTTATTCTCTTATCCCTCATATTCCAAATGACTACTTTCATATATTAAACAATTATTTACCACTTTAATATGTTACTTAACGAAACCTCGTAATATACAAATCAGCCTGGATCAACACATTACATATAGCAGAAAATTCAACTCTGGAACAATAATAAATGTACAACGAAACAATTTATTCCTTTGATGTAGAAAGCTTATTCATTACGTACCTGTGAAAGAAACAATTGTTATACTTATCAATAATATATACATAACTGGTCTCTCCTACCACGCAAACTCAAAGAAAAAATGCTAAAAGGTTTCTATTAATTTCTACTACTGAAGTATTTTTGTATTACTTAAAATGAAACATTTACACTCAAAATGGCAGAGTTTCGTTTGGCCCGCTTCCCTTTGGCGAACGTTGTAAAGCAAACTTCGAAAAGAAGATATTCATGACATCATAAACCCTCTATTTAAGTATACTATTGCGATGATGTTCTCATATATGTTAACGCTAATGACCACATAAACAAGCTACATCACTTTTACCAAAAAAATATTCAATTCACCATATAAGTAATCATAAATAATTAAATCCGATGCCATTGTATTCTCAATGACACATCTAATAATACTTATCCTTATAGTAAAACAAACCTGCATTTTAAATTATAAAAACAAATGTTCTCATCGCTACAAAAAAGTAATTGTTAAAAACCTACTAACTCATACAAAACGAATCTCCTCCACCTACACACACTATTCATTTAATGAAAACCTATGAAACTAGTATATTAATATTGAATTACCTTATGATACCGTTTATGAGAAAATCCAATTAATGTTTCGAAAATTAGAAAAAGGTGCTACTACGTATAAAAATACCAACGATAATAGCATAAAACTATATGGCCCTATACTATTTTAATCAAATAGAATCAACCTTAGATTAGATAAACATTAATGAGAAACTATGTTACACATATTTCTCTCGTATTGATAGCAATAATAAAAAAAGACTAATTATTTACTAAAACAATTAAGACTTAAGATGTTGTAGTATAAACAACTTTTCTCTAACCTATAAAACATTAGAAACAATGTTGTTTATGAGTTAAAATAGCGTTTGGGAAATGTAAGTCTTATTATCATCATCATCATCATCATCATCATCATCATCATCATCATCATCATCATCATCATCATCATCATCATCATCATCATCATCATCATCATCACCACCACCACCACCATCATCATCATCATCATCATCATCATCATCATATATCATCATCATCATCATCATAATCATCATCATCATCATCGTCGTAATTGTTGCAGTTATTGTTATTATTATTATTATTATTATTGGTGTTGTTATTGTTATTATTGTTATCATTATGTTACAAGCATCTGAATCGGAAAGGGGCATGGCAGTTCTCTCAAACCACTTGTTTCGAAACTGAAACCATACAAAATCTCTCGGAAGAGCCGATAAAGGCTCGTCCCACAAAATCGATCAAAAGTTCTTAATATCTTTTAAACAATGGCACCAAAAAGAGTTTTCCTTTGTTACATAACCAATCAAACTTATTCGGCTCGAAATCAATAGTCTCTTATACGCTTCTCGAGAAAAGTTTACGAAAGTTTAGAAGCGTTTTCCAAACTTTTTGTTACGCACTCTTAAGACGGTGTTAAACTGTCAGTCCTTTAAAACAGTACTTCCTTAAGACATTTTACTTATTAAAACACTGTTCTCTTTATTACACAGTTCGTTAAGCACATTATTTTAAGTTCTTTTTTTCGTTAAAACACCTTCTCTTTCCACATATTTTTTCTCGTTAAACACATTTCGTTAAGCACATTTTACTTATATAAAATATGTTTCGTTAAGTAAAACACTCTTCTCGTTAAAACATTTTACTTTAAAACATTGTTCTGTTTTTACATTTCTCTTCAAGCATTTTTCTTTACATTGAGAACTTAACACATTGTCACAGTTTATCTTTTCAGTGTTTCAAATTATATTCAAATTAACTATTGTTTACCTTAAACATCTTTTTTTAAAACCTGGTGCACCTTTTCTTTCCGGTTAAAGTCTTTCGAACTTTAACAGATTAGGACCAAAAAATGCTAGGCACAAAAAGTTACCTTACAGTTTCTTTCGTCGTCTGGTCGTGGTTAGCTATTTGTGCCGGCGGTTCTGTTGTGTCTCTGGCCGTGATCGATGCTGGTGGTCTTTGATCTGTGGATACACTTTATAGAAAGGCAACAGACAACGCGGAGACAATTTTTCCTCGGAGAGAGATTCAATTATATTATTCTGGACTTCGTCGTGGACAAGTGTTATCCATTCATTCGTTCGATTCTCATACATACATCCTGCAGGGTGCGACGATGCACGGCTCTTTCTTCTGGAGCTTTCGAGATCCAGCTCATAACTCTTAGCCCATTTTCTCTTGGGTCCGCTTGCTTTCAGGACGAGCGGCTACATGATGTCCACGCTGTCAGCTTCCAAAGCGTACTTTTTCAAAACTCTCGTTTCTCACGAAGAAGGAGTGACGTCACAGATTTACACGTGTGACAGTCATGTAAAAGCATTTCCTCTACTCATGTTTTCTGACCATTTCTTACCCGAGATTTACTGTGTCGGCGTCGAATCTGTAACTTTGTCATGGCCGTTCCAAAACATAATTGACTCATAACGGTCCCCTTCGGTGCATGTAAGCTCGACCTGCACTCATTGTCTTCATTTGCCCCCAGCCATAATTCACACTGGTTGATTTAATTTAAATACATTTTAAAATATCGGGTCCCTTCCATAATATAACAATTCTTATCATTGTTAGTATTACTACTACTACTACTACTATTACTACTACTACACCAATACTACTACCACTAACACTACTACTGCTAATAATAATAATAATGATAAACTAAGATTTACATTGTGTTTACTATAACTACTCTTTATCACAAGCTCTCAATGCACCTGAAAAAACTCCGAGGCAATTAAGCAAACTTTTAAAACACATAACTTTCTATTTGTGATTTGGGAGAAACTTTCTTACTAACTCAGAAAAAATACATTTTGAAACTAATGTTATTAAAATCAAACATCTAAATACTATATTAATAACCTACTAGTAAGTAAACCTACGTATGCAACGAGTAAACCCAATTTAAAAATGATTACCGTTAGTACAATTTATTCTGTAACGCTAATTATTGCGTTCTGGAATTGAAATTGTAAACGTTTTTCTGGAACTGCAACGGTTTGCTTTTTGTAATTACATATCATGTGTACGTCGATATTGGTAATACCAGCAGTTTAATAATCTGTCTAATTTTGATATTAGCGCTGTTTTAATAATTGATTTATTTTTAAGTGAAGTATTTGAGACTTTTATATCATACAATTTTATATATATATATATATATATATATATATATATATATATATATATATGTGTGTGTGTGTGTGTGTGTGTGTGTGTGTGTGTGTGTGTGTATTGCACAAAACCACAACACCATCGGTATAGTATGTTTCAAATCTAAACAAAAGATACTTATAATTGGTCTTCTTTACCAACCTCTATCCAGCCTCTATTTATGTCTTCCTATTCGGAATTTTCAGGTTATTGTAAATAATAATAAGCGATACAACATAATGGACATATATATATATATATATTTGCAGAATTAAAACGTCGAATAAAGGCGAGAAGCAGAAGGGCGGTCTGCTCCTTTTGAAGGATAATGTCCCGTTGCAACTGATTAAGCGGGTATAACTTCACCAGTCAACCATGAATGTAATTGCTATAAAATTAGCTTCTCTCAACATATTTATCACAATTCGCATTCTTCCTATCTTCTAAACAAGATCCGACTTGTGTGATGTCAATTTTGAATACAATACTGACATCATGTATGCTGTGGGGAGATTCACGTGTAATGAAGAAGCCACTTTCTCCGAGGCTGATTTTGAAATTGTTGAGCATCGTTTAACAATTGCATTGCTGTCAATGATGTTAATATACGTAAACAGAGAATAGTGTTCTCGTTCTTTGCACTTATTTTATGGTGAATGTAAACGCTTTCCTAACGACCCATAACATATACAGCACACATAATATAAACACGCTCACAAGTTTCTATTTTAGTTTAGACCGGGATCATCCCCAATGCTTCCTTATAATCAAATTATATAGTAATATAATTAACACGAAAACACGAATTGAACCCATAATAAACTTCAATCTCGATATAGATTATAATGGTAAGCATAGTGACAATGGAATTAACTGATTGATATGTTTTGACGAATCTGTGAGTATACTCGTTATCTATGAAGAAAGACGAGACTATAATCAAAGTTGATACATCATATTCTCTAAACACGTATCAGTACCGCAAGTATAAGTTTATATATTTCCAATGCAATACAAAACAAAATCTATCGTATCTTAAAAGTATACAATAAATTATTACTGTGTTTTACAACTTTTCCATTTTTTGGGCAAAAATAAAAAAAGTAATAGAAACAAAATTGAAATAAAATGATTTAATTGTTTGAGTGTGATATTATTTTTATTCTTATTAACTCAACACATAGAAGTCCTATTGATGATAATGTATAGTAATTATTTAGTAAGTATATATATATATATATATATATATATATATATATATATATATATATATATATATATATATTTATATATATATATATATATATATATATATATATATATATTTATATACATATATATATATATATATACTTATATCTAAATGGAATCTCAAGTTAATAAAAACATTGCTTGTGAAACTGTTACGTGATTTTTCTTCTGGTAAATTATATAAACATATTAATTGTATTATTTCAAGTGTGTTCGGTTCTATAAAAGGTCGGGTAACCGAGATTGATTATTCGGTAATTTCATAACAAAGACTTAAAATTTAACACTTAGCATTGTAAGATTAGACCAAATGGTATGTTGAGCAATCCTTGGAAAGGGGTGTCGCCATGTCCTACATGTTAAATAGCCAATGAAAATCCGGCATCTAGATCGACCTCGACAATTATCAGCTACTTAACTTTACTACATTAGAAATATATATTAAATTTCATATATATATATATATATATATATATATAGAGAGAGAGAGAGAGAGATAGATAGAGAGAGATATAGATAGAGAGAGAGTAAGCACGAGATAAAGAGAGTTATAGAGAGATAAAGATAGAAAAAAGAAGAAAAATATATATGTATATTGAGAGAGAGATAGATAAGGAGAGAGAGCGAAAGAGAGAGAGAGCACGATGCCTATATAAGGCGGAACAAAGTGTAATGATCTGGGGGTGTATGAGTGCTAAAGGAGATGGACGACTTGCTTTCCATCGAAGCAAAAATGGATTCCAAACTCTATTGCCAGATATTGGAGGAAAAAATGTTACCAAGTCTAACAAGTGTTGGCAGACGTGGAGTTTTCCAACAAGATAACTGCCCTAAGCAAACGTCTCGGGTTACGAAGGCGTTCATAGACAGTAAACGGGTGTGTACCTTACCTTGGCCGAGTATGTTATCTGATTAGAACCCAATAGAACATTTGTGAGAGCATCTGAAACGGAAAATTGAAGGGAAAACTCCGAGAAATAATAACGAACTGAAGGAGGTCATCCAGTGTAAATGGAACGCAATTCCGGCGGGCACATGTAATAAACTAGTCGAATCAATGCCTATGATGTTGTCTGCTGTTATTGATACAAAGTATTAAAAATAAGATTATTTGTTTAAAATGCTCATGTGTACACACTATTTCTTACTTGTTCCCAATGTTTCTGTTCATTTTTTTGCATTGAAAAGATATTTGTACCTTCATGGTTTATAAAGCTATTAAACCACTACATGGCTATGTTTACATCGAGTTTCATTAAAGTCCTATGAAAAAATAAAGTTCTATTAAGTAAAAAGTTTAAAAAAATTCGTTGGGTGTACTCACTTATGGTAGATACTGTATATATATATATATATATATATATATATATATATATATATATATGCATGTGTGTGTGTGTTTGCGAGAGTGCGGGTGTACGCGTATGAGATATACTAATAGACTTGAAATATATTAAAGATAAAATATAACAACCAATATTGAATCATGATGTTTTATAAACTATATTATTTATATATTTGGTGTCAGCCTTATTTCATAACCTTAAATTATTTCTCCGTTTGTGTCTCATCTCCACTCAAATTTATTCATTTGCACGGTTTCGATCCTGTTATAATAAGTGAGGTTAAAGAGGTTTCCTTTGAGATTATTCCAGGCAAAATGTTGTGGGTTGATAAAGGTAAATCTCAACAACACTTCCCAAACCTCGGATCAATGAAAGATGGATTTTTCTACAGCGTTTTGTCTGATATTCGTGTTATTATCAGTTTTGCTTGTGCAGTCAAAGATAAATGCAAACTTTTATGAACAAATATCGTTTTGAAAAAACGCCTTGCACCTGTCAATATGAATAAGGTGGTCTTCCTTAATAACAACACAATACCACAAGCCGCAAATATGACGCAGCAACAAATTCCAACTTGGCTGGTTTGTTCTACCTAATACATCATATTTTCCCGAACTTGCACGACGCATTTAAACTTCTTAAGGTTGTTACCTAATGCATTACAAGGCAGAGACCCCACTGAAGACACTAATGTGAAAAGCATCACAAAATATCTTTTGATCTCCACCGTCTTTTGTTTTTATTCGGACTTCATGAAAAAGTTCATTCATGATACGATGAACAAAATTAAAAAAACTATGGCAAATTAAAATTGATTCAGATTTTTATTATTCGGCTTAAAATCGAATTAACAGTTACAAAACGGAAAGTTATATATATATATATATATATATATATATATATATATATATATATATATATATATATATATGATGGACACTCCCGTCGATTGCGACGCATGAGGTTTTAACAGCTTATATATATATATATATATATATATATATATATATATATATGTATATATATATATATATATATATATACATTTTATACGTGCATAACAATAATCCATGGACCCGTTTTTCTAGCTTACAGACGTCATCAGCATGGTTAATTTAGACAAGAACTGAACCTTTGATATTGATGTCTATAGTTCAGCGTCTTTACCGCTAGGCCAAGACGCCCTGTCTAAAAATAAGTACGATGTGTATCACCTAAATATTTAATGTACAGGGTGTTTCAAAAGTCTTGGGAACATAACGATTTTTAATAACTCAAACACTATTAGGAGTTGAAAAATGAAATTGGTACCGTTGGAAAGGTTAAGATTTCAAGTTTTGTGGGCAATCTTCAAAGTTGCTCAATATGAGCACCATTCGTCACACGGCAGACATTTAGTCGATAGTCCATTTCCTGCCAAACGCGTTTCAGCATCTTGACGTCAATGGTTCCCACAACTGCCGTTACTCGAGCTTTTAGTTCGTCAATATCTCTTGGAAGGGGCGGCACATAGACTTGTTGCTTGACAAAGCCCCAAAGGAAAAAGTCACACGGGGTAAGATCTGGAGACCTAGGAGGCCAGGGCATGAGAACGTCATCACCTCGCCCAGATCTCCCAATCCATCTACCAGGCAGCGTTGTGTTAAGAAACTGCCTTACTCTAAGACTCCAGTGTGGTGGTGCACCATCTTGTTGAAAAGTGAAGTCATCAGATTCTGCTTGTTCCAACTGAGCTATTAACCAGTCTTCCAGCATGTTGAAATAGGATTCACCAGTGATAGTTGCCTCTTCAAAGAAGAACGGTCCATAGACACCTTTCTTGGAAATTGCACAAAACCCGTTCACTTTTGGTGAATCTCGCTCGTGCTCAAGAAGATCATGAAGATTCTCAGTACCCCATATGCGAGTGTTATGCTTGTTAACTTTGCCATTCAGATGGAAGGTCGCCTCATCGCTAAAAACAAGCCGGTCATCAAAGCCGTTATCTTCCAACTTCTCTTGCATTGCAATGCAAAAGTCACGGCGAAGTGGCTTATCAGTGTCCTTCAACTTTTTGACCAACTTGAGCTTGTAAGGTACCATTTGCAGTCGTTTCCTTAAGACACGCCAGACAGTTGCTGGAGCAAGCTGAAGTTCCCTGCTGGCTCTTCTCACTGATTTACTGGGTCTCCGCTGAAAGGCTGTCCGAACTTGCTCAACTGCATCTTCTGAAGTTGAAGGGCGACCTGTTCGCTTACTTTGGCACAAACACCCATCTTTCACAAATTTAGCATGCCATCTGACAATGGATTTCCTTTCAGGGGCTACTTTTTTAAATTTCCTGCGAAATGCACGCTGAACACATGTCCACGATTCAGTCTTTGCAAATTGGAGGACGCAAAATGCCTTGTCTTGTTTAGAGAACGCCATTACTGCACGTGGAAAGATAACACGAAAATCATTAGTATGACCAAAAACTTGATTAAGCAAGCTTTATAATGGCACCAGTTTCATTTTTCTACCTGGAATAGTTCATGAGATATACGCATTTGTAATGTTCCCAAGACTTTTGAAACACCCTGTATTGTTATGTAATTATTGTCTTCATCTTACTCACTTAGGAAGTCAAACTATCGAAATAATAGTAAGCAGGCAAAACAATGAACGCAGAAATCACCAATAAAAACAATTATATACAAATACAATATATATATATATATACAGAGTGCTAATATGGAATATTTGCAATTTAATCTTTTGATATTTTGAGCCTTCGTCGAAGAACTAGGTGTGTATTTAAACTTCATTCAGTTATTATTTTTCCATTAACTCATAAAATTTAAACACTTATTGCCTATTAAACATTCTATACACACTGATTAACACTAACGGATCACCAACTGTACACGTAATATTTTTAAATGGTGAAGACAATTATTGGCACTGTATATATATATATATATATATATATATATATATATATATACATATATATACATATACATAGAGTGAGATAATAATATACATATATGCATATATATATGTATATATATATAGCATTATATGAAGTGAAATCATAAAATAAGGTGCGAATCAAATTTTATTAGAATTCAATGTTCAAGCAAAGTACCTTAAAGTACTTATATATATATATATATATATATATATATATATATATATATATATCAAACAATTTAAATTAATAAAAGAGTAACCTATTTTAAAAGTCCATTGATGCAAATATTACGACTTGATTTGTCAAGTCTTCGTCAGCAGTAACCTTTTATTTAAGTGAAGAAAAACGGTATAAATAAGAATGTGAGAAGGCTCAATACGATATAAGGATTAGATGGACATTACTGTTGTTGATGTGGTATCGATAATAGCATCATAAGACTTGACATTTAAGTCGAAATATGAGATTCAATGTAAGCTGCTGTTCACTCAGTATTTTTGATGAGTGTATTACCTCGTTTTTCATTCACTTTATTAACACTTACATCTTTGATACGCACGTTGTCTTACTAGCGTTGTTTATGTCTCTATACACTTTCAGGTTAGAGAAAACTCAATTTAATTTATAGTAATATTAATAGTTTCTTTTTAATATCAGTGACTTCTAATATTCAAGCATTAGATAATGGTGCAAAGCAATAATCGATAAGTAGTAAATTATAATATATAGATGATATATTTTCATGAAAGCTACGGGCAGGCTAATGTAGTAATACGAGATTTAATATTTATAAATATAGAGGTGGACAGGTTTCGACTGCTAAGTGAACCATTTTAATTATCATATCCAGGATATGTAACTGCGGCTCTCTTATTCTCTATCATATTTTGTTTGTTTGTTTTTTTTTTATTTAAAAAGCATCAACTTTTTTTAAATAGCAATTTATTTTACTACATGTCTTTTATGATTTAAATATCATCAAACTGGTGAGAAGATAACAAATTATTATAGTGTGTAAGCATCTTTGAACTAGCATTTTTTAGTTTATTTTCTCTTTAAAATAACACTCAATTATTTGTTATCTTCAAACTATTTAAGAATAAACCTATCGAACACTATACGCTTTAATATTTTTTTTAAATGGTCATTTTGAAGGATAGTAGTTTTGTAAAGATCAAGGGCTGCCTTCTCTTGTGATGTCTGCAATAAGACACATTACTTTCGATTGTGCATTAATTAATTTAAAAGCAACACTGTAACTAAGTTCAAATAATTGAAACATAATTACTCAGCTGTTTAAGAAACAACTAATTTTAAAACATAAAATTGCTAATATGTATGTGTTAGAAAAACGTAATTTTTCATATAGTAGGGAACCTAGATTAGGAAATGCTAACATTTTTTCATTCACGATAGGTGTTTTTTCTATTTCGTAGTTTATTTAGTAATATTCTTCTAATATATAAAGTAGGGACGATTGTTCCCGTGTATCTTCTGGTAGTATAGAAAAGTAACAACATGAATCACAGGCTACTAAACTCACATCTATATCACACTTATTCATTAGAGCGTGTTTTAGTAAATGTGTTATTCTTTTTTCCCATCAAACACTTAATATTACATGTGGCCCGCTATCCCCGACTCTCCGACACACCAACTCTATATAGGTGGTAGCAAACACTTTCCTCCCTAACAATTAAGTACTGTCACTCCACTCATCGACACCGGGAACTAATAAACACAGTTTACTTTTCAAACAACAGTCCGTCCTTATTTATTATTTGCCTGGTATTAATTTACTACATAATATAGAGTAATACGCAAATACTTAATGACCGCTCCCGTTCACTCCGATGATATTCCGCGAATATCAGATTACGTTATGTATAATTCTACCTATGACTTCTATATAAAAATTTATTCCGAATTTACGCGAATGAAATTAACGAACACAGTTCCTGCAACATTTAAGCATTCAACATGGCGGCTACAATTTCTTGATCGAATCGACTTGCTATTTAATTCAATAAGCGCCAATATACTGGTAGACTCCAATGCATTTACATTTTAAAAATCATACACCTTTAACACGCATATTATAGAAAACTTGCTCAAGTAACTGACCCAAACTGTGTCATTTTCTAACTTTATATTTGTCGGCAGAAGCTGCCAATAAACCAGCTTAGCTTAATTCACCTATTATCGTTTTTATCTCGAAACCGTGGCGCAGAAGAGAGGTTTTATGATTGCCAGTTTCAGCGTTCCATCCCATTCTACCCTACCACTTTTTATTGTTTGTTTTATTTAATTTTAAATATTCACCAACACGGTAGACGGAGGAAGAACAATAGGCCGTTTCTTTTACATGCAATAAGTAGTACTTTCTCCCGTGCAACGCCGGGCGACGGGTTGCGCTAGTTACTAATAAACAACCCACTACGAAATGTTTGTTGTTTTTCAAATATAGTTAGTTCTGTATCTCATTCCGAATTCCGGGAGCAAATTGTATTTGTCAGTTTAATTCTACTTGATGGTTGCTTTTGAAACAGGATCAACTCAACTTTATAGAGTAGATATTATATGTACTATCATACCCAGTCGACAGTCGGTATCACATAGATAGTAGTTTAATAATGTTCGTTTCTCCAATGTTGATTGAAAAATTTAAAAAAAACTTCAGACGATAAATAAAATAAATTGACTGATTCAATATTTGAATGTCGCTTTCGTCGCAAGCATATATACACGCATCACTGGGAGGCAAACTTAACAATATTGATTTTATGAAACGTAAAATGTGTGTATAGAATTTGGCTACTGCATTAATAATTGATATACTTTCAAAACAGCATTCACTTTACTTGCTCATACAGAACAGACCAGCTGCAACCGGCTATTAAATATGAAGATGGACCAATGCTATTTTGTTTATTAACAAAAACATAAATAGTGTGCATTTTTACAAAATCAAAATGTGTTACACATATAGAATATATAATTAAAACATCATTGATAGAGCCTTTTCGAGTGGAACTGTTTATCTGAACACATCGATTAGACAATTAGTCGAAACGCTAAAAATTCTGTAGTGCATTCGTTGAGTCGAGACGAAATAAATAGAACATCTGTGAAATGTTCTGCTGAGCCTTTGTTATCAATACAATCAGAAAAATAATTATTTATGTACTGTTTCATGCGCCTCTTATTCTGCTGCGTATGGTCATGGTAATCGTTATTGGGCCAAACATTTCTGATTCGCGTTGTTTCTATGTATGCGTGTTCTGACGAGGTTGTATCGGACCTGAGTAACAGAGCGGAAGTAACTCTAATGTTAAATGTTGTTATTTTACAGATAGAACGAACATCATAAGTTGCTATGTTTCTCAATTAAAGCCAACGTAATATGTGTATACTTGCATTGGAGCATACGTGGCTTAAAATATATGTGTACTTGCATTGCAGCATACGTATTTTAAAAAATGTAATTATGACGCAGATTACAATTTGATAACTTGTTACGAGATTAGACGATTAGGGCCGCACAATATACATGATACTACTACTACTACTAGTACTACTACTACTACTACTACTACTACTACTACTAATAATATCATAGATATTAACAAGTTGTAGATCAGAAGTGTGGGTAGAGGTAGCGGTTGGAATGCGACCTTTATTGTTTGTTAATTTTTAAGTCGAGCCGATAATAACGCTATAAATATATTATAATGTGTACTGTTAGCTATGCCGATTATATATATCCTACGAGGTAATGCATATTTGTTGTTATTTCAAAAAAAAAATGTGTTTGTAATTTTTTAAGTTGCTTAAGCTGTGATTAGTATGTGGCGAATCCGTATCGTCTAGTCGGTTTGTGATGCATTTTACGTTGTATTGCAATTTAATCATTTATTAAAGATACAAAGAGTCGGAGCTAAGTGTGCCAAAAGGTCACGCGATTGACGATATCGAGGAGAGAATGTTTTAAATGCACATTTACTTTCTTATGCATGTCCAGGTAAAACACACAGTTGGCTTGCACGTCTGATATGTAATAGCATATTTTGCGTATGTTTTTCAATACTAATAAACCTTTCTGTGTAATCGTTGACTTTGTAACAACACTGCATAGTTTTTAAGTTCTTTATTAAAATGTTATTTGTAAAACGTTAAGATCCTAATATGAATGAACCATTATACTCTTTTAAGCTACTTAATACATACAAAGATAGTATGCGTACAGTCATCTTATAACACATGATTCGTATATTAACTAATACTAATGCGTATATTATAAATGTAGCAGAGTGATCAGAGATTAAAGAGAAGCAGAACATTCAGAAAACTCTATAATGATATACTAGCATTCTAAAATGAAGCGATTATATGTTATAATGTTATAAACTGTCGGATCAGAGTTTTAGGAAAATAATACATATCTTTATATTTTATTCAAATGTCATATTTTGTTAATATATGAAAATCTTAATTGCCTTATAACTGTAATCATATAATTCATAATTGTTCGAACTCGCCTTTCTGTTATTTTTCCTAAGTCAACTATATTCTCTTTCCTATTTACCAGAATCGGAAAGTGCTACCAGATGATTAGTTGAATTTATTGGAGTCAAAGTTGTAACATCTACTTCTGAAGAAAACACATTTGGCTCGGAAAATATGAACAAACATTGAGATTGAGACATTACTGACATGGTTACAATAACTATCAAAGGTTGGGAATCTGCTGAGATGTTTATTAATTCGTCTCCATGTTTGCAAAAATAGTCAATAATCTGTATAGATGTGTACGATAAGCTTCTGTTTATGAAATGTGGTGCTATATTCAGCTCATGTGGAATGATGGGAAGGATTGTCTAGGTTAAAATGCATGTGGCTTTTGACGTGTGGTGTTGTATACTATTCTATACAATGCCTCGTTATTATTTTATGGTGGGGTTGTCTTTTTTTCTGTGAAAGTTTTGTGATCGTAGTGGTAGCTATACATATACAGCTATACAACTAGCAGTCGGTGGTATGATGTTGGAACTGCTTACCATAGTTGTTAAATGGGTGTTTTTTATTGAAAAGACAAAATGTTTACTCATCGTAAACACGTTTACCAATTGTCATACCATTTGTAGTAAACCACTGCTTTTTGTTACAATGTGATACCATTTTTGAAAAGGCCTAGAATGGAATTATTATAAATGCGTTGTGCATTTTCCTCCTATAAAATGATTGATTTTAATTAGTATCAATATAAAAAAAAATCCTTAAAAATCCTGAAAATTATACTCACTATACCCCGCCATACTCTATTTTTTTACATTAGTTTTAAACCAGAAAAAGTTAAATTAGAGAAGTAGACTAACTTTACCCTCACCAAATATATTCTACAGTATACTTTGTATTGTACGGTAGTATACAAAATAGTTTCTGCGCTTAACATCATGCTGTGCCTCTTGACTCTGATGAGTGTTATAGTATAAACATTGGAAACTTGTAGATTAGGTGTCATACAGTGGGGGAGCATGATTACATTCTCTCGCTCATACGTCCTTATTCAGAATTCGTTACAATGGGTAGTCATGGGGCGCCATCAGCGGACCGTTACTGTAGTAGCAAAATGTTATAAACAACATGTTAAGTGTAATTTAGACTTTTTAAAACCTTTCGAACGAATCGCGCAATACCAATAATTGAATTAAAAACAATATTTCTCAAAGATTTATTCTATGGCTTTAAGTAATCAAGCCAACATACAAATCTTACTAAATATTCAATATACATTTTAAATATTATTCAAGTCATACATTTAATTAGAGAATTGGAAGTAAAACTTACTCGGGGATCTTTTTGTTTGTGTTCATCAATTAATGCGAATCACAATATGGCCATACGGTAGCGGAATGTTTACCAGGTAAAGAAGTATGCGTTTAAATTGAATAAATAATATTGCGGTTTGTTTTAACCAACATTTAAATACTATATCGTGTTGTTTATTTATAAAAATGGGTGCTGAAAAATAATACACGATCGTTAGGTGTGTGTTTTAATACGGTTCACAAAATGTAAATAACTTATCGGGATATGTAGTCGTTATATAACAAGCGTTAAAACGTAATAAGATATTTTATCGCTTGTTTTCCTTCAATTAATTCCGGTCACGACATTGACATACATTATTGTGATCTTTATCAATTAAACACTTTCAGGCGTTTAAATTTAAGTGTTTTTTCCGTGTCTGATTAGAATCAGTTAATGCGTCCGTCAACATCGGAATACGTAATCGGAATGTTGATTAGTAAAAGAAGGTAACGTTCGTTAAAATATAATAATCGATTCATAGTTTTTTTTAAATTTGTAGTCATCAAATGTTAGTAACAGATTATATTGTAGTTTTTATCAGTTAATGCTGGTTAGCTAAAGAAACACTAACATTGGTTATAACGTTTATTAAGCGAATAAAACGAATGTTAGGTACTTACGATTATTCGATGTATCAGCGTAATACGCCATTGTGATTACCATGTGCGCAGTTCGTTAATCACTTCGTTTATTCTCAAAACTAATTAAATGTATTCTGAATAGTCGGGCGTAACTTCTTGAAGAAGGCAATCTGATATTCCGCTATTCCTCAGAATACAGTCACTACGCAAGCTGGACTGCAATTTAATTTGAGGAAGCGTTTGTTATTTCTATACAGAAACGAGTGTAGTATGTAGACAATAGTAATAGTTTACAGCATTAAATAATGACGGTCACTTAATAAAAATTCGCTTTTTTTGAGAAAATACCTGGGCAATATGAGAGACGTGCGAGTAGATTATTGTAGGACAGTCAAACTGTTTGCCATCCTCTTTGTGGAATACATATTAAGAAGGAGAAGTTTGATCGGATTAAATGTAACAGTTTTCGTAAGAGGACGGAATGTAAGAATATTATCAAGGAAGACGCATTAATGATTTGCTGTAGGTGGTAAAGTTAACAGATCAGCATACGGACAAATCGCCTTTCCTTTATTATATAGATATGCTATGTTTTACAAATAGGTCACCGCTAATTAAATTTCACGTGCCACTTGAGGGTAAGGTTTCAATATACTGTCAGTTTAACGATCATTGCCACCATGTACGGATTTGAAACAAGATGTGGAATGGGCAGATAGGTGCTTAAAACAAATGGGTTGTCGTAGAAAAGGTATTAACACGTATTTGTTTACATAAGACTAAGACGAACGGAATAAAAAACACTCATTCCTATGTCGCCTACAGTGTATTCAGTCATAAGGGGGATACTGTGTGTAGAGTAGCCTTCATCGGAAAGGGTGACATATCTTGGAAACTTTTTCTCGAAAATTATGACTTCATCCGATGTTGAGGAAATAACCTATGCTCCCTTAATTGTATCAGAGATAGATGTCTTATATCTGTCCAGAAGCTAGTTTATTATTGTCCAAAAACTCATGGAAACCAAGCGTCTGATCGGTCACTCTCTATTAAACAGAGTAGGCATATGACTTTGAGCGATTGTTCATAAGAATTTCGCATTGGTTACGGGCAATTTCGTAAAAAATAAATATGAATGCTTATGTCTGTGGACAATAGCAGCAGCATATTTTGAGGTGGGCAATGGCTGGC
This sequence comes from Sepiola atlantica, assembly GCA_963556195.1. NCBI lineage: Eukaryota > Metazoa > Mollusca > Cephalopoda > Sepiida > Sepiolidae > Sepiola > Sepiola atlantica. The sequence goes on along the minus strand of OY744539.1, from coordinate 53,794,325 downwards.
TGTTGGATTTCTGTTCGAATATTTTTTAGAGTATAACATCTAAAATATAAACGAGTAACTTCTAATATTTATTGGATACGATGCAAGACACATTATTCCTGAAAATAGAGTCCAGAGTGATTTCAAATATTAACGATCTTAAGTTGTCTCAATCAGCCTTTGCATATCGGTAAACTTTGCGATGAAAAAATATATTGATAAATTCTCGTTTCGATCTTAATTTTAACAGCTTAGTCATCGGAAGAAACCAAATAAGACAAGAGAATAAATATTCACTGTTAAAGGCAGGTTTTCAGAAAAAAGATCGAATACGTTTTCAAAATGTTCATAAGCATTGGGTACGAACGTTGGCTTGTCAATAAGTTGAGTAAGTGACAAAACCTCCTTTCTCTATCAGTCTTGTCTGCGGGAACTAGTGCCTCAAAATTGTAAACATAAAAGTCTGCACATACATGGATGTTTGTTGAAGGATGAACAGCCAGGATGAGAATAAAAACAAAGTCTTCTAATTTTATAAAAAAGAGACCTTAATGTAAAGTTTCAGGGTTTCTTTATGTGTTGTTATATGACAATCAGGTGGTGATTAGAAGATGTTGGGATATCGTTTAAATCATCCAACCTTATTTCTAATATAAAAAAAAACACGTGTATGGTTTTATTTATAAACATAAATATCAGTAGAAAAACACTATTTGAAATGTAGTTTGTCTCTTACATATTGAATTAGTACTATTAATTTTGACTCGGTTTGCCAAATAACAGCAACGCATTAAAATGTAACTTCGTTAAAAGATTAAAGTTTGAGAATGTAAATAAACATAAGCACAATAAATAGTGTTGCTTTCGTCGAGAGCATAATAGCTAACGATGTATATTTCGCTTGCTTACTGATCAGATCAGACAGGTTTCAAATCTGTGCGTGAAACACTTCCTACATCAGAGCCGAATCATGCCGAGGGAACTGTCTGTATGTTTATATATAAGTCAGCACAAAATACCAAAAACATTCGTAGCAGAAAGCAATAACTGTCAGAGTATAATAGTAATGTGCAGGGGTGTGCATTGAGATTACTTTACATAACATCGTGTCAGTTATTAAGATCTCGCGACTTCTTGAAAATCTATATTATTATGGTGAATAATAAGCAATAAACAATTACCCCCTTTTCTTTAAGCCCATTACTCATACTAATCCATTTAGGATATGTTCTAACATATGCAATAATATAGTATTATTTGATTATGATTGGAACAATTATAATAGACATACGGTTTAATTGCATTATATATATATATATATCTTTCTCTCTCTCCCTCTCTCCCCCCCTCTCTCTCTCTCTCTCTCTATATATATATATATATATATATATATAGATATATATATATATATATATATATATATATATATATGGAGAGAAGGAGAGAGGGAGATAGATAGATAGATAGATAGATAGATTAATAAATCTATTTCATTTTCAGTTGTTCAATACAAATTGTACACCAATAAAAGCATGTTGATGGTTCTTTCCTTAGACCACACTTTCCAACGAAGAGTATCTCATCATCAGGTTGGAGTACATAGATAGCTAAGTTGGCGGGGGTAGCCAACAATACTCATTTGACAAATTTCAGAAAGTTATAAAAAGTACACGTGATGGTAAACCTTCACTCTGTTATATTTATCACCTTAGGTTGACTGTGTTCTTAATATAAATGATTAGCCTCAGAACTTCTTTAATGTAAGCTAGCTATGATACCGTACTAGCATAATATCACTCAACCCACAATTCTTAACTGATAACTTGCCGTGCTGGGTAAAACCACAAAGCCACATGTGTTTAATCTATATTTTTGTCACTAGCGTTGAACTGTATCAAAACAACCCCTTTCTTACTTCGAACAAACGCAAGATAGAGTATCCCATGTTGAATTATCTCCTCACATACCAACCCAACCATCATACCCCTCACTCGCACTGGCCTCGAATTTCACCTAACTGCCTCTTTCAATCTCTACAGACCATCAGATAAACATTTACACACATCTGAACCTGTTTACTTTGTGGATTCCACTTAAACTCTCTATAATATCTTCATCTCAAATCCATAATAATTTATTAATCAAGCTACATGGGAGGTGTAAGATGGCATCAAACCTCTAACCAACTCGTTAACCAACATTTTTCTCTACGGCAGAACCATACATTATTCTGTTCGAAGAATTATTCTTGGATTTACAGTATTTGACACTACTGATGCAGTCTCTGCGTACATTTGAGGGTGTTTTTTTTTCTTTCCATTCTTAATCTTTACTTTATTCGATATCTTGTCACTTAGCATTTTTTAACCATACATATTTTTTTATTTTGACAACCTTATCAACGTTTCATCACTTTCTCATATTTTTTTCAAATGATGACGTGTTGCTACTGCCCGCTTACTTATGTAATTTACTTTGTTTATAAGACACGTTTCTTTGGAAACTCATTGTTTAAGGAAAGACCAACTTAACACGCTTTTATTGAATGTACCTTAGAACTAAACAACTTAGTAACAAATAGATTTATCATTTTTACATTTGTTATTTTTCTTCTGTTATGTATTTTTATAATTGTTCAATCCCATGTATCAGGCTGAACTCACTTCACGATAGGTGCAACCCTCTAAAGGTATAGATTCTACTTTTAACTCTAGCCCTTGTATATATATATATATATATATATATATATATATATATATATATATATATATATATATATGTATATGTATTTACATATATATATATATATATATATATATATAAATATATATATATTTATATATATATATATATAACAAGATTCATAATTAAATATTATATTATTTATACTTACATAAGTCGTCGTGTCCAGCTTATTCTCTGAACATTGTTAATAAGCGATGATTTCAGATGGTCACACAGCGCGAACCCAGTTCACAGAGTAAACTCAGACTACACATACGACATTTATATCATCAAGGTCACATCTAATTCTCAACTTATACAGGTGTAAATAAGTTATGTTTATCCTAAATACAGCAGGTCGTAAACACCGAAATGCTAAAATGTTTGACTAGTTTACCAGAGACTTATATTATAGTATAATTAGCGATCTGTATTTCCATATCTGTGAACAGTGTTCAACTTTAAATCACTTAAGGAGGCTTCATAGCAATACTCATTGATATATACGAGCTGTGTTCAAACTTATGCTGTCATAAGTCTAGTAAAGCGATATTTTCAGGCAATAATTCGTGTGTGTGTGTATGGGTGTATTCGTTTTATATTTCGAGTTTATAATTATAATTATTGTTCTCTTTAAACAGTTAGGCTAAATGATCAAAGTTACTTAAAGATGATTAGACAATGATTGTTCATATAGCTTTATAATTTTTCTATTACTTTCCCTTGTATAAAAATATATTTCTAAGATATCCTTGAATTGGTTTCTTTAATAGTATTAAATATTGAGTAATCTTCCATAGTAAATGTAGTTAAATCGACGTTTGGTGTTTGGATTATTCTTTTAAATTGAGATATTATTCTTACAAAGTTCAGACCGATGTAACGTCCACATCTTCACGACGCACTTTGGAATGTGTACAGGATTGTGAGGTGAACATTTTATTGACTATATGGTGATAGCTGTTCTTGTTCTCTCTGACATAACCGGGTCTGAAATACTTTTAAATGTCATTCTTAGATCGCGTATACTAAGAATTGAAACATCAACTTCCGGAAAACTATGAATTGTAATTATTAACTTAATACATTATTTCTTATTTCACCTTTTGATGCAGATAGAACAACATACTTATACACTTTTGTAGCCTGGGAAGTATTTATACTATAAATACTTTCCAAACTATAAATTATAAGAAAACACAATTCTTACAGACAAGCTTTTCGTGGATGTATACATCATTGTATTCTCTGAAACAAGGTATTCACTGAAAGACTAATCAGGTACACAAGATAGGAGTCTCTATTTTAAAATCTACACAAGAAATACGATTGTCTTTCGTTATTTATGAATATAGATTATTTGCATATACACGTTAAGGTTAAATGTGGTAGGGAAATAATTATGGGAGAAAATGAAAGTAATTTACACCATTTTTATCGCAGTTTTCAATTACAATTTTCGAATAACTGGGGGTATTTATGATTTAATGTAAATTTCACTCCACGTTGAAACCAGACTGTATGCAGGTATTTATGCCTGTTAAAAAGTATTATTTCTGAGATTTTTTCTGAAAGCTCAAGTAAGCACAATGTCGTTACGTCTATATACTGTTTTTCTTTTTATAAATATATTTCATTAAAGTATGTGTGCTTGGCATTACATTTAGCGATATATATTCTTCAAAAATGGTTTTAGATGTATACATTAATATCCTAATGGATTCGGACAAAAATATAAAAACAAAAAAGGTACAACTGATGCATAATTAGTCCATGAAACAATCCGTGAATAATTGATCATAGGAAATAGAAAGATCATCTAAAATGAGAAGCATTTTGTGTACTTATCAAAATGATTATACAAACACTATACATGACGTTTATAGATACAAATATATGTAATAATCGGTGTGTCCATGAGTGCCAATAGGCGTGTCAGCCGATAACCTGCTATAACACATGTGAACATGCCATTTGATCATAGTGATAACGTACCTATTTATATCCATTTCTATATATTAAAAAAAATTAAATAAGTTCCGGCTTTACAGACTAAGACAACCGTATTTAAAAATAAACATTGGACATGATTCATTTTACATAGAATTTGTCTCTGGTAATATATTGATACTAACAAATCATTCAACAATAAATTCGTAGAATTTATTGTTGAATGATTTGTCTTTGCCCTCAAAATGCGCTTTAGTTTCGGATATCAACTTAGTCAATGGAGCCATATCTTAAGCATTATTTTGAGATTTAAAACTGAATATAGAGAGTAGACGCCAACTCTGGAGAATAGGATTGGTGCGGAAGCTATCGTCTTTGTAAACGGGTATTTTTCTGATCTATTCGTGGCTGTTATGCTATGTAATATTCGTTATTGGTTGTCACCTTTTTCGCAATTTCATAGAAACGCACTATTATCTGCGCCTTTGAAAATACAGAGACCACCACCTTGTCTGCTTGTGTTACTACTGTGACCAATTCCACTTGAAGCTGGTATTTAAGATTACTCCTTATTTGACTCCGAAATAAAGTGTTTGAGCGATATTTATTCCATTGTTACGTATTTTAGCAGATCCTCTTTTTGCCTCGTTAAAAGATTGACAAACAACGCTTTTAACTATCGATACGTTGTTGTTCTTTATCGACTGGGGTCAAACACGGCACTCACTGTGAACACCGCTTTCTTATTAAAACTGTTCATGTAAAATGATGAATATATCTGATACCTTAAACTCCACTACAATCACACGCAATCTGAATTTACATTTGTGTGGACCTTTTATGTTTTCTAGAACACCCGATAGAATTTGGCAACCACAGCGTTCAACATCATTTATGTCTGTAAGACCGTATGGAAAGCCAGCATATGTCAACAATCATTGTTTCGGAAGAAGCAGCATTTGAATCAGACTTATCACGCAATTGATTTATGTCAAAATGTTTGCATCAGAAAGCCATGCTCGATAAGACACAACATTTATATTCTTCCATTGTTTTTAAGATTTACAAAAGTAGCTTCACTTAAATAACTGTAACTTGTAAAGTTATTTTCCGACTGTTCTCAGATGTTTGCACATGTCATTTGAAGATACGGGAATTATGGAATAATAGCGGGTTTTCATTTGTGGTGCACTTATGTACCAAGATCGGACTTATTATGGAATGCTTTATGTGTATATGTTTTTTATATTCATTCACAGGATTGTCTTTTTAAATAATTAACCAATCATTATGAATTTTGAAATACAGCGACCAGACTTAAAACGTCAATACGTGATCAATTTTTTTATGAAAACTAGCAAAAAGGAGTACACCCCTTCGTGAAATTTCTGAAAACTCTGATTTTCATAAGAATTTTACATAGATTATACATGATCAAAAAAAGTATTCCATTAATGTAATCACGTTTGGATGATTACAATTGTTTTTATGGGTATATTATGAGAAACACTTCCCATTTTAGTATACAAATAATTCAATCCATAGATAATAAACACCAACTGAACAAGATTATCGGGGTTTCAATTTTTTCTTAGAGGCCTTAAGCAACAACATAAACACTTATTCTTTGGATAAAGAAAGTATAATAGGGAATATTGGAATCAGGTGTAACTATAATATATCTTCAGTTTACTCTTCGTAAGGTGATACACATGTGAGCTTATTCTCTTCAAAGGATTCTTTACCCACACTCCTCTTATATATATATATATATATATATATATATATATATATATACATTAGTCATTAACTAATATCTGCATATTATTCTGTATGCACACATATATATTCATATATAAAAAAACGATTCGAAAGGTAACTAAAATACTCAAATATATTACTCCAGAATAACTGAGAAGAAAATCGAAGACGAAGGGTGCTTATACCAAAAATGTATACCAGTCGAGGAAGTGTTTAATTGTTAGAAAAACATTGCTCGCTACTGGAATGGTACCTAAGTTGTCAATTCGTTTCCAGACTGCCAGTTAGTTAGTAGAGTAAAGACAGTATTGCGAGGATTATTACTTCTTGTGCAACCTCGCTGCTCATCAAATTTCGCTCTATTTCACTCTCTTATTTTTCAACAATTACTTTTTTACGTTTCACAGTACAGATTCATCAGTGTTTTACGTTGTTGTAAGATTCAATCATATCGTGACATGGTTTCTGATTATATTCGTAGGCCATTGAGAGTTGTTAGACTATTTGCTTTTTAAAAGGTTAGATAAGAAAATAGTATGAAGATAGACGATATTAGCAGGACAACCGTCAAATTAATATGTATATGAAAACACACTATTAATTGCCATCCATGAGATTTTCGGCACTTATCTTTATAGGATTACAATATATATATATATATATATATATATATATATATATATATATATATATATATATATGTGAAGAGAAGGATGAAGGTAATCCGACGTGATGGGAAAATGAAAAAAGGAAAACAAAAAAATGGATGTTTTGTATGTGTACATCAACGTTTCGTCTTTATTCATAAGACTTCATCAGGATGAAAATATAGAGAAAAATGTCATGCAAGTACAAACACATGTAGGGTTGACATATTGGGAAAAAGGGAAGAAAATAATGGCCACTACTGGGTGGACGTCCGTACTTGGTGAGGAGTGAAAAATTAATGTTGATGAAAATGGGTGGGGAAGAAGTGGAAATATGGGGGTAAAAAAGGACTACTGTGGCTGGTAGTAAGATAAAGAGGTGGGGGATAAGCAGGAATAATGTGGATGGCAGAGATAGAGTGGAGGAGAGGGAGGAAGGAGGTGTTTGAACATATGGCTGCGGTCAAGACTGAAGGGGAAAAAGTAAGTTGGAATGTTTGTGTGTGGGGGTGTATGCAGAGAAAACAAGGGTGGGTAGAGAAAGAGGGGGCTGTGATTTGGGTGGATGGTCGAAAGTTATGGTCTTAGAGAGCGTTTTGAGAAAATGAGGGGATTTAAGAAGGGGTGTGGAAGAGTGAAGGTACGAAAGAAATAGTTGAGAGGGTGAATGGGTGAGGGGGAGAGGGAGCATTTGGTATGATAGGGTATGACATTTTTGAAATATTTGGAAAATGATGGCAATGAGTGAGGGAGTTGAGGGGTGGAGGAGAGGGAGGAGGGAGGTAATTGAACAGGTAGGTATGGAATATTTGAAATATTTGGAAAATGAGAAAGTTTCATTGGACTGCAGTGTTAAAAATGTGAGGGAAAAACGGAATGAGTAAGAGAAAGTAAAGATTCATGGAGAAAAAGGAAGGGTGTGAGTAAGTGGGAGAGTGTCATTAAGGTTAGAGATGAAAATAAATGGTATCTACGATTAGGCAAGCGTTTTTGTTCTGTAAGGATGATCTTGCTTATTAAGGGTGATTGGTTAAAGAAGCCATTTCGTTGCTTGATGGTGGTGGAGGCGGTGATGAGAGCAGTTTCCACTAATCTTTACCGAGATTTGTTGGGGATGTATTTTGTGATTTCGGCTTGTCCAAATTAGAAGACATGACCATGTTCTAGTGCATGGGAGAAAAGTGCACTGAGAGGGTAGTTGTTTTTTATGTTCCTATTGTGTTCATTTAATCGTTTCTTTTATTCACGTTGTTTTTCTCCCACGTAAAATTGATGGCAGTCATTGCATGGGACAGTATATAAGCCGGCATGGGATGTGGGTGTTTTTTGGAAATGTCTGGATGTGTTTAATGTTTGTTTTATGGATTGAGATGTGGGTTGTACTGTTGGAATGCCTAGATAGTTAAGCGTGTTGCATATGGATGTGTTATTGGAATGCCTGGGTAAGAGAAGGGGTCTGTCTATGAGAGAGGTAGTAGGAGTTTTATTTTTTTGTGTGGTGTTTCTGGAGAATATTTAGAAGGCTTTTTTTCTCGGCATTTAATATAAAATGTGTGGGGTATTGCAATGTTTTTAGGGAATTAAAAATCTACTTTATTTCTTCATCTATGTGTTGGGGGCTCACAAAAATGGCTACATACGTTTCTACTCCTACCACCATAGCAAGATCAAAACAGGTATCATTATAGGCTTCTTCCTACGCGCCCTTAGAATACGTAGCCCCCAACACATAGATGACAAATCAATAGAAATACAGTTTTCTTAGAGTAAGTACACAATATGTATGCACGAATATTATTGCATATATTTTAATATCTGAAACATATTTAATTTTTTTATGAAATAACATTTCATGAAAAATTTGAATTAATATAATTGCATACAAATACCTATTTCGTAATTTAAGTTTCATGGACCTTGGGAACACTATTTTCCAATTACACTAGTTCTGGTAGTACATGATCTATTTTATATTTGTTTAATTTTCTTACTTTAAGACAATCTCTGATACCGAATCTAAATACGCTTTTTAATAAGGAAAATTACACGATATACAACTTTGCTTTCAGTTTTTTAACTTTTTAAAATGTGTGGCATATGTTTTTAATTATCGTCATTAAGTCGAAAGTCAACATGTTACTTTATAATATTTAATGTGTTATATTAATTTACAAATTCAGGTTATAGAAGAAAGAATAAGAAAATGATCAAATAGATGTTGCTATCGAGAAAACATGTATTATTTTATTTAAGTATGTATTTTAATGCAGGTATATGCTTTAATTTACTGATTTACTGCAGGGGATATCTTGTGAGATGTCAATAATGACGAAAAACATATTACACTGTGCATTCATCAGAAAAGTATATACCTGTCACAGAATAACAGCATCGGCTGTTAGTCCGATTAGTCCGATGCGTTTAGTCCGAAAAAAGATGAAAATAAATCCGAAAAAATCCGAAAAAAGATTAAAAGAAATCCGAAAATAATCCGAAAAAATCCGAAAAACGAAAAAAAAATCAGTCCGATGTGATGTGTTTCTATGCACTCGTGTCTATCCAAATCAACATGTTTTATTTCAGACGACAAATATACCGAATAAATAAATCTAAGAACATTCCACAATTCATGAAGTAATATACTTGTTTAATGATTTGTCTGGATTTGGGGGAAGCATTCATAAATAATTAAATGTATTAAATGTGATTTTCAGAGTGTTACCCCAACGTTTTTTTATATGGTAACAAGCACACATCTTAGCATGCATATCATTTACGATGGCACTAGTTTGAATATAAACTACGTCAACTAACGTAATATTTGTTTTAATTATATCGATTGCTATTTGATAAGTGTATGCATTATAATCAAATGATTTATTTTGTATGACTGTACCAATGCGATATAATCATTAGCTAAAAATTAAAATAAAACCTAAATATAAACGTCACCAGCGGCTGGTGCTCATTTCATTTGAGATTTGCGAATGCTTCACAATTTATCAAGGTTTTCAGTTTCAGCACTGACGGCTTATGAAATCGAATGATTTTCATTTAAATATAACGAATATTATAAATAGAATATTCTTAGTTTGATTAGTCGTGGAGCCTATTTATGAAAAGTATTGGTTGGTATTCGATTTGACGACGACTATGTTGTAGACTGCAGTGGCAAAGTACCTCGGTAATCTGTTCCACCGAAGAGGAAACAGTTCAAAGACGCTCTTTACATGTAAATTCCGGCACATGCAACAAGTAAAAGTAATCATGCCCGTAACTTTATGATGTTAAACACTATCTTTCTAAGTATTATATATAAACAAATAAATGTGTTTATTCAAGATAATCAAATAATTAGCCAGTTGTCATAAATCTTCCAATAAATTACATATTCCTGAGAAAAACAACTATAACAATTTACTATACGATTTTTCAGAGTAGTAGAACCTTAAAGACAATTAACGTTCAGCCGTTTTATATAGTATCACGTTAACGTGTCTATATATTATTGGTTATCAAAATGTAGGTAAATAGACAGAAAGTAAAATATGCTTTCTAGAGCACTGCTAAAATCATCCCTTTCAGAGACATTTCGTCGATGTGTTCGGAGATACGTAAACTAGGCGACATTGTATATAACAATGACCACTGCAAATTTCTGATTTGGAAGAGATGTTAGTTTATTTAATCAAAAGTGATGTTCATTCTCGTACGTCAAATACTTCTATTAGACTAATATCCCCACGTCGATTAGTCTAAAACCATTCATGTAAAAAGATAAGGCTAACCTCTTGAAAATTGATTTACAAATTGGCACATGTCGTCCTTATCGGGTTGCAAAGAAGGTTAGATTCAAGAGAAGACCAACAAGAATAATCGTAAAGTCAAGACCTTGATCCTTTTAAATTACAACAGCCACGACAGCGAACGAATTAGTCATTGAAACTTCTTATCAAAGAGTTTTCCTAGTGAACTTTAACTTTTTCGTATGAGTTTTAAATAGTTGTCTGAATGGATATAGAAGTAAAAGTAAATAAATTGTTTGAAAAGATGAAAATACTTAGACTTAAACATTGTTTCTTAAGAATGATATTGGCCAATTCAATTTCAGCAACAACTACACTGTAAAATCAGATACAAACACACACACACACACATATATATATATATATACATATATATATATACATGTATGTATACTTTAATGTACGTATAAAATTGTAATATATATATATATTATATATATACATATTTTTATATATATGTATATATATATATATATATATTTACGAGAAAAACATTCTTTAAAAGTTAATGGTTAATAATTATGCAATGTTATTGTTGAAGACCCGTGCTAGGGGTCACAAAGATAACAACCACAAATTGTGACAGGTTAAAATATACAATGTATTTATTCATAGCAATACAGTAACGCCACTAAATGTGGTAGGAGATGACCGGATTTCTACCATGCGGTAAAACATGAATAGGAATGCTCTCAATATTTAACACCTACCCACTATAGGAGTATGTGACACAAGGTCGGAAAGTGGGATTTGAAAAGCCAGCGCCCGAGAACGTGAGCGCTTTAGCCATTGAAAATTGCCTGGACAGCCCCGTCGGCATTCCCCGGTAGGGGCGCCTCAGGCAGTAAGCTATCAACTTACTCCTCCCCAAAGAGGAGAGGCAAAGCCTGGGAGGGTGGACCTCCTAGAACTGCACAGGACAGACCCATAGACCGGCGGAATCATGCCCCGAAGGCCAAGACAACACCGGTCTATAGGGTGTAGTATCCATCGGAACAGATACCACACGTGGACTCTCACATAATAGGAATGCTCTCTGTTTGAGTCTTTGCAACCATGGTATTTATTATAGATGGTTGCTTCCATTAGTTCTTCAATAGGGGTAATTTGTACCCGACAACACCCTCCTCCCGAGATTTTCATTCCCCTGGAATGATCGTATAGCTCTTTTTTCTGTGATTGTTTACTATGGGATGGATCCTTTTTTCTTTCGCTGGAAGATCGGCGTTGTCCGGCTGCTTGTGGTGTTACCACGTCGAACGTGTCATATATATGGTCCATTACTTCTTCTTGTTCAACAGGAGGTTGTATGTCGTCATCAGTGACACGTTTCCGAATTTGGTTCAAATGCTTCTTGTGAGTGAATTTTGGACCTTCGATTATGTACACCATCCGCCCGATCCTCTGCTTGACCTTTCCTAGTTCCCAAATCATACTATTATTTTTATGTACCTGGAAAAATACCTTTTTCCCCAGGTAAATACCTCTTTTTAGGAACTGTAGTATTCGGCGGTTTTTCGAATATTGGTTTTGCTTCATCCAGCAATTCGGATCTCGCTTTTATTTTCGTGCAGCATCAAAGCTTTTCAGAAAAAACACTTGCAAAAAATTTTTTTAGATCTTTTTTTAGTTTGACGGCTTCGGCCGTTATATTTTCGACTTTTTTGACAAAAATCACTCATTGGCGAGTCCCATAATTCAAATTCCTGGATCCAGTCAGATCCAAATAAATTTGATGTGTGCCTAAGAACGAATACTTTTAACTTTTTTGTCTTTCTTTTTAGTGAAACATTAATAATTAATTCACCTTCAAAATGTATCTTTTCACCAGTTACCGATCTTGCGATTTTATTCGTCTTCATCATCGTGGGCTTACCTAATTTCTTCCACGTGTGAACATTTATAATCGATATATCCGACCCTGAATCGAGTTGCAGATTTACTTCTCTATTTCCGATTCTCACCGTAACATATTTCCTTATGTTCTCTGTTGGTGAAGGGTCTCTTTTTGCAGTTTTTATGTAGTTTTTTTCCCTACTTTTGCTCTGCAATATGAGGCCTTGTGCCCTGCTCGTTTGCATAGGTCACACGTTATTTTCTTATGGTACCAACATGCATTGTACCCATGAGGTCCTCCACATTTACTACAAGGGGTCCTAGGCTTTTGTCTATCCTGATAATTTTGTGACGGGTTCTTTTTGCCTCTTGGTTGGTAATAACTGGCGGGTGAGTGTCCTTTATTTTTGGAGCGTATCTTTTTAATGTGAGCGATACCTGCTTCCTCTATGTTTCCGGAATCTTGTTTCACTGCCACGAACCGTTGACAATCTTCAGACAGTTTTTGAAGCGTTAAATCAGGTTCTAATTCCAGTTTATTTAGAGCACGACGTCTTATATCGGCGTCTTTTGTGGCTATCAAACCTTGTGTGAATATTAGGCATCTAAAATTATCTGCCGTTAATGATGACAACTTGAAGTCGTCACAGTTTTTATTAACTATAGACGCAAAAGTCGTATAATCCTGATTTTCCTTATGTGTAATATTCATACATTTCCATCTTTTATGGAAAAGGCTTGTCTTTGGACAGTATAACTCCATTAACAGTTTGACTGCCTCGTCAAACGACAATTCGTTGGTTTTTCTTGGCAAAATATAATCCACGAATTTGTTATGGTCGGATGCACCCAACTTCCGTAGTAATAAACGAACCTTCTTTTGATCCGTCCATGAACCATAATCAATCTTGAATAAGTCTTCAAATCTTCTGAAGTATACTTCAAACGTTAGGTCTTCCTCAGGAGCATAGCGAAATGTATCAATGGCTGACCAGATCGCATTTTGCGAAAAAGCCGTACTGTTTTCCTGTCCGTTGTCCTTATTCATTAAAACTTGCGTTAACAAATCCATTTTTTATCTGATTGGTTTTGATGCTCTTAATGTAATTTTTTCAATTCCAATATTTGTTTTTTTATTTCTTTCTTTTCTTCCGCGGCGTATTTCATCATTTCTTTTCTTTTCTCTTCCCTGTTTTTCCTCGAAGTATTTCATTAAACTTAACTGCTTCTCGTCATTTTGTTTCTGTACTATCAATTGTTCTTCTCGAAACCTTTTTTCAAGTTCTAATTGTTGATTTTGTTGAAGTTTTATAATCTCCAAAATCTGTTTTGAAAAATCCTCCATTTTTTTTATATGACAAAAAAAGCATTTTCAGAAACAAACCAATTATTTTTCTATAGTACCAACTCTACAAAAAATTTTTTTACAATTTTAGTATCTGGTTATATTGACGAGTATTTCCTTAATATATTTTTTTTTTGTGTGGCAATTTTCCACTAGAAAATAATTCAGCGTTTGTGTTTATACAAAAAAAAGTTTGACCTTTTTTTTTTCTTCAATTTTCTTTTCGTAACGTGTAAGTATTTAGTTCAAATCCTTGTTGAACGTACACTTTTTTTTCTTTTACAAAGAATTAGGTTTTTTTTGTGAAAAAAAATGAGTTCATAGCATTTATTTAAATATTAGCCATAATTTCCGCTTTAAGTGCGTAACAGAATATCATATTTTCTCATTAACACAAAGTGTTATGCCGTACCTGCTTGTCGAAAGTGTTTTTTTTTCAACGTGCGAGTCAGTCAGAGGAAAATTAATTTTAATCGGAAAAATCCGACGTAACTTTTTTAATTTTGTTTTTCAATGCTAATGCCTTTTTAACACAATCTTTTTAGAACGAACAATTTTTTTTTTGTACTTACTGAAACTTTGAGTCGTTTTTTTTTTCAGTTGTCGTAAATCAACACCATTTATGAGTTCCGTTTTAACTCGTAGTTTAGACTTCTTGTGGCTTTTTTTTTCAACAGCAAGATAAGACTTTTTTGACGACGTCTTTTGTTGTTTGACGTTTTTTTTTTTCAAGTAAATCCTTGCCCGAATCTTCGTGATTCAGTTTTTTGTCGAATGATCCCGTAACTTTTTTGAGTAATCCTGGTAGCCAGTTTGTCGTGACTGGTATAAAATCAAAATCCTCACGTATGTTCTTTACTAAATTTCTCGTCGCCAGTGTGGTAGACCCGTGCTAGGGGTCACAAAGATAACAACCACAAATTGTGACAGGTTAAAATATACAATGTATTTATTCATAGCAATACAGTAACGCCACTAAATGTGGTAGATGACCGGATTCCTACCATGCGGTAAAACATGAATAGGAATGTCCTCTATATTTAACACCTACCCACTATAGGAGTATGTGACACAAGGTCGGAAAGTGGGATTTGAAAAGCCAGCGCCCGAGAAGGTGAACGCTTTAGCCATTAAAAATTGCCTGGACAGCTCCGTCGGCATTCCCCGGTAGGGGCGCCTCAGGCAGTAAGCTATCAACTTACTCCTCCCCAAAGAGGAGAGGCAAAGCCTGGGAGGGTGGACCTCCTAGAACTGCACAGGACAGACCCATAGACCGGCGGAATCATGCCCCGAAGGCCAAGACAACACCGGTCTATAGGGTGTAGTATCCATCGGAACAGATACCACACGTGGTACGAGGACTCTCACATAATAGGAATGTCCTCTGTTTATTTATCTCTTTAAATATTTACATATAAAAACAGATGTGGCACAAGGCCAAAAACGGGTATGGGGGAGGAGTGGGGGTCGGGGGTCGTCCACTGGTCTATGCCCTAAAAAACTAGCTTCAATCACCACAATACCACATTTACTCTATGGACTTAATCTACTTTAAATATCCCCAGGTTGTTTCATGATTTTTTATTTACAAAAATAATATGTACAGAGTATGGTGATAGGGAGTGGGAGAACAAAAACTAAGCCTTAAAAAATCCCCCAAAAATAAATAAAAATAAAATGGATGTAAAAATAAAGAACAAAATAAAATGCTAATTATGGTAAGTTAGTAGGACCCTCCCATCCTATCTAAGGTATGAACTGCTCACTGTCTTCCGGAACAACCGAAAGCAAGAGAGTCAGCTCCTAAGTGGGAGTAGGCGTTGCCTAGGGGGACAAAATAAATATTGGGTAGGGTTTATTTGGGGGGGGATGTGCGGTGTCCTCCAGGATAAATACCATTAGGGCAGGCCAGGGATAAAGTAAATCGGGGAGCGGGCATCCTGGAGGAGTTCTGACACCTAAAATAAAGATGGGGAAAATAGGACTCATTTGTACTACTAGCTATAGGGACTGATCCAACAATTGGATATTTATGACAAACTTGTCAAAAAGAAATACCTAAGGTCGGCGTGTGCCATGCTTAGGCAGGGAACACGAACTCAATTCTATTCCGTATGAACACACATAAACTAGCGGTGTGTATCCACCTACTTTTAAATAGCGAGAAGGGTAACCTCCTTCTATCACATTTAATTTTGATTTTAAGTTGATGCTTAAAATACGAAATTAAATAATAATAAGAAGGCGGCACCCCACCGCTCCCTATGTCTAAGCGTGAAGACCACACTACGAGTCTAGCTACGGCTAAAATCGCAAGTAACACCATTCGTTTCTCCCTGGGCCACAATAGGTCCATGTTGAAAAGAACGGATTCTAAATCCAGGCACGTCACCCGCTCGGGAACGATGCGAGCCGTCACCTCGTTGACATACGTCCAGTATTCACGCAGCTTGGAGCAGTTGAAAAAGGCGTGCTTGGCCGTTTCAATTTCATCATCCTCGCAACGTGGACAAAAAGGGTCCATACTTAGACCAATACTGAAGCGTATGCCATTAAGGGGTACTACATTTCGAACTAATCGCCAGGTTAGAGAAAACTCAGTATTGTTAAGATAACTCCGGCCTGGCGCCCAATTCCACTGAGAGCGAACCTCCTCCTCCGACAATCCAAGTCGCTCCCCAAGTGGATCCAAAGCGGTCCCCACCACTAACTCCCGATATAGTGTTTTCCTAGACCGGGCGAGGTCACTGGACCCCGGCAGCACTCTGAGCGCAGTTCGGCATTCGTTGAAGAACCGCGATTGACCCCTTGGCCTACGACGGCATTCAGCCAAGTGGTCAGGGGTGAGGTTGGGAAAAGCCTTCTCAACCGCAGGGCCCCACGCGGACTCCTCTGTCAAAGTTCTACTCAGGAATGTTAACCTCTCGGCATATAAATGGCTCGCCAAGTAGGGCATTCCCAAGCCCCCAACATCAGGACGTTGAGTACAGACCTGTCTACAGACTAGCGGCTTTCTCTTGTTCCACAAAAGCGAGAAAAGCGTACGCGTTAAAGCCGCCAAGCGGTCTGCAGGCAGAGATAGTACAGCCAATCGGTAAAGGATAAGCGGAAAGACGTACATGGCGCACGCCTCAGCTCGACCTTTAAGGGAAAGCCCCCTTCGAAGCCAAATCCTTACAGACGCTTCGACCTTAGACTGTACTTCCGACCAATTCTTATCAAGCTGGAGACCCGGTCCGAACCACACGCCGAGGATTCGAACCGGGCCATCGGACCAGTTGAAAAGGCCCGGCAGCGCATCCGCGCCACTCCAGGCAGCCAACCTTAGGCCATTGGATTTGCTAAGGTTGACCACGGCCCCTGTAACATCTTCATACCTTTTGAGTGCCTTAGTTACCGTGGAGATGTCTCGACGGCACGAGACGAACACGGTAACATCATCGGCATACGCGGAGACCCTGGCTCGCGCACCACCAGGTAGAGCGATACCGCGTAGGGCGGGTCCAGCCTCCCCTTGCCTCAGCTTGCGCAGGAAGGGTTCCAACGCAAGAACGTAGAGGAGAGGAGACAACGGACACCCCTGACGTACCGACCGAGAAACAGCAAACGATTCCGATCGCATCCCGTTTACCTGCACCACTGCCGTCGGGCTGTGATACAGCATGGAAATCCATCTGCGGAAGTCCGGTGTAAAACCGGCGGTTTCTAAAACAGATCCCAAGAACCGATGGTCAACCCTATCAAAAGCTTTGGACTGATCTAAATTGATCAGCGCGGCTTCGGTGTCGTCTTCTAACCCCTCTAAGATCGTGCGTATCAGATGCAAGTTGTTCTGAATCGATCTCCCCTTCACAGCATAATTCTGATCAGGTTCAATCAATTCACCAATAACAGCCTGCAACCGATTTGCAAGAACTTTGGCCAAAATCTTTAAATCTGTATTTAACAGAGTTATGGGCCTATAGTCATCTAAACCCCCAACATGCTCGCCCTTTTTCTTAAGCAATGTGATCACTCCCCTGGTGACTTGACCAGGGATAGAACCCTGTGCAAACCAGTGGTTGAACACATCCGTCAGAATAGGTACGAACATGTGCGACAGCCTCAAGAACAATTCATAGGGCAAACCATCAAGTCCCGGAGATTTGTCGTAGCCGACCTGCTTCAACGCAGTGAGGACCTCACATTCTGTAATGCGCCCATCACAACTAGCCGCTCGAGCCGCCTCCAGGCGGGGCGAACCGGCCAAATAGTTGCCAAACTCATCGACGCGGAGTCTGGACAGTTGGGTGAAGCGATCCGCGAAATGCTCCCGAAACCCCTCACAAATCTCCCGAGCCGACACAAGGGTGTGTCCTTCCGGGCTTTGAATTTGACGAATATAGCCGTCCGAGTTGCGACATAGTGGAGCTCTACGCTCTGCAGCGTCAACATTCACGGCTTCGTTGGACACTCTTTCTAACCTAGCCCTGACTACTTGACCTTCATACCGCTCGTTAGCCGAACGTTTCAGGTCCCCCTTAGCTAAGTTTATGGCTAGGGAATCCCCCCCTTCCACCGCCCGGGCCAGCTTATTTTCTAAACGCTTTTCTGTCTCAGCCTTATTTAAGGCGAGGCGTTGGCTATATTTGACAGAAAAGCTCCTAATGTCACATTTAGCGTTAACCCACCACTTACTCCCGGTTACCGCCCCCACTAATCCCTTTTGAAAATTAAGTGTTAGCCTGTCCCGGAAGTCACGTATCTCTAGTAAGGAGGTATTTAACTTCCAGTACCCAGCTAACTTATGGGTTTTAGGTTCTATTTCCATACTGGCCACAAGTAATTTGTGGTCAGAATGGGCTAACCAGTGGAACGTGGGACAAGAGATATAATCTACTTTGCCTCTTCTCACTAACAACCGATCCAAGTAAGTACTTGAAACGGAAGGCCTATTAGAAAGCCACGTCCACCACTCCCGCCCCGGGTGATCGACACGAAACCTATCGACCAGATCACATTCAGTCATCAGATCAGAAAGGCTGGTCTCACACCCACCAGACCCTCTAGGCCCACCGACCTTATCTATTTTGGGATCAAGGATGGCATTCCAATCCCCCAGTAAAATAAACCGCTTTGAACCCCCGAGGAACCCCTCCAACCCCCGGAAAAAGAGAGCCCTCTCCCGAGCGATATTGGGCGCATAAACCGCGACGATTCGAAATGCAGCACTTTTTACGGCAACATCGTCCACGACCAGTCTGCCATCAGCATCCGCGTGAACAACGTTTACACTTGCGGACAGGGTGCGTCTTACTAACAAGGAAACTCCCCTAGCACAACGGTCACCGAAAGCTGAAAAAACATCGAAATGCTTCGACAGCAGTCGGTGATCGTCGATCGAATCATAGTGAGTTTCCTGTAACGCAGCCACATCTATGTCAAAAGACATGAGGTCCCCCAGTATGCGTTTAGCTTTGCTTAAAGACCTCATGCCCCTTGTGTTCAGGCTTCCTAAAACTAAGTTCGCGGCCATCTGCACTAATCAGTGTCAACCACCGGTCTGAAGTCTTTCGGGACGAGGATGCCGCGGCATTAGCCATATTACCCGTTAGTAAGTCGGACGTAACCCGTCCGTCTCGGGTAATGCCCCCGACATCCAATGGAAAGGTGAGTTTTAGGGCCCTATAAAAACAAGGGTGGACGTACATAGGGACCCTCCCTTCGCTATCTTTTCTCAGCTGTTTGAGGGAGTCATGGGTATCATCCACCAGTTTCAGACCCGGAATTGCCCCCTTGGCGGCCTCAACCATTTTCCAAAGGCTTCTCGTCCTGCCTTCCCTGGTCTTTCGGATGAAAGTGATGATCAAGGGGGCGTCTGGAAAATTTTGGGGCTTGGTGATATCTAGCCCCTGGGTCTGAGTGAGGAGCTGCAGCGGCCGCACGATTTTTAACTGTCTCGAGTTGAGATTGGCAGCGACAAGGTGAAAATCTGCTTCGCAGATATGGTCCCCTGGCAAGAAGGGGAGCCTTCGGGTTTTTTCCTTCCTTACTGGGGAACGAGAAGCAGACCTGCTGCTAATTTTGGGCTCCGGCTTTTTGTTTTGAGACAGAGAGCGGGAGCTAGCTGGGGTAGAATAAACAGGGGAGGGGGATTTCTGCTCAGTATTAGGGGTAGGGGGTTGGGATTCAGGAGTCTGAGCAGAAGAGACGGTCATCTCTTCAGACGTTGGGGCAGGGGATTGGGGTCCAGCCTCTTTATCTTTCTTAGCCTTTTTTGTGGCTCTTTTCAAATCCCTAGATTCCTTTTTCTCTGTCTCTGGAGCCGGCCCAGCGTCATCTTCCATTTTGTTTTCGTCTTGTTTCTCCCCTTCCGAGTCTGATGTTGTCAAGGGGACCGTCTGCTTCCTCTTAGTTACCACTGCCAATCCAGATGTTGAAGGCTGCGGCTCCTCGGTGGGAATATCTAGATTTCGCGACACTGTGGGTAGCCGCCCCCCTTTTTCACCCGGGGGCTGCACATTTTTGGAGGGGGACTGCTCCGGACTGGAACTTGGTTCTTCGGTGAGGATGGTCTTTCCACCTTTCACCACCTTGCTCCAGTCTTTTGTTGTTGTTGTTGTTGTTGTTGCAGTGCCTCCTCCGGTCGTTGGTGGAGGAGCTGCTGGTGCCACTGACGCCGCTTTCACTCCCGGGGCTTGAGCAGAAGGGGTCTTTTTAGGTGGAAATTTTTTCGGGCAGGCTTTCGCCATATGCCCCTTCTGCTCACAATGCCAACAATGTGGCCTCCTACCCTCGACGATGACACTCATTGTCCAGGTGTCGCACTTGAGTAGGGGTGGGATATTATTGAAGCCGTCCCGGTCGACTCTCATATTTATTTTGTAGTCCCCTACCATAAGGTTACGGGGACCACGGACCGGGACTATAGCTTCGACGTCCCCATACTGACTTAGGACAGCACCAAGCTGTTCTGAGCTAATATAGCAGGGGACGCCAAGGACGGTGACTAAAGTCCTTCTCCTACTCAAGTACTCCGGCCTGAGAATGAGATTTTTAAATCTCAGGTCGGCCCTGGACACTTTTTCTGCTTCCTGTTCACTTGGCAGCAGAATATCCCAAGTGGCGAACCCTCTGCGGCACACATAGGATGCTGGGACTTTAAGCCCGTACAGAAGGTCCGCCATTTGATTCACTTCGACCCCAGCCAACCCCTTGGTTTTGGTGTCGATGGTGACTAGCGATACTATTCTTTTCGCTAGTCGATCCACCGCACCTGGAGCTGCTTTGATGTTGTTACCGTCGGTCAATTGTTTGTATTTTTCGTCAGACAACCGACGGTACTCTTCGGGGCTTAGCTGGGACTGGGGTCCCCACTTGTCTTGAGTTGCTGAGAGGGCAGGAGATGCTGATACTGTAGGTGATGGTGGTGATACAGGCGGCGTCTTCTGCCCGGGAGGGATGGTCCTGTCCTGGCTGGACAAACTTTGAGTAGGAGGGAGGGACGGCCACTCTTTCGGAGATGCCAAAGGATTGGACACTTTTGGAGTGGCCAACTTGGTCCCACCTCCCCTTTTGCTGGCGGCACCAACTGCTCCAGATTTCATTTCTGGTCCAGCGACCCCCTTCGTTCTCGGTCTGGATTTTCTTGTACCGCTTTTCGTAGGGCTTTTGTTTGGTGCCCTCATACTGTTGCTGCTGCTGCTGCGGCTACTACTGCCACTGTAGGTTCCTAGAGGTCCAAACAGCTCATAGTCTATTTCGGACATTTGCATCTGAGCAGCCTCCCGGTCGCTTAGCCCTGGCGGCTGATCTGGATCGGTGGCTCCTTCCTGTTGGAGCTCCACCGACCTGGCTGGCCTTAATCCTACAGGCAGGAGACTTTTCCTCCTGCGAGCAGGCGGGCTGACGGTTAAAGCCCGTCGACCAACTGGTGTGATGGGGAGTCTCTCCCACCGACCCAGATCACCTCTCCCAGCTGAGCTAAAACCTACGCTGCCGGGGTCAGCAGCGTTGAAATCATTAGCAGAGTTGCCGTAGCATGCGGCAAACTCCGAATTACTTTCAGTGCGGGGGACAGCACTGCCGTAGGTACTGGGCATGTCGCCTAAGTCGTCAAAAAACCCGTACGTTAAGTCTTGGCCTACTCCGGCCCCCAGATGTTTTTTAGGCATCTGGGAACCAGAGCCCGAGCTAGGCACTAAGCCTCCACCGGAGCTCGGTCCAGTCCTCCCGTCTTCCGTTTTGCCCTGCACAACGGCAGAATAAAAACAAAACGCGTAGTATTATTTTTTTTTTTTAGGTGTGAAAAAAAAAAAAAAAAAAAAAAAAAATTACGAAAATAAAACCAGATCTGAACCCGGCGCTAACCCGCCGATTTGGAGATGGAAGAACGTTTGCTAAATGTTACTCTAGCTGTTCAACCAAATCCGGCCAGCTGCTTAAGTTGTACCTGGGTTCAGAACAAACCTAAAAACAAGAAGAAAATAATCTCCGTTAGTGCCCAAAACGGGCTGTACGAATCACCCAAGAGGGGTGATCACCCAAAAGGGGTGAGAAGAACAATGGTGCCCAAAAGGGGCTTGCCCAGGGGACAGAGAGAGAGTCCCCGGTCAAAAAAGGTGCACAAGAGGCCAAGTAGCGTGTCACTCCCAAGTAAAAATCCAAAGTAAAACTTCAAAGTAAAAATCCAAAGTAAAAATCCAACGTAAAAATCCAACGTAAAAATCCAAAGTAAAAATCCTGGGGTAAAAATCCTGGGGTAAAAAATAACGACGTCAATTTGAAAACTGTGCTTGTCTTGATAGGATGGGGATGTCCTCTGTTTGAGTCTTATCAACCATGGTATTCATTATAGATGGTTGCTTCCATTAGTTCTTCAATAGGGGTGATTTGTACCCCACAACAGTTATGCATCTTCATAACTCCGGGAATGAAGGAATCGAAATAGAAGTTTTAAGAAAAAAAACGAACGCTGCAATCACCAATAAAAAGAATTACATAAAAATTCATAAAATAATTAAGTGATAAAAATGGTACATAATTCTATGCATGGCGTTATAGTCCACTGGTAATACGGGGGGCTATATGCCTCAATATCGAAAGTTCGATACGTGTCTAAGTTCGTCATGCTGATGACGACTGTGAACCAAAAACACGTGTCTATGGCTTACTTTTATGTATTCATAACATTACTTAAAATATAAGTATTAACGAAGCATACATCTTATAAAGGTAACGGCCATGTAATAATGCCCTTTTCTCCATCTTAATCACCTAGGGGGTGAAAAAATCGAAATAGTTTTAGTAAACAAAAATAACGAACGCTGCAATCTTCAATAAAAACAAATATATCAAAATAGTATATATACGAATATACCTATATATTAAAATCTCTCTCTCTCTCTCTCTCTCTCTCTCTATATATATATATATATATATATATATATATATATATATATATATATATATATGTGTGTGTATATATATATTTATATATATATATATATATGATGGACTCTCCCGTCGATTACGACGTATGATGTTCCAACAACGTATATATATATATATATATATATATATATATATATATATATATATATATATCTTTCAGTTGTGTGACTGTTAATTCGATTTCAAACCGAATGATAAAAATCTGAATCAATTGTAATTTGCCATACTTTTTTTAATTTTGTTCATCGTATCATGAATGAACTTTTTCATGACGTCCGAATAAAATCAAGACGGTGGAGATCAAAAAATATTTTGTGATGCTTTTCACATTAGTGTCTTCAGTGGGGTGCTGCCTTGTAATGCATTAGGTATACAACCTTAAGAAGTTTAAATGCGTCGTGCAAGTTCAAGAAAATATGATGGATAAGGTAGAACAAACCAGCCAAGTTGAAATTTGTTGCTGCTTCATATTTGCGGCTTGTGGTATTGTGTTGTAATTAGGGAAGACCACCTTATTCATATTGAAAGGTGCAAGGCGTTTTTTAAAACGATATTCGTTCATAAAAGTTTGCATTTATCTTTCCAACAACGTATATATATATATATATATATATATATATATATATATATATATATATATAAGTACAGATTTTAATCAGACATATAGACCGGCGGTTTCTGACATGTAAAAGGTTGGATCCCCAAACCCCGTCTTTATCAGCACTGCCTGAAATGCTAAATAATGAAATTTCTTCAAGGAATAATAAACATCTGTGTTCACTTTTAACCGTTATGAAACGCTATGTGCAGAAAGTTTCAAATGAAAAAGCGGGAATACGCTTAATCGGGAGAAATCTTGAAGGGAAAGCAGTTATGTTGGTGTTTATATATTTAGAAGGAAGGAAAGAGAAAAAGGAGAAGAAAAACAAAAAGAAAAGGAAAAAGAAAAAGAAAAGGAAAAAGAAAAGAAAAAAAAGAAAAAGAAAAAGAAAAAGAAAAAGAAAAAGAAAAAGAAAAAGAAAAAGGAAAGAAAAGAAAAGAGAAAATAAAAATGAAAATTAATTATGAAAGGAAAATAAAGTTTAAGAAAAAACCGCATGGTTAAGGGTACTTAACTTTGATTAAATTATCTGATAAGGGGAGGTAACTATTCAGGGATGTATATTATTTATATATATATATATATATATATATATATATATATATATATATATATATATAAAAATATATATATATATATATATATATATACAAGGAGTTCTATTAATAACTAAATAAATAATCTCGTTCTTTATTATATTACAACAAACACAGCTAATACTTTCATGCATACTACCCACACGTATGCATGTACTTATCAGTGTATATATACACATATATATATATTATATATATATTTGTTATACATGCACACGATCGCATGCGCATTTGTTTATGCACGTGTATTCGACACAAGTGTGGCGGAAATAAACCGAATGTTATACCTAGATAAGACTATTTATATATACACATATGTTATTTAAGTGAGAAACCCATGTATAACTCTGCGGATAGTACCGTGTTAAATCTATACAATATGACAATATTTCTGATAAATATCTTTAAAAAATGTATTTTTCAAAAATATTAAATATTTATCCCTTATAATAATAATTAAAATCTGTATTCATAAATTAAAAAAAATAGTATGCTCTTGATTTAATTTAATTGAGCACTCAGATGGAATTTTCCATTCATTCTCCTTTTTTGTATACCTTAATAATTTTATATACATATATATATACATATATATATATATATATATATATATATATATATATATATATATATATATATATATACATAAGTATTTGTGCATATAAGTCTAAGTTTAAAAAGCATGAGCATTATCCTCAGATCAGCCGTTGGACTGATTAAAACGCGGAGAAAATCTGCAATATACCATGTGCTGTAGAATGTATGTATACACTCTTCAAACTAAAATACATGTAGTGTATACTCTGTATATTTACTGGTATATCCTCATATAGATAACAACTAGCATAATTATACTATAAATATATCTGTACATATATATATATATATATTATAATATGAAATAAAATAATAAAATAAGGTTCCAATCACATTTTATTAGAATTCAAAGTTCAAGGAAAGTATCTTAACGTCCTTAGCTAATGAGTTTTCAAAGATAATTTTTCTCCTGAGAGGACCATTACCGCAGTGATATTACTACAGGTAATAAAATTACACTTTGAAAATATATAAAAATATATACAAAAATAAATAAAAATATATAACATCAAATATATCAACCCAAAAACATACTTTTTAAAAATCGATACACTCCATCCAAGTCATACAATTTAAGAAAACATGATCAGGAAAGATATCCATAAGGTTGACTTAAGATTAATCCAGGTGATGAGTGACAGTCCAAATACGAGAAATTGAAAGAATTAAAAATGTGTCCAGTCGTGAGATGCGTAGTCAATGTTTATGATACTTATTACAACGATAAATAAATCAAATCAAATAATATAAAAAGTCAAATAAACTCACTCAAAATTCAAAAAACTTTATCTGATAAGTACAAATCAAATCAAAGTTCGCTGGTTAAATTGAGAATCCGTTAAATCCGAATTGAACAAAATTAAAATTTAATTGAGTCAACAAACACGGTAATTTCTACCCGCGGAACGAATAAAAATAATAACATCTTGAAAGTATTCGCTCTCCCGCGAGCCAAATCAAACAATACCCTTTTTCGCCGAACAGAAGGCGATACTAAAAGCGCTAAATGTCTACTTATCCGAACGACGTTATCAGAGCGCAAGTTACATGTCTATTTTAATAAAGAAAGAAACAACATCCTGTATCGCAAGCTTGTCAAGTTTAACAAAGAAAGAAAGACACAAACTCCTGTATCGGCAAGCTTGTCTAATCAACTCTACTCAAACCGGAGGTACTTCTCTAGGTCAAAGAAATACTCAAAGGTAAGGGGTAGGCATATTTAGGTCAGATCGTCCAAGCACGTATACATGCCAAAATAGCTACTTAAATATCTAGCTCACAATAAAAACAGATTTCGCAAATCCCGCCCTATCAAATAATATAGACAATTTATGAAATTAAAAATTACGAAGTTATAAAAGTAATAAGAATTTAATAATTTAATAGTTTAATTTAAGATTAAATTTCATCAGATTAGAAATTACGATATTATTAAAGTAGTTAGAATTTAATAATTAAATAGTTTAATTTAGGATTAAATTTAATCAGAATAGGAAGTTTGATTTAAGGTTTAATTTTGCCTAATAAAGAAGTTTAATTTGATTTAATGTTTAATTTTGCCAAATTAAGAAGTCAAATTTGATTTAAGGTTTATTTTTTTCCTAATTATAAAATTGTAACGATATTTAGAGTTTGAAAATTTAGATATTTTAACTTTTACAACTTTAGAGTCTAAACCTTTTAGGCAATGAGGATTTAACGAATACATTTCGAAAACTGGACACCTCCGGTCTCTGTACTCACTCAATCTGCTACGGTGGGATTGGCGGTGGTTTCCATATTGCATACTTGGATTTCTTTCCATATCGACATATATATATATATATATATATATATATATATATATATATATATATATATATATATATATATATATATATATATATAACACATGCCTTTGTATTTGCTTCTATTTATCTTCCTCCGATATGGTAAGATGTGGCACAAGGTCGGGAAGGTGAGAAAAACCAGCGCCGTCTCGAGCGCTGGTTTTTCAAACCTTCCCGACCTTGAGCACTCTGGCCGTTTAGACATTGCCTGGGCACCCCGTCGGCATTACCCTGTTTATATATATATATATATATATATATATATATATATATATATATATATATATATATATATATATATATAAACAGTATTGGTTACATATGTGCATACATATTTCGGTTGTACTCTTAATAAAATATCAACCTCTTCTGAATCAAACGAGGAATGTAAATGCGACCAGAAATAATTCCTATTTCATGAAATTTTCCAGAGTGGGATGTGTATATAATTCAACGCTCAAGCTTAGTATCAAATTTTGTTTTTTAGTCGTTGACATTTAAAATTCGTTTCTATTTCTCTATTTATTATTATTTTTATCATTTACTCACTAGGAGTTCTCACACAGGTCCTCAGTGATTGCTCACCGACCACCGGTGGTATTCCCTGGAGTGTGGGTTACAACAAGTTTCCCCAGATTTCCAGTAATCTACACCTCTTTTCGATAGTCACCGCAAATGAATTTTCAGTATCACAACAGCCGTTTACAATTAATTTATCGCTTGTAAGGACCATTAGTCTTCTCTGAGATTTGGGTGGCACCAAGCCTCCCCAAGGTCCCAGCAGTCTCTGAACTTCCAGTGAAGGTCTGGTGTGTGCTGTGCCTCCTCGATCTTCTCATCCTCCTTGACCTTATGCAAATATTTTTTTCTAATTTTTTTTTAATTAATTTTTTTTATTTTAATATTTTGTATTTATTTCTTTATTTTGGGGGGAGGGTGATTATTTTTATTTATTATTATTTATTATGGGGGGATGAGCTGATGGTGTTTCTTTCTATTTCTGTTCATTGGTTCATTTTTGTGTCGTGTCAGTTGATGCCGCTGTTACTTATTAGGAGTAGGGGTGCTTATTAAGTTATGTTTCTTGCATTTTCTGTTTCTTTGTTTGTTATGTGTTCTTTCGGTAGTTTTGTTTTCTCTCTGTATTAGATTCAGTTTCCGCATTCAATGATTTTTCTTAAGATTGTAGCTGTTTTGATCAGTGCTGTTCTTTGTTTAGTCCCAATGATCCTTTGATTCCAATTTCTCCTAGTCTTTTTTCTATGTTTTGAGGGAGTATTCCTAGTGCTCCTACGATTATTGGTATTATACTGGCTTTCTCCATGCTCCATATTCCTTTCAGTTCTCCTACTAGTTCCGTGTACTTGCTTCGTTTTTCCGTTTCTTTGATTGGAACTCTGTGAACTGCTGGAACGGCGAAGTCGACGATTTTGCAAGATTTTTCTTTCTTGTTGATTATTATAACATCTGGTTTCCTTGCTTGTATGAGTTTGTCTGTTTGTATATCCATATCCCAGATGAGATTGTGTTGTTCCTTTTCCAGTACTGTTTCTGGCTCATGGTTGCACCATTTGTCTGCGTATTCGAAATTAAATTGTTTGCGCAGTTCCCGGTGTACTGCTTTCCCCACACAGACATGTCTGTTCTTATATTCCTTTTGGGCTAGTTTGCTATATTCACTTATTATATGATTTACTGTTTCGTCTCTTTGTCCACAGAGTCTGCATTTACTGTTTTCCTGGGTGTTCTCTATTTTAGTTTTCATGTAGTTTGTCCCAATTGCATGTTCTGTGCAGCCATCAGTAAAGATTCCGTTACTCTGTTCAAGTGTCCTTTTCTTAGCCAGGCCCAACTATTTTCGTTGGTTTCTTCTTTTGTCAGTCTTCTGAAGTGTACGTGTATTTTTTGTTCTTCACCCTTTTCTTTTTTTGCCGTTTTGTATTTGAACGGTGTATCTAGCCTGCAGCACACGTACACACACATATATACATATTAACATATTCACACGTGATCTTATATATATATAAATATATATATATATATATATATATATATACATATTACAAACGAATTCGTCCCTTTTTCTACTAGTTGACACATTATAACGTATTCTTTATATATATAAATATATTCAGCTTTCTGTTAAATATTCAAACAGTTAATGAGCTAATTCAATATAAACACTATTTGCACATACATCCTCTACCCGTCTGTGAACACGTATCTATGCATATGCATAACTACATACACATACACATATATTTATACCTATACGTATATACATAAAATCACGTGTATATGTATATATATATATATATATATATATATATATATATATATATATATATATATATATATACAGCCATATTAATTACTTCTATACGCATACTAAATACACACAGGTACAAAAAAATATGTACTCATATACATACATATATATATATATATATATATATATATATATATATATATATATATATATATATATGTATATATATATATATATAGTTAGCTATGAACATATATTCATGACAATTAAGCTACACAGAGGCTCTCGCGTTTCATCCACCGGGGGATCTTCAGGCTTAAATGCATGTAGTTATTTTTTACGGTTTTTTTTATATATACGGCTAGCTAGTTAACCAATCAGTGTATTTGTTGTTCTCTCAGCCAATCGTTGTGCGTGCCGCGAACAAATGTCGTGTTAGTGTTACTTCTTATGTCCTGTTCTATTGTTCTGTTTTATATAGATTGGTGTATATCCTTATTCCTTTGTTCTGTCAATATGATGGGTGAATTTATTTAAGCACGTTGTTCCTTGTATCCAATTTTTAGGTTTTACTTTTGAAATTGTTAAGTTTTTGTTTAGATTAGTATTTGTTTTTACTTATTTGTTTATTTATTTTTTCATTAATCGTTACCATAAGGTAAATTTATTTCTGTGTAAGCAGCTGTTTACTATCTAACTTCTACAGTTTAATAGATTTTTGGGGTCTGTAAAGTTTAGGGTTTAAAATTTCTCATTCAGGCATAAGCTACACAAGTCGTCTAAATTTCTACATTTACTGGCCTGTCGTATTATTTTCCATTCAATTATTGGTGCGCGTTCAATTTCTTCGAGCTCCCAATAGTGGTTTTCTAGTGCTTTTTTTTATTCGACGTTCTTAGTTTTTAAATGTGCGTTTTTGTCATAATATCTGGTTTGAAACTCTAGGGAGGTCATACCCACGTAGTACTTGTTGTTATTCGGTCTTTCCTTGGCAAATATTGTTGCTTGGGATACAATACCTTTGGCTAGGCATTTATTTTGTAGTGGACAACTATTTCTATTTACGTGGTTACTATTAGTGTTTTGTTTATTTCAATTTGTATAGTTTATATTTTTGTTCTTACGTGTATTATTTCTGCTGTATTAGTGCCCGTTTTTTATACTTAATTTCGTCATAATAATCACCAATATTTTTAGAGCTATCTAGTAAATATATATTCATGTACAGATATAACTACTTACAGCGACATTTTAATGCACCTTTGAATATATGCATACATACCAAAATAGTATACGTATATATATATATATATAAATAAAACACTTTTACACACGCACATAAATATATATATATATATATATATATATATATATATATATATATATATATATATATATATATATAAATCAGTGTCATTCCTTTTAACACATTACGTCCGTACGTATACATCTAGACAATTTGTATCGTATGTAAACACTATTACACACACATCTACATATATATATATATATATATATATATATATATATATATATATATATATATATATATATATATATATATATATATATATATATATACAGGGTGACCCAAAATTGGTTTACAGTTATTAAACTATTCGTTATATGGTTGAAGTTACTTGCTAATTACACGCAATATAAAATACTCCTCAGAGTATAGATCTAACCTACATAAACAGCTATTTCCTTGCTGATTGTAATTTATTTTATTTATGTAAAGTCAACTTTTTACTTTATGATATTTTTTTATTTCAGGGTATTAACCAAATAAACAATTTAAATCAAATGAAAACGAAATGGATATTAAAGCAATATTGGAAATCTGAAAATGCCGAGATGGTTCGTACAGCATGGCAAGAAACTTTTGACACTTCTCCGCCTTCACGACAAACAATTTATCGTCTAAGGAATAACTTTGATGAAACAGGTTCAGTGAGTAATGCACTTAAGTCTGAAGTACAAAAACTTCTGAGACCGAAGAAAATGAAATGTTAGTGGCTATGTCATTTGTGAAGAGTCCAAGAAAGTCCACACGACGTGCTTCCGCAGAACTATCAATACCAAGAACATCGTTGCAACGCTTAATGCGTAAACTGAAATTAAAACCTTACCGACCAAGACTAGTACATGGTCTTTTAGAGACCGACGCAGATTGTCGACTGCAGTTCTGCAAAATGATGCGTAATCAATTTACTGGAGAACAACCTGACTCTTTGGATAAGATTATTTGGTCAGATGAGGCTTGCTTTAAACTATCTGGTCATGTGAACAGACAAACTGTGTGTACTTGGCCGATGAAAATCCCCATTTGACCATAGAGACTGAACTGACCCAGCCTGGCATTACAGTTTCGGGTCCATTATAAAGCGAAGGTGGTATTGGGCCCGTTTTTTAATGGAACTGTAAATGGGGAGAACTACCTGGACATGCTTCGTGAAGTAGTAGTACCTCAACTCAAAACTAAACCTGACTTTGATGAACTTTTCTTTCAGCAGGATGGAGCACCACCACATTATGCGTCTAAAGTAAGAGACTACCATAACCAAGTGTTTCCATAGCGTTGGTTCGGAAGAAGATGCAGCATCGATTGGCCACCACGTTCACCTGACCTGACATCAATGGATTTCTTTTTTGGGGGGGTTGTTAAGAACAAGGTTTATGAGAAGAAACCAAAAGCAATAAATGATTTAAAAGATTACATTCATGTCGCATTCACAGAAATTGATGAAGATCGGAATTTGTGTCGCACTGTGTGTCAGAGTGTCCTGGAGAGATTTAAAGAATGTTGCAATGTCGAAGGAGGACATTTTCAGCATCTGACAGATTAAATTATTTGCTTTTATGTTAACAGGTATAATGAATTTCCCGCTGTTCTGGTGTAGAATTTCAAATAAATATTTAACCTATTAAAAGTTTTTCGAATAACCTAGTTACAAAAACTTCAAATATTAAATGATAACTGTAAACCTACTTTTAAGCCACCCTGTATATATATATATATATATATATATATATATATATATATATATATATATATATATATATATATATATGTATGTATATATAACTAGATTTCTATCATCAAACCTAAGTGTTCACATCATTTATTCCTATTAATACTTACACATTTCTGTATGTTTATCTCACTAAATCATATAAAAACCTTTCAATGATTGTCCATTACTGTCGAATAACTCATGTCTACATCATACATCATAATATCCCACCATTTGTATTCTTTATACTTAGCTTTCTTACTTAATGCGTCGTTACTTTTTCTAAGTCACGATTTAAGAATTTAGAGGTGATTCTACAGATATTTATCTTGCAAAATTGTTAAACACCTGTTAATTTTTATTTTTCTTCTTTCACACATTTCGATGGATTTTAATTCTATTATATTGATGTTATTATGTACATGTTCATGCAGACAGTGCAAAACTTCCCATCACAGCATATTGCAAGAATTCTTCTTTTCCAGCCTTATCTTTTCTATCTGTTTACATGTATACGTACCATAGTGCTAATTCAAAGAAATTCTAATATAAGCAACACTAAGAACAACTAGCTGGTGAAATGCATTTCAAGAAATATTAACTGTTATTATATCAATAAATGAATCACCCATTGTTAGAAAGTATTTTAATAAGGTCTACAATATGTTGAGGTGTAATGGTTGTAAATCATATAATTTACCTCAGTACAGGAACATAAACACACAAAAATAATAATGTATATATATATATCAAAATAGAGTAAACTGCTGTTATTGAACACTTTTATATACACTGGAGTGTCAACGGAATAACATCTACAGAAAACAATATAATAATGGTCTATATATAAATATATATATATATATATATATATATATATATATGCTTCTAAAATCTCTGAATGAGGTTATTCAGAGATTGTAAGGTGCCCGTTTGTTTGTTTTTATTCATTCTCAATTGTGGTTTATTCTTTTTCTTAAGCTTATGATTTTTAGTTCACTGATAATAGTGCAAAATAGATGTATTAAATGTAATGGTTATAGCACTTCCTACGTACTTAGGGGAGATCGATAGCCTAAAATATATAATGGCTTACCTTATTTTTAATATGATATATATATATATATATATATATATATATATATATATATATATATATATATATATATATATATATATATATATATTGTGAAAAAGAAAAGAAAGATAGGAAGTACACTTTTTAAATAGTACCTATTATGAGGGGGTAATGCTCCATATATAAGATAGAACAATAGTAGCAGTATATGATGAGAAAAAAATGTTTATTGTTCAATGTCTATTACACAATCAATTGTTAAAATAGGAGTTTTATATAAGATCATTATTTTATTATTTCTTCTTTAAACCATGACTTTCTAATTATTACATTTTATAGTCAGAGTATGTATATAAAATAAAATAAGAGAATGCAGAAGATCTAGGCAAATATTCACCGTTTAGGATACAGAAAGTGTTCCGGTGTATGTAAAATCCAGTCCTGTTTAGGATTGACTTTGGCAACCAGAATTCTATAACAATCTAATGGTCTACATGTGAAGATAACACATACCCTATATGGAGCATAACTCCGTTAGCAATTGTAGAGAGGAGGCTCAAAATAATGGCAGAGCTAATCCGTCGTTATGGAAGATCCGACGGTTTACAAAAGCTTAAGACACAA
This sequence comes from Sepiola atlantica, assembly GCA_963556195.1. Taxonomy (NCBI): domain Eukaryota; kingdom Metazoa; phylum Mollusca; class Cephalopoda; order Sepiida; family Sepiolidae; genus Sepiola; species Sepiola atlantica. Next base: position 53,760,234 of record OY744539.1, on the reverse strand, counting down.
GCGGTGTTACAGAAGCCATTTATATGAATCGTTCTTGGGTTTAAGAGAAAAGTCGTTTTAGAGTTACTCACGTCTAGAGTGAATGGTGGAAAGCTTGGTATAATTGAGTTCTATTAAAGATCTGTACTAGTGAATTAATTTATGTTGTGATGATCCTAATAATAGTGGGTATTTAAAAAAGTGTCAGCTGTCTCGGGGTAGATTAAGCTATATTATTTTCATATTTATGTATTCCGATAGTTTACGTGACATTGCCGATTAAGCTTTCCAGAATTATTATTATTAGTATCATTATAATAATTATTATTATCATTATTATTATTAGTATTATTATTATTATTATTATTATTAGTAGTAGTAGTAGTAGTAGTAGTAGTAGTAGTAGTAGTAGTAGTAATAATTGACTCATTCGAAACATACTATTTGTCCGTGTCGAAAACCCAGGGATAAGTAGAACAAAAGCTTCATACATTGCCTACTGCGCAATTTGAAATATCAACACACGAGTGCAATAATATGAAAAAGTATTACGCTTTATTCATTGATGTTTGAGTTTTTGACACAAGCAAAATGTATTCATAGAAAGAGTTAAACCATGTAAAATACAGGGTTTGGGGAAATAACGGAAACACATTGTGAATGTTGCATCAATATTCAAACACCTATATGAATTGAAAACGATTGCCAAAATAGCAATTTCATTTTTTTATATCCTCAACCAAACTAATATTTTATCAGGAATTAACCAATATTTAACTAACATTAATTAACTTCCCCCAATAAAATAGTCGACCAACAAGTAAAACCATATATAAACTCTATACACGATAAAAAACAAAAATAAAACACATAACAAGAAACACAAAATCAACCTCTATTACAAACACCAGATACACCCTAACGAGAAACTCGACGAAAAAGCAATAATTCACATGATAAAACGATACACTAAACCTAACGAGCAACAAAAAATATCAAACTAATAACTTACTATAAAAAATAAAAAAACAAATAACCTTATTATTAAAAATAACACCGTCAATACAACCCTCAGCCAAGCTAACGTTATTATATATATATATATATATATATATATATATATATATATATATATATATATATATATATATATATATATATATATAATTAACTTGTTACAAATTGCCAGGGGGTATAAATCCGAAGGAAGTTGAAACCGGGTTTATGAGAGTGCTCAATGAAAATTCAGAGCAAAATATATTTTTTTGTTGGTGATTTTATTCCATTAATTGCGACAAAATATAAGAACGTCAATTCTTCAAACTATAATGGAATCAAATGGCAAAAATTTTAAATTCAACCTCAACCGGAAATTTGAAGATGCATTAGAGGGAGGGGGACAGGGATTGAGCTCTGCCTATAACGGGGACATGAGAAGGGAGGGGGAGAGGTGGAGACCCCAACAAGTTATGTTTCAAAACGTTGCGTGGGAGGTTCTCTCGTGTCTGGGCCATCGTGACCTCAATTCCAGCCAAGGGGGCCAGGGTGGGTTAAATTTAAAATGAGAATAGAATTATAATCATAGAGTTATAACTGTCATTTTTGTTGTTATAGGTAATTATCGTGTAGATAAAAATGTTTGATAATTTTAATTTAGGGTATTAATTGCTATATATACATGTTCTCATGCCCTTTTAAGGAATGTCCCCCTACATCCCAAACAGAACAAGTACATAGCACCTATATTGGGAATACTACGACTACTCTTTCCAGACGCCTAACTTACCATTTATCCGATGTCAGCGCCACTAAACGTCACAATACTATACATAACAAAAGACTAAAGTCGGCCAATATACGGAAAATATGTACATCTAACACCAAAATAAAACCCATAAATAACTGCATAAATAGACTCAAAATACTAGAAGAAATATGAAATAAGACTAAACAGCCTAATATTTACAAAATAGCTTTCAACACAGGTATAAACATGTTAAAAGTATTCCATAATGAAATGAAAACAAAGTAAAAATAAAAACAATAGTAATAATAGTCATAATAAGATGAAAAACAAAAAAACAAATACACAAGCAGATAGAGCAAAACAAACTCAACCACACACCCTCTATTGTCTTTCATTCGCCCTTAACAATACCTATAAAACATTAACTCAAGTCTTCTTATGTAAAAAAAAACTACTCCTGAAGACGACTGAGAAGGTTGAAAACGCTCGAAAAAATGACGAGTCAAAGACAATCGGTGAATTACTCTACGGACTGCCACCGTAAACCATAAGGATAGTTCGACATTTTAAGAACCTCACGAAGTAGATTTACAAACGAGAAAGATCCGTGACATTCAACAACGCTTGCAAGTGTATATACATGTAAATACATGTAAATAACTGCGTTTTTATAAACAAATATGTATTTTCTTCCAGCCAATGACTGCCGGACAAACTTACTATTAGAATACTGTCCAATTAAATCTAGTGTCCAAAATATTAATGTGACACATGCTGTTTGGATATGCACCATTCTTTAAATATCCATTTCAAACTATTCTATTTGGATGAACTATGACAGATCCCGAAAACTGTATGACTGTCTTTTTTTTCTTTTTTTTTATTTATTTTTTTTTTTTTTATTATTATTATTATTATTATTGTTGTTGTTGTTGTTGTTGTTCTTCTTCTTCTTCTTCTTCTTCTTCTTCTTCCTCCTGTTTGCTGTCTTCTTCGCTGTATTCTACGATACTTACTTTCTTTACTTGTTAAGAAATCGTATTCATTTATTTACTTGATATGCACGGACACTGATACATTTGATACATTTTGGTGAACAACTAATCTTGGAGGGCGGCAAATGCGTTTGGATAGCTGCACACCTGCCAAATACCGTCTGCGCCTGAACAATCGATAATATGATTCAAAAGAAATTGAACACTCTAGGTAGTTTCATATCGACCATGCACTGAAGCGACATAACGAAACAAAATGAATGGCAGGCTAATTATTAATAAGCTCATTTGTATTGGCGTCAACCTTATTAATTATGCAGTCCTTTGTCGCATTGAAGTTGGCGCAATGAATTCTTGTTCTACTTTCATCAATACGCATGGCCATGCAAGGATAGAGCTCAATTGAAGCCAGTGGTTTTGGCTAGACTACAGGCACATCAAATATAACTGTGTCTTTATGACGAGCAACTATTAAATACGCCTGGTAAAAATAATAAAATAATAATAATAATAGTCGCAATACTAATAATAATAATAATAATAATAATAATAATAATAATAATAATAATGATAATAATAATAATTAATATAGAAAGTCCGATAAGAGATAGTAATAACCAGACCTCAACTGGAAATGTGCGAAGAGTACTGGAACTTAATTAGAATGATTGCAAATTCTAACCCACTAAAATCAATTGTCGTAGAAGCGAGTAATTAATTGTAAGTGGCTGAACATCAACTTTACTTTTATATATAGATAAAAGTATCATAGTTTTGTTTAAAATATAATTAAATTAATAACATAACATTTGCCTATTTTAGCAAAGATTAGCAGAGAAAAAGAACCTTTTGCAAAAACGAAATAGGGTGGCAATACAGTGATGCGTTCTATGAAGATTTGTCAAACAGTTTGATTGAAAACACCAGTGTGAATTAAAACAGGTCTTATTATCAGTAATTATTGTGAAAATAAAAGACAAATGTGATATTTACCAATACACAAACATTTATGGATAACAATAAAGATATATTTAGTTAAAACCTGTGCAATTAGGGATATCTTTAAGAAAGTGAATGTTTCTCAGGTAAAATCTTTGAAACTTTGTGATATTGTGTCACACCTAGCAGCTAAAGTAGGATATGTAAGCACGTAGATTGAGTCTCATATAATAACGTGTGCTGAAGAACTTTTTAGAACATAAGCATCATTAAGTATTGATAAACTACCTAGAATTAGAGAAACAAGAACACAATATAAACTGTTTTTTTATGTTGTAGAAAAAGTGTTACATTTTTACAAACAAACAACTTCTAGCAAATTTATTCTTTATACTTTAGTATTGTTGATTTTATTTATTATATTTTTTTACAAGAATGGCAAAATAGACGATATATTATTTACTAAAAATTTACCAGAGATGATAAAAATTATATATTCAGAAGGAAAAAATATTTAGATGACAAAAATATTCCACAATAATTGACATCAGAGGGTTCTGTCGAGAAGAATGATGTGATTTTATTTTAACACCAAAGTCCACAAATTGTTTTATATAATGTGTGGTCCATGAGGGTAGGAATGTCGAGCACCCCTGTTTTAGATAAACTACATGTGTCTATTGTTTTAATCGCACATGCATTGCGTTAACAAACAAAAGCGTAGAACTTACTAACCACCGATTATAACTCGATGTAAACATACACAGATGAGAGGAAAAATAACTCGACCCAATGTTTGTCATCTCTGAAGAAGTATAATTATCCGTGACAATTGGTGATTAAAGTAAAAAAAAGAACAAATCTCGCATGGTTAATGTGTTTTTTTGATAATTTTAATATATATATATATATATATATATATATATATATATATATACACACATATATATATGGACATATATATATATGCATAGACATATATATATATATGTATATATATATACATAGACATATACATATATACATAGACATATACATATATATACATAGACATATATATATAAATATATATATATACATATACATATATATATATGTATATATATAGACATATATATATATGTATATATATATATATGTATATATGTATATATATACATATATATGTGTGTGTGTGTGGGTGTGTGTATGTGCATATATGTTTGTTTTTGTGAGCATATTTGTTATTGTTGGCATTCTTCAAATCACTGTGTAAATCAGACACTGTGACCAATAGCTTTTTAAAGCCATTGTTGTTGTCTTGGACGTAAATTACACTTCTTCATTTTTATAATTAAAAAAAAAACAACTTTCGAAAAAATCTTTGAGTAATTCTGAACATAGCCGGATTGTCTGATTAAATACACAATGCACATTGAATGCTAGGACGTGTAATACAACAGCAGACAAAAAAAGAACTAGAACGAGAACCCGGGCGAAAACTGTTAATATCACACATATAATAAGGTAATAAAGTACATAGGAATCGATTCACATAGTATGACTCGAGATTATACCTGAATACAATGTTTAGTAAATTTTTTGGGGGAGTGTTGTCTATTAAACTTTGTTATAATTGCAACATAGTTTGACTTGATAAAGATTGACAAAGTAATGCTGATTGTGGAATAGAGTATATTTTCACCACTAACCGCTACGTAACCAACATAACCAACAAGTCGAACAAAAAATCAGAATCTATAGATCAGTAAGAAAAGCGGTGTAACCGACACATATCCAACTCTAAAAATGGAGAATTCATAAAGAATCTAAGCTGCAAAGGAATCAAGAAGGCGATAGTGTTCCGGTGATATAACATAAAGAGCCGCTGTAAAATGCGCTCGCATGATGCAAACAATAAAAATAAATACATGATCAACAACACTACACTTTCTGTTCAACCTATAAAAATGCCATATAAATCAAATCGGTAATATATCTAAGATATGCGAAAATATCTGCCAGAGAAACCGAAAATGCGAATATTTTTTTCAATGACAAAATATATTAATGGTACGAGTGTAGAAGGAATACAAAGCCCGACAAGAGCCTTTAACAGCATTAGAGGAGGTGTGCAAATGATTGAGTTAAAATTGCGAATTCCAACGTTATTTGCTTGATGTGAAGTCACTAATTACAATTCGCGTATGGCAACGTGTACTGGCACAAGTCAAACACAGACACGAAAGAGCTAGTCTTACGTTACGAATAAGCAACTGATATCTTCTGTTTGACTGAAACAGCAAGGATACACAACATCTTATCACAGCTACTGCATCCGCCCGTTTATGTTCAGGTTCTTTTCTATGTGAATAATTATATATATATATATATATATATATATATATATATAAATATATATATATATATATATATATATATATATATATACACACATATATATATATATATATGTATATATATATACATATATATATACATATACATATATGTGTATGTGCATCTATTTATATATATATATATATATATATATATATATATGTAAGTATATATGAATATATATATATATATATATGTATATATATGCATACTTTAGAGAAATTATAACACCATAAAATAATAATGAAACTCAGTTTCAACTAATAATGTTTTTTTATTAATGGAATTAATAAAATATGTTGTTTAGATTATGACAACGACAGGGAGAAGAAAAGGTCGAACCTTACCACTATTACGACAGAAATGTAACCATCGACGAACTGGACACACAATCGGGATCGTAAAAATTGTGGGGTTTGAAGAACATCCTAGCTTATTTGATAGTGAACATCCCGACAGAATAGACTAATCATTTCAATTCATGTATTCTATGTTAGATACGACTAACAAGGAGCGCTACAATTACTTTTTTTATTTGTTTTCTTTTCTTTATAATTGTTTCTGTTTGCTAGCTTCGATTTGCTATCAGAAATGTTTTATATTACTGATCGTAAAAAATGAATTATCCTCATGAAACCACACGCCTTGCCCGTGTTGTCACGAATGCTTAAAATAGAAACATGACGAGTCATTGTCGTTTCGACTAACGTTTGCGTCGGTTATCACTGGGGCAATATTCGAATCATCTCGTTTCCCCCGATGAATCGCGCTAGATAAACGCGTTCACCTTTTAATTCTATAGCATTCTAGTTGATGTTGGGTGGTTTCCATTCTTGGTCATTGTAGTAAGGCGTTAGACTTAAATACACCTAGAACAAATAGTTTACTATCAATTTGACACTTTTATTATTTCAGTATGAACATTAATATTTCACACTCATGTGTAAAAGACTAAATGCCAACCGACAAATCGAAACATTTCGATTTTGAGACAACATGGGAATCAAATAAAAGGATATAACGACGACATATTGTACTGGTGGACATGTATTTAGTTTGATAAACAATTATATCTTCAATTTATTCGTGTCTCTGTCATAATACGTGCATATAAGTTATGCTAGTTAGAATACGGATATCTATTTATATTAAGCTAGCCATTTTTACGATGATATATATACATAAATGAATACATCTCTCTCTCTCTCTCTCTCTATATATATATATATATATATATATATATATATATATATATATATAAATATCACTCACACACGGCAGTGTGTGAATAATTTCACATTTACCCAATCGTGACCAATTCTTGAGATTGTCATTAATTCAGTTTTCATCCGAACTTGACGCGGTGTTTTTCACTAGAATGTGTTCTACGCCTTTTTTAAACATTAAGAAATTAGAATTTGGTACAGTAAAAATAGTTATATTCAAAATATATGCGGATAACACCCCTATTGACTTTGAATAAGCATTACTTTTTTTATTCAAAACAAATAGTTATTGTGTTATACTCCAAATGTAGCTAACAACAACATTTAATCTAAAATATAGATATCTCGAAAGGAGTTTAAGATATGAAAGTGTTGAGCAGCTTAAACTGACAAACATGCCAAGTGAGTTTTTCTCCTCATGCCCTTTACTACTAAATAACTTTCTAGATTATAAAATATAATTTAAGGATCGAAAAATAGTAATATTGAATTCGATAAGCTAATTCGATGGATGTTACTATTTAAAAAATGGGGCTAGAAACATAGCTGTGTGGCTTTGACTTTTGGAGCAAAAATTCTCAGGAATTAAGGCTAAAAACGGCTAACTTGAAAACTGAAGCTATACTTTTAGATCAAAGAAAGCTTCAAAAACAGCTAAATTAAAAATTATCTACATTAACGAAGGAAATGAAGAAAACATCGCTACACTGAAGATATTAACTCTTGCGTATGTTTAAGATGTTAACCCCCACATATGTCTTCCTTTTTTTCTATTAGTTTTATCTTGTTTTATAAGCGGTGAAAGCAATACTGTTTTCCTATTAAGTTGACACTGTGGGTTTTTTATATATTATATTTGTGGAAAATGAAATACAATATTTATATTATTATGGAGCGAAATACATAATATGTTCTACATTATACTTATTAATTTTTATATCGTATTGTCAGACTTTAAGAATATTTGAACACATTATATTTAAATAATTGTTTATACATTTATAGATAGATACCATCAGCCCCCCCCCCTTCCCCTAAAAATGAGGTTATCCTATTTTAGGCGATTAAGTATTGAGTAAGAAAATAATTATTTCAGAATAATTATTTCAGAATTAAACGTAAAAGTATTACCAATCTCTGTCCGATCGTAATCGGGATAGTGTTTTTAGAACATATAACCATTCATCTTCGCAACGTGATATAAATTGTGTTGTTTTATTTGTAGGGGGAAGGCATTAAAAAATCGATTAATCCTACAACTAACACAAAGTCTATGTTAAAAGAGTCCATCCACCCCCCCCAATAACAAATCGCTTAATTCTATCAATAACCTTAAGTGCAGGTGGTAATTCAAAAATAAATTACTAGAACATTTACATACTTACTGCTTTTTGTGCTAAGAGCTAAATGTAGAAGGCATTTTTTTGTATAATTATGTATTTTTTGTGCAAATAAATACTGCAAATGTAGTATCTGTTTTGATACTATACTCCATATGTTCTGTCCGCAATCAGCGACAGAGAACTCTTTCTGGACTAAGGGAATCTTCATTGAAAAATTATCTAATTATCTTTTTCGTAGTTGTTCAGTTTATCGACCCGGTTATTTTTAAGATCAAATTTTCAAGGAAAATGCAATGTTTACGATATATATTTTTTATTGAATTGTCAGGTGAAAGTAGAGAATCGTTAGCAATAAGAATCTTTTTCTTAATGTTATTATTTTAACCCGGTCCGCACACTAAAAAATTACCAACGTTTCCAATTATTGTATTAATAACAAGTTGTAAATCCTATTACGAGAGTAAATCCACTCATAACGCATTACGGTTTCTTCGTAAACAAGTTATCCATTTTGATATTGTGTAAATAATGGGAATAATGTACCCATTAGATCGTGTCTGATATTTAAACATATTTTGGAAGTAGTTAAACTGCCGAATAGAAAGTCATTTAAACTTGCTTTAAAATTCTTAGCAAATCTTAACGTATTGACCCTCCACTCTTTCCAGATTAAATTTAGGAAAAGTTGTTTGCAGGTAATATATTTGTACAAAGCGGGTACCCCCAAACCAAAACTAAAAGTAAATTAAATAAATATTTTGAACTAGTCATGGTTCTTTAAATCTAAAAGCGGCACGCGCGAAAATGTGTTTGTTGATTTTGGGACACCACGTGCTACACGATCCGTAGTTTTTTTTAGTTGAAACATTTTTTAAATAAGTTCAAAATGATAATGGAATTGTCGTTGACACATGAATGTGTACTTAGCACCGTAAGACATTAATTCTTTTTTAATCTTCAAAACCAAACCAAATTGAAAAAATTGAGAAACAGGAATATTCCGAAAACAATATTTAAAAAAGTGGACTAAATTTAACTAACAGTTAATTTCAAATGTATGGTAGGAAAAAGTATAATACACAATTAAACACATGGGATGTTCACCCTCACACACTATCCACTATGCGACGCCATTCAGTTTCCACTTTAACTTTAGAAAAATAAAATGTAGTTTTCACAATTAAAGTTTATATATTTTCTTTAATTAAAACAAACTAGAAAGGGAAACACTAAAACATATTTTCGATATTTAACGAATTTTAATATTATTTTAAAATCAGCTAGATAAATAAAATCTTGTTCGGACTGATTAAAACTCTAAAAGTTACTTTTTTTCATAAAAATAGGTTAATTATTGATATTTATTCTTAGAAAACTATAAATAAATAAAGGAAAATTATTAGGAAACTACTTGGCAGATCTTTTTTAAATAGTGTTCTATTTTTTTTAAATTTTCAAAATATATCTTCTTTTTCTTCGACATTTAACTTCGACACAAGTAAGCTTATCTTTCATAATTTGTAGCTCTTCTGAACACTCCTTGAATTAAAACTTTAGCGATTCCAGCTTAGGAACCATGAATTCACTCTCTGTAACCTTCAATTGGTTTTCCAAAGGATGTGACTTAAATTGTTTCAAGTAAGTATTAGCTATTTGCAACGTGCATTTTTCGTCTTTATGTGCTTTGATTTCTGTCGACAATGTTTTTGTGTTCATTTAATACGATTTTTAATGGTTGAACCACGTTTATTGTTTCGTTTATTCTGAGTCGATGGACGGATTTTTTTTCTGGCTAAAAATCTTGATTCATACCCCACAGCACAAAGTCTATACTAAATAATTAATGTTGTTCTTGTTTTAGTAATATCGGTAATAATCTCACCCACGAATAAAAGTATGCCCCAGTCGCCGTTCTGGTTATGTTGTGTGTTCTTAGCATGGACGGTTGTTCTATCCTTTTTTAATTTATTCATGTTGATAATCAATGCGTCGGAACCAGAATCCTATAGTAAGTTTACGTTTTCATTTTGGTATGTGTAAACCTATAATCTAAAAATTATTCCGCCATGTGTGTTCGTTTTTGTTTATTTTACTCGAATTTGCTTTCCACTACTGGTTTTAACATGTGAATGTTTATGTTCAATTCATTACAAGTTAAACAAGTTTTATAGCGAAATAGGCTATCTGTTACCCAACAAACACAGGTACTCGGAGTTTATTCAATCAGTTTTGTATATGGTTTGATCGTTTTTTTAAGAGTGTGAAAATCCATTATTTCGTTAATAAGACTTTTTTTAGTGAGAATAACATTTAGATTTTTTAGTTTAACAATTATAAATCTCTGGTAGTCTTCAGGTAATTTATGTACTTTAAAATTCGGTTAAATATTTATAATTCATGTCGAACACTCCGTCTTATCTCAGCGTTATTTTCTGATATCAATCCTTGTACAAAAATAAAGCATTAAATGTCATCAGCGCAAAGTTTGGATAATTAGAAATCGTCACAATGTTTATTGACGATTGAGTCGAATGTTGAATAATTTTCGTTGTATTTTTGACCAGGTTAAAACACGTCGAAAGAGTATTAACGTAGTCGGTTGGCTAAATAATTCACTTAATTAACGGTTTCATTAAAAATGAAGTCGCATGAATTTCAAAGCAATACAAAATTCACGAATTTAATATAGTTGATGATGCCTTATTTCATAAGCAGTAGGCGAACCTATTTAGAGTTTGTCCGATTTGAACAATCTATTTTGTATACATCATTATATCTTCTAAAATATGAGGCAACAGTTATATGCTCGTCTGGAAGAATAAGTGAAATTGTCAAGGGCACTCATAACGGCATTCTATGAGAAATTATAACCGATATGCTTGCATACATGCTTCAATCTTTTTGTCGGTTTCTCATTTTGATCAAGAAGTTTCTCATTTTGATTCAATAAGTTTCTCATTTTGATCTAGAAGTTTTTCTCCTCTCTTTTGTAGCCTGTTATTTGCTTCCTTTTTATTTTAGTGGTTTCTCATTGTTTTCATGTTGTTCTAGTAGAAGATTTCGAAATCTTTCTTCAGCTACTCGTTTTTTTTTGCCTTTGAGATTTCACTTGTTTTTCATAGTCGGTTTTTAATCTTCAATTTTTTTACTGTGTCCGTAAAGAATAGGGCCTTTACGAAATTATTTCCTTTATATTACGCTTGTAAAATCGTAGTCTTAGTAGTAAAAAATGAATAAAACATTTTTCCGTCGACAAAACAAAAAATACTATTTCATTTTATTTTAGTACGCTTTTTAGGTAACCGTAGAATTTGCTATCGGCACTTTAATCAACAGAGAAAAGAAAAATACTTTTTTTTTTCTTTCGACAGTAGGACTTTTGGAGAGAAAAGGAAAAATCATATACATCGTTCTGGTTCAAAATGTACAACAGTGTCGGAATAGCGATAAGAAATAACTGATTTTTCTTCAATGAGAGATATATAATGGGGTTTCGAAGTCTATTTTACTACCGGTTTATCCTGTATTTCGAACTATGATTTCTCAATGGTTGCACTTTTTTCAGGTTTTACAAAAATACTGAACATACTTCGTCGCTTGATATGGCGTCCGTTTGAAGGTTCTCGAGAATCCTTACTGTGACTAGGTCGTCAGGTTTCTGGTTGTGTAAGTTCGAACTCACATGCCGTCAGTTATAGTGGGGACTTTTTGAAAGGTTCTCACGTTGTTGTGTCCCGTGTAAGTTCCAATACCTTGTCGCTAATTTGTGTGACCCTGTGAAAGTGTCGGAATAAAACAAGACCTCGGAGTTTAGAGAAAACGTGTATTTTGAAGTAAAATATATTGCAACAGAAAAACAAGAGCTTTACGCCAGCCCTGACTGTCAGTATAGACTGTAGGTTCATTAAAAAATAAGAGGCAGTTTCTCCCAGTATTTTAGGTAAATGAAAGAGTCAAAGTTCGTTATAGGGAAAGGCACAATGATAATATGGGATTCTACTTAATAAAATGATACAAATATCTCTCCAGATGCACTACATGTAAGAAGAATAGGTACGATTCTAGCAACATATTATGATAGATTTGTATTGCAGTTCATCACAAATGACAATACCACAAACTGGATAAGACCCGTGGTGAGAATAGCATAGCATTAAAAGTATCACACATACATTTGTTTAAGTGATGCAGATACTTCTCTAAGAAGCAAATACCAATGATCACCGTAGTATTTTAGCAAAATTCCAAAAAGCACAATGACTATTTTTATTACACTCTTCAAATAAAATAAATCTAAGACACAAGTTTCTCAGTTTGATTGATTATTTGATGATCTGGGCTAGAATGAATATCGAACCAGACGCCTCTTTTAGAATGGAAAGCGCACATTATGATATCTGCTTTTGCGGCTGATAATCAACAATAAGAACCAATAAAGAGCATGCGTGAAAGACACACAGAAAGTTAAAGTGACAATCAAATGAGGAAATAATAGCCTCAAAACGATAAGGCGATGTCCACTGAAAAATAAATAAAACGTGTGTAGGGTTTAACAAAGTATTTAAAGGGTTTAACACATCATTTTACCCAATTATGTTATGACATTGTCTCGTATATGAAATCACTATGAGCACTAAGGCAATAACAGCAAATATCATGAAATATACGAGGAAATGTATGCGCTTTCTCCCAAGATAGTCGGACGTCGCACTATATTGCAACAAAGACAAAGGCAAATTACCGCTGAAGTCTATTGCAGATGAAATAAAACTCGAAATGTCAGGTTTTAGATGCTTCTCGATGATTCCAAGATTCATGGTGAAAAATGCAGTACAAACCTATCTTAGAAAATGGTGGAATGTCCGAGACACAATAAATTATTATGAAGTAAAGTTTGCTTTCAAGGAATAAATCATACTTATTAAGGC